>CM062294.1:369622653-370007926 GCA_031216915.1 Pictodentalium vernedei | reverse complement strand
GTTGCATCTGATTAAGTTTATAACACATTTTGACACGTTCATTATTCTTCAGTGGGAGGAATAACTTTTTTATAATTTTACGACACCAACAAACTTTTCAACCCTTTAAACGCGAAATGATACAGTTTCTGGCTCAAGCTCGTAATCCGCCCAGATTTTTACAAAAGTAGAAGACATTCCGTTAAATTGCAGGAAGATCAATTAATATTTTCAGAGTGCAGTCTTTAGGCTGAACATATCAACTGTTCTATCCCAAGTGACGAATATGAACTTTTTTCATTCATGCCACTTAACATATATGCTATATAACATCAGATATGAAGGGTTTAACCCTCTGCCATTCTGTTGACTTTTCCTGCCCAGAACAGAAAATATTTTGTCACTAAAACAAAAATAATTTAGACACTTTTAACCAAATTTTCCCCTGTAAATTGTGTCAACGTTTTGTTGTGTGATTTCTTGAATTAAATTGTATTGAATTTTCCCTCAAATCTAGTCATGACTGCTTCACAGTAGCCATGATTAGATTTGATGGGAATTACTTTTCTAACACTCAGCGAGTTAAAAAATTAGCTCACCGGATGAAGGTTTTGATGACAGGGATATATTTTTTCATATTCTGTAAAAACCAAATCATTTTTTTTCTCTAAACTACAAGACATTTGTGAAAAACACATGTAACTGAATTTGAAGGGCGCTTTTTGGCTTACAGAGGGAAAAATTAGGATTTGGACGAGATATTTCGTAGAAAATTTAAATCAAAAACGTAGAAAATTTAAATCAAAACGGGTTTTTGTTTCAATTGCGTTTTTACATTTATTACATTTATTAAGAATTCCAACAACAGTTTTTTCCTGTTTCTCTCTCTCTCTCTCTCTCTCTCTCTCTCTCTCTCTCTCTCTCTCTCTCTCTCTCTCTCTCTCTCAAATTAGCGTACAGATCTCAGTCATAAAACTGCTACGGGAATTATTAATCTATTTTTCATTTTTATTTATGCATTTTACATGTACAAAACTGTTGAGCTTTATGTCGTATTTTTCATATAAAACACCGTTTTAATATTGAAGAGGTGTGGCAAACGCGAGTCCCATTCCTGAAGTATTATAAAATATTTTACGGACTTGATTAATTTTCTGTGCAATAAATAACAACTGAGTTCACCCTTAATGAAAGGACAAGGTGATAGCCTTGCCCTTATCAACGAAGATCTCTTTCAGTAATGGCCGAAATCTTTATCCAGCACAGCCACCGGTCAGTTTGACCTTGAATAAAATGAATATGGTCTAACTGTGCACATGTTTCTGATTAGAATAGAGAGGGAAACTAGGCCAATTTAATTCAGATGTCGATCGTAAACACAAGAGATTTACGGTATAAATTCAGGCCAGACTGAAGAATCATCGATCCACGTGAAATAATAATCGCATTGATTGGTTGTACGCAAATGACCACCGCTAGGGATGGAGAAAGGAAGCAGTACCTACAGTAAAGAACGAAAACATTGGCACTCAAGCCAGTTTTTTGTTGTTGTTGTTGTTGTTGTTGTTTTGTTTGTTTGTTTTTTGTTTTGTTTTTTGTTTTGTTTTGTTTTGTTTTTTGGTTTTTTTTTTGGGGGGGGGGGGTGAAAACACGATATTCGGAAGGCCGTTGTGTGTAGGGAGACATCCCCCTAGTCATAACTAGTGGAAATGGAAGGAGGGGGTCACGACTGGAAGGTCCTAGTTAGTACTAGACCTCCCCTGAGAAAATTTTGCAAAATTCAGTCTTGGGAGTCTACGTTATGTGAAACTTGCAATGGGCCAATGTTTTGGGGTGCAGCGAAAATGTTAACCCCCCCCCCCCACCCCCCACCCCCCGCTAGTCTCCCCCTGTGGCTACGCCACTGTAGTACCTTACCAAGCAAGTTCAATGGTATCCATTGGAAGAGTTCATATCTGTTATTTGGGGGATTGACCAATTAATATTTTCAACGTGCAGCTGTGTTCAACCCAACGGAAAGCCCGCAGCAGTGACTAACTTGATAATATCAGAATTTACCCAGGACCGCAAAAGCACATATTTTACAGCATATTTTTACACACAGACTGATTTGACCCTTTGTATATTAAGAAATATTGTGTAGGATACCCACAAGAATTTTTTTTTTCTAGTTTCCTGCGCTCATGATTTCCACCTCTGACAATCATTATTGGACTTGAAGAACTTCTCATGAATCAAGGTCAGAGACGGTTTATTATCATATTTATTTATTGGCCTTTAACGTCACGTGTTTCTCCACAATATTAGTTATTGTGATGAATTGACGGTAACATGGTCTGAGGTTTGCGGCTCGGAGCTTATGTTCAACCGAGACGCGAAGCGTCGATGTTAAACATACGCTCCGAGCCGCTTACCTCAGACCATGTTACTGTCAACTCATCACAATAACGTTTTTGTTCCAATAAGACACTACCCATAGCCCCCAAAAACCTACATCGTGAAACACGGGAGGCTTATTTACTAAACTTGTGATCATCAAAAGTTGCCTTGTTCAAGGCAACTTTTAACGATCACAGGTTTAGTAAATACACCTCTCGTGTACTCCACGCCGGCACTGGATAAATAATCAACAAACCAGATAAACTCATTCCATCTCAGTTCTAATCGTAAATCAGTTTTTAATTTAAACAACACTTAATCCGGAACATGGTCTGCTGCACGTGTGAAAAATCCAGAAAAATGAAGCGGCTTGCTAGTCACTCCGTTGATGAAGCAATTACGAAACGGGCGACGTCATTTCAAATATTTAGCGTTGTGACGTCAGACGGTAACATTTGCTACTGGAACCGTGAACATAAAAGAAACTATGCCAGCTCTCATCCAATTAGAGAGCTCGGATTTTTCTCTTATTGGAACATTGGCTAATCGTGACCACAAAATGGAGATGAAGTCAAGTTTAACCAATCGTTTATGCCCATGTAGCCCATTTTAAAGGGTTTCCTCCCAAGCATTGGCCACTGGGTCCTAAGCACTGTCCACTTCCCGGAGTTCCCACGGGGGTGAGGGATCATCAGTGAACAAAAGGTTATTCTAAGATTCATTTCTATTGGTACTTTCAAATTATTTCTTTTTAAAGAAGTATATGGAATATTTCAGGATTTTTTTTTAAATACGAGTATCTGAAATAAACTGAATTCTAATAACTTAACGTGAAATTTGTGAAAATGATGTTTCTTCAGAAACTACAAGGACTTATGCAAGGTATATAAAGTGGTGGACATTTTTTTCCCCATAAATCTACATGTATATGATCTTGAAGACCATTGTCCTGTTAATTTCTAGAAAACGAAATTTCAGCAATTTGATAAATTATATGAAATCAGCTTTGTCATATGCGCTGTAGAATTATTTACGTTTTTTGTAACCGTTTAGAATTTTTGCAAATTCTATGTAAATTTTTAGGAATCTCATTTGACAACTGAATCCAAGATCAGTGTGATTTAAAAAAAAAAAACATTTTATTTTTAACTTTCTTTACCGAACGAATCGGCCGCAGCCACCCGCATAATTTAAAAATTTAACAGTTAAATTTTTGTTTTCAAATTTGAAAAAAAAAACTTGTCATGTAACCCATCCCCCCCCACCCCCCCCCCCCACCCCCCCCCCCCCCACCCCCATTGGAGCAAGCTCGCTCCAATGAGAGGGTCATATGATATGGTTTTGTTGAAAAACAAACTACATCACGCAAACCCTTATTGGACGAGCTCGTCCCAAGAATGTCACATGATATGGTTTGGTTGAACGTTTTTTAACTTTCAACCACTGAATTTTTAAAGTCCGCGGTCAATTTGTTAGGTAAAAGGGTTAAGATGCAGAATTCCATGTGTACAATCCCCCCCCCCCCCCCCCCACCCCCCGCCACGACTGTAAATTATCCAACTGAGACTCTTGGTAGTCACAAATTCAACTACAGATCAATATCGAGGGGTGGGGGTTACTACTTTTCAATCAATATTTTGAGGAGTTTCACTAGATTTCAGTCCAAAAAACTCTATATTTTCGCCAAAGTTCTAGACACATGTGGAAAAATTCTCTTAGCGCCCTGTCCGAAATTTACAACCTTTTCCAATTTAGGGCAACTGGCAACGTCCCTAACGATAAGCTCGGGCTCGTTTCGTGACAGAAGAGGGATATTGTGGTAACATCCCTGTCGACGAGCTTGTTTCGTGACAGATATTGAGTTTAAAATATGATGCCTTTCCCAGTGAAAATCTAACACATACATCGAAAACCCGATTACACTGACTCAACTGACAAATCGTACATGTATACGATAGCTACCAATCAATAAGTTTCAATTTTGGATCCCATGGACAAGTCATAAGGTGTATATAATATATTTCATACCGATTAAGTAGATTGACAATAAAACACATATCCAATGGATCTCCCAGTGGATCTAACACCAATTACACACACGCGCACACACACTCACAACTGTAATGACTGATTCTGAACTGTCGTCTCCTAACGCTCATGCGAGAATGAATGGTTTCGCGCGCCGAAGGCGCGCAGGGACGGAATTGTGGAACAAGCCCCTTTCGACCCTCGTTGACTGTATAGTTTTGTCATGTCAGAGCGTGGCAGAGGAGGGAAAGAGTAAAGGTGTTCAGCGGCGTCTGTGTCTCCTGCGGTTTTTCTTGGTGGGAGGAGGATGTGTTGGAGAGATAGATGTTGGCGTTGTTTGGTCTGGAGGATTAGTAGGTTCCTTGGTAGTGAATGACCTGGTCCTAGCTGCTGTTTCTTCTTGAGGTTTCCTATAATTTTGTAAATTTATTGTGAGGATTGTCCTGATAGATTGTGCTGGAAATTGTTTGGATACATAGAAGCTGTAGTTGTTTTGGACTGTGGCTCGGGTGTTATCGTCCTCGATCTCCTCCCCAAGGAATGCCTCCGCGGACTCCGGGAAGCTCTCCTCCTGGTCGGACTCCTGGTCCAAAGAAGCCGGAGAAGCAAGAGCTGGAGGGGTGAAAGGTGCGTCATCAGAGACAGCTTCCTGCACCATTGACAGAGCATCCTCCTCCATCTCCTCTTCAGATGAAGAGTCTGATGAGCTGGAGAATGAACTGTCACCTGACGACCCATGGTCCTCCGGACCCTCCTCCTGGGAGAGGGGTGCCGGGCTGGACAAGGTTTGTTCAGGGGTGACAGGCGTTGTCCCCTTGACGCCCTCACTTGCCTCCTTCTCTTCCTTTTCCTTCTTCTTCTTCTCCAGGAACTCCGTCATTCGGCGGGCATCTCGTCGTCTGGCGGAGGGTCCCTTCTTTCTTATTCTCTTCTTCTTGATGGTGGCTGTGGCTGTACTACTCCGGCTGTCTTCATCCAGCTTTTCCGTGTCACTAGGAGGGTGACCAGTGTGAGGGGAAATCCCCTCACGAAAGGTGCTACACCTCTCCGAGGACGGCGGTTCCGATTCTTTATCAAAATCCACTGTCAGGTGAATTTTACCCTTGTGCACCTGGATACTCCAGGTGGTGGCAAGGGTAGCCTTCACTCTGACAAGTGTCTCTTGGATTACCAGTGGGAGCTCCATTGATCAGTTGTTAGCACCTCGGAGTCCAAGGTGATGTGATATTATCGGTATGCAAAGCAGACAGAAAATGAACCAGCCCTGAGAAATTAAGGTCAGTCGCCCACCATACGGAGCACTAACCCACGAGAAATGGTTGGACTTGCTGCCTTCACCATCAAAAGGGTTTGGTTACGACGACCGTTTGAACATACAGAATGATTACTATGAAGTTCTCATCATTGAGATCTTCTTCCAGAACCCGGTGAATTTGTCCCATAGTAATTCCATTCCATTTGAATTCGACCTAAAAAAGGTGAATTCATCACACTTTCGTGAATTCGAATTCTTTTATACGTATACTTCCAAAAAAGGGACGTAGACTCCGGGGGTACATTTATTGTCTGAATAACACCAATTACACACACGCGCACACACACTCACAACTGTAATGACTGATTCTGAACTGTCGTCTCCTAACGCTCAGTTCTGTAACCTGCTTTGTATAGAAGAAGCTAGTTACATAACAACCAAAGTGAGCGTAAGAGCTTATTGCGTGATGGAGGCGATGTTATAATGTACCTGCCATTATTTACGTATCAACAATGCTAGCAAACGATTACTGGGAATCAGTGGTTTGGTGAGCCCTTCCTCCTTCCAATAGACGCCAGGTGTAAAGGGAATGGCATTTTGGATGAAGAAAATTAAGCTGGGACTTTTATTGTAAGTCATCTTTAGTTTATTTCACCTGTACGTTGTCGGGTGTATCCGACCATAAACCTCATCACATTACACATATGTAGTATTTACTGGTTACGTAACTCGTACCTTCTGGTCGAACATAACCCCGGCTTAATGTGATTTTCTGCCCAACAGAAATATATATATATATATAAACTATGAGATAAAGTGTGTTATTGCATGGGATATATTGACAATCTACTGATAATAAGTCTACGGTACAAGTCGTATTACTCAATTCATTTCAATTCAAATTTATTCGCTCATCAACCCGACATGGGTACATGAGGTACAAATAACATATCCACATAAAAATACTGGTGGCTTCATAATTTAGATATAAACATACAAATGGCACACACGGGGTGGGGGGGGGGGTGGGACTAAGCTGTTTTTGGAGACCAAAAAGAAAAAATAATGAGTTCTCCACCTTCAGTTCCGCTATCCTTTGAAAGAATTCACTTCGTACTTTATTTATTGATATCATTCGTGTTACGGTTTTTGGGGGATCGTTTGACCTTGAAGATTGATTTCCACAAAATGATATCCAGGGTGGATGTAATCCGTCAGGCATAACAGTTCTGTCTTTTTTCCCTGTTATTGTACGCCTAATTCCGACCCTTGCTGCTTCATGCTTACAAACATGGTACACATTAGTCTCAACTCGGACGCAAAGGTCGTAATATGATTTTTTGGTTTGGTATGTCCACAGGACGCACCAGACCAAACAATTATATTACAGCCTTTGGCTCCAAGTTTGGACTAGTTAAATATGGGTTAAGATCCCCTAACAATACTGTAGAAAACCATCTGGATTTTATTTCAATAAACAAAATTTACTCATTTAAATTCCATAAAACAATATCATGGGGGTTACAGATTCATTGTCACGGGTTTGAAATTTTAAAACATTTCCTGGGCAGGTCTCTTCCCAGCTTGCGGCAGTCGTGGTTGGTTGACCTTCGGTCATCGAGGATCCATAAAACCCTCATTATTACCCCTCCCCTGAAAAGTCCTTGGTATATACCCCTGGGCTTCTTTTAGTATGAATCCGAGTAATATTATTATTATTTCTGTTATTTTTTGCTTTCAAAATATAGGTTATGTACATTCATTGGGACGAGCTCATGCCAATGAAGGGGTTATAAGCTATGTTTTGGAATCTAAATTTAGACAAAAATAAATCTGAAAAGAATTTTTTGTTCATTGCCTCAGACGGTTTTGCAGATTCGGTAGGAACGGGGTTAACTGGCTGCACTGCAACACGCATTTGAAGTTAATTACCAAAGGTTTAAACCGCATTTTACAACAGATGAAATTTCTTTAAAAAATAGAACTTACCTTTTTTTGGTTTTCCATTAGAAGAACTGGAGACACTCGATGTAACATCTCCACAAACAGAAGCCATTTGCTGCCAGAGCAGAACAAAATAATGGTATGCCTCTTAAATAATGACGGATTGAAATTGGTCGATGAAAAGTGTCGTCTGCCAAATTACATGTCCTTTCGGGGACCACACCCAAACACTTTCACTGCGTCTATCATATAGGATATTCTACGGTATCCTTTTTTGTGGACGAGGTGATGTAATTCTTTTTTCCCTCAACGTCCACTCTGCCTGGTGCTTCCAGTTGTTTTGATTTTTACAGCTTCCATTAAGGGAAGACCCCGAAAAGGTGATATAATTGTTAGCAGGTGAATGACAGGGCGAAACCATTTAAATCCGGTGAGAACGTTTGACCGCTGGTCTGTTTCAGTAAAATATCCTTTAATTATCTGTTAATCTACTGCGATATTAAAATAGTTTTATACTATATCGAAAATACTAAATTGTATTATCTTTTTTTTTAAAAAAAAGGGAAAAGGTTTTAACTGGAAAAATTCTTTTCAAACGAATAACCTTTCACCCCTGTTCAGAATGAGGTCAAACTAGAGAAATTCTCTCTATTATGTCATGGAAGCCAAATGTTTTCAAATCGCAAACATCGTAAAACTTTATAAAATTAATGTATTTTGGTCGATGTTGGTGTTTCTTGATTACTAAATGGAGAAAATATGGAATATCTTCAGAGCACATTGTGTTCCTCTGCAAGTTATGTAATGCAGTTGGCGTAACCTTTGAAGAATAGTGGACTCGACTTGCGAAGGACAAAGAAAGTGACGTGTCAGCTGTCTGTTTCTCTCGCTAACAGAAGTCTGTTAATTATCTTATATATGTATATCTGAACGAATTACTTCATTAAGCATCCAACCGATCAGTCTTGAAGTTCGCATGTGGTGTAAAGTTCTCTTTACGCATTAGCCTTTGCAATATACAGATAGAATTTCTGGGTAGGGATGTTGGAGGCGGAGAATTTTTATAATCCCATTTCCTTCATCACCTTTCCGCTGCTTATTGTGATTGTAATAATTTTGCTCTTTATTAATTCTTAATATAACGTAAAACTTAACAAGTGGCAGACTATACTTGTCTGAAAAAGACACCACATTACCCTCCGCAGAGGTAGCACCTTTGTCGAGAGGGCCCCTCTCACACTGGTCCTCACCCCAGGGAGGTCAACAGAACAACACCTCAACCAGACCATTAATAAGATCACCGAACCGCCTCACTAGGTCTTTTCCTCCCCTACTGCTTCCTGTCATGGTCGGCACAAAACTTTAAAACCTCAACTGAATACTTCAGAGAAGAGTCGAAAGGGGCTTGCCCCAAACCGTCTCAGCGAGCGAAACTATTGGTTTATCACGACCGTAAAACCAATGATTTCAAAAAAAACCATTCAAATGTTATCGTTTTTTTTTAAATTTTGCCTAAAAAACATGACCCTCAATGGATGAGCTCATTCCATTGAGGGTCATAAGCTATGTTTTTGAGGCGAAAAATGAAACTGTTTAGCTGTTCAAAAATTGTTTTTCAAGTTTAATTTAACTTATAATGCCAGGCAAAGGAGTATTCCTCTTTTTCACCACAGGGATATGGTATGATTTAACAGACCAACAACATCCAAATACTTGGATTTTAATAAAATTATTTTTGATTCGCCCTTTGAACTCCGATGTGTAAAAACACAGATTAGCTCAGATCCTGGAATTATAAACAATACTCGGATGGGCGTGGATGCTGATCGTGTCTTTACAAGGTCTATCCAGGTGAACGATGGTCGTGTGACGGTCGTGTCCACCTGGCAGTGATCTTTTGGGGAGATAGGGGCCACTGCCCTATCGGGGAACAAATAGTACTATTCATCGGAAGAGCCGCGTGTATGGTTCAGATGGGCAGGAGGGCTATAACGGAGACAGGTCCACCGTGGTAGCACATTGGATAAAACTGATTGTAGAAAGAGCTGAAGGGAGGAGTCGAGTGAACGAGATAAACACCAGATGGATCATTGAATGGGCATGGAAGATAGTGGTTTGAAATATGTTACTGTTTTAATCAATTTGCTCTTTTGCGTCGATTCTGAAAAACGAAGGTCGTCGACTTTCAGCTTATAGTATCGCATATTTAATCACTCCCATCTCCATATACACCCCCTCCCCCTATCTCCAATCGACTTTTCGTCTCTCATCACACGAGAATGACCCATGGAATGAAATTTCTAGGGAAAAGATTCCGTGAATTGTAAATTGCTTTTCTGCCGACTCATTTTGTCTCTACCCCACCCCACACTTCACTAATCCCACACACACTCACATACTTTCCGTGAACTTTCGTCGCGTCAACATGCAGCGATTAATCCGATCGCATTTGATGCGTTGGTAGGGTCGCATTTGTGCCATAACGTCTCGGAAAGAGTTACCACCTTCGACAGTCAAGATCACATAGTGTCAGAGGATGCCACTATTAGAGAATTTTTGATTTTATGACCCACTAAGTATTGAAAATTGAGAATACTTTTCGTATGGCTTCTGTACATTGCTGCCTTGCCAGTTTTTGTTGTAGAGAAAATCGGAGTTCCGAGAGAGCACCACAAATTATCGACAAGTAACTCACAGACTTTCCAGTTTTGTAGCTGATCAGATATTGTCAAGTAACTCTCAGACATTCAAACATAGGGGGCGCGGTGGCGTCGCGGTAACCGGTTCTCGTCAGATCACCGAAGTTAAGCAACGTCGAGCGCGGTTAGTAGTTGGATGGGTGACCATTTCAGCGACAGATTCGCGCTCTTGCGTTGTGTCCTTGGGCAAGGCACTTAACCCCGATTGCCTACATGGGGGCACGATGACGCTGTGTACTACGGTGTACTGTACGTCGATGGTGCGCATGTCTTCAACCAATCTAACCCTGCCTGTGCTGCGGTTCAGAGTTAACGATGTTGGAGAGCTGACAGCTGCTCGTCGTTGCTCGATAGTTCTCTCCGGGTACTCCGTCTTTCTTCACTCGTAAAACTGTCACGGTCACGATTAGCCATTGTGCATAAGTATGTGACCTTAAACACCAATAAATAAATAGATAAATAAATAATTCAAGCATAATAATTTGTCACAATGTTTTAAGCATGAGTCGCATTGGTTGAAGACTCGCATGGCAGCATGAGCCACAAGCTTTATCACACCGTATCAACCTGATACCGCAATAGTAAGCGTTGTGAGGATTATAGCTCAACAGCACAATGTCGGCCACGTGAGGCCGTGTCAAAACCCGCGACCTCACAAAGAAACTTATAAAGTCCATAAATGAAAGGGCTGACGCAGTAATGCTGTTTTAAAAATATATATATTGGTATTTTCAACTCGTAGAGTGCTGGAAGCCTATATTTGGGCTTTATTCTTAAGTGCAAGTAGGAACCTTAACTTAATGGCTTCATATTATGTGGATGCGCTTCATATTATGTTTGAAGTGGAATTTTTCAATCTGTATGGACTTACCTTGTCACAATATGTGGGAGAGTGCCCACAGGCACTCTCCCATAAATTGTGACACGGCAAAGACAGTGAACAAATTTCAGTACTCTAAGGTTAAAGATATATACTTTCAAAAGTCAAGGTCATGTGGCGTCGGATAGTTCTGTGTGCGCTGGTCAATGAGGGGAATTTCAGGCCTCTTATGGATTCTGCTATGGGGCTCGAGCTTTCGATAGTCCCCAGCTCATGATGTCGAATATATGGTCCAGGTCTTGAAGCGACAAGGTTGAGAGTATAAGAGGGGAGGGAGTAACCTGGTACATGTCGGAAATCCTAAACGTTTGTAGTCCAAATTCGGAAATTGTCCTAATTTGAACTGCAAAAGTCGCCATGCCTCGAACCACTGCCCGAGGTGAATAAAATTATATTGATAACAGATTGAGTACGTCCACGGGGTTCTCAGTTTTTCAGTTTCACTGTATTTTATTCCAATTCAACCAGATTCAATGGGCTGTTCTTGTTGCTAGTCCTGTGCTAGGTTCGCGTCCCCGAATCTCTGGGACCTGAGGGTACTACTCCGGCTCCCCCGCCCTCTAGTTTTACAGGTGGAGTGAGCTGCAATAGCCGGAGATAAACACTGGACAGCGGGAAGCTTATGTGAAATATTCAATAGGCCTTTCACAAGTAGGTCTTAAATTTAATTCGCGATGGTTGACGACATGAGCGCTACCAGCATACAGCATGCTAAACGTAAAAAGTGGGCTGTGATGTCACACTCGAAGTAACAACTCTGTAATTGCCCAGACATTCACAAGGAATTCACGACCTTCCCATACGAAGTCCCATACAGGAACCGGTATATCTCGCGCTTTGTTTTTCGGAATACTGACAGGGACGTGACGACGGGGTAGTGTTAGGGGTGTGTCAGACTCAAACCACGAGCAGTTAGAAAGGTCATGCCGTTTAGTAGTAGATTGTTTTAGCATTGTATCCGTGACAGTAACCGTTTCTAATTGACAGAGCGCCACCTGCAGTTCTAAAGCATTAGCGCCTTGTTGCACCCAGGAGACGATTTCTAACTCTAGAACCCAAAGGACACATATTTCGAACACAAAATTTCTTCAGCAGTTGAAATTCACAGGTAGCAGCCAAAATGTGCTCACTCAAGGGAGGGTGGAAAGTTGGAAAATCAGAGGGGTCTCATCTTCTGAACCAAGACCTTCTAACCACGTGCCCGAATTCTAGAGACAGGGGTCAGACAACTATCCAGATTGTAATCTGTTAAACTCTTGCAACACAAAATCCGCTTTTGGGGAGGGGGGGGGGGTGCAGGATCTTCACAATACCAAGCAACATTTCCAATGTGCAGCCCCATGAAAACATTAATTGGTCTAACAAATAATGAATACTAACACAAATAATGACTATCAAATAAATGAATATCAACACAACCAATCGATGTCCTTGCACTGATATGGAATATACTATCAGGGTTCGAAGGGGAGAGGGGTAACTGCATCACCATCACGTTGAAAAGTCTTTATTATAAGCATTGGGGGTGCGGTGGCTCATTGGTTAGAATATTGATTTCGGAGAAGGTCGTAGGCACTAGCGCGGAAAGGGGGGGGGGGGGGGCGGATGGGGGATTGACTGCGCCGAGAGTTTTCGTGTTTTAAGAAAGTGTAGGTTGACCTATCGATACATCTGAGCTGAAAGTCGTAGGAAGGCTTTTGGTACGGGCCTCCGCCGCTGGTGGAAGTGGCAAGAGTACTCAGTTGCTTTACTGACCAGGTTCCATTCATATAAAAAACCCATTTGTTCCAGTTTGTTGGTTTTCCACCGGCCTTTCCTGCGTCGTGGTGGTCACGTTTATCTTTGGAGAAAAAATGTCCCATACACACAGAAATACAGGTAATAAATTACCCAAATTGTAAAGAAATAATTGAGTAGATATTGTCAAGAAAATGCAGGAGAATGATTCTCCCAGCACTAATTTGAAAAAAGAATTCTGGCGGAGGCTCTCCAGACCCCAGGCTTATCGTTTTGCGCCTTGGCGCTCGCAGGGCCCGTAACGCCCGTTCTACACATTGCCTCGGGGGCCGTCTTGCTCTCGACGACTCTTGTCGTAGGTTCAATCTTGACTCGTGTCACCCGTGTTGTGTCCTTGGATATGACATTTAATCCCAGTTACTCAAGTTCACGGTGACGCAGTATCCAAAGGTCTACTATACGTCCATGGCACACATGGTTTCAGCTGATGCAAACTCTCCTTGTAATGGGTTGGTACTCGGTGGTTCTCTCTGGTACTCCATCTTAATCCACCCGTAATACTGACCGACACGGTATGGCCCTAGCTGTTGAAATTTTCATTGAATCTAATAAATATTTAAATAAATAAATATATAAAAAGGGGGTTTTATAAGGTGATTTTCTCTCATCGAGAGACAAAACGATAAAACATTCATTTTTATTTGAAATGGTCACAGCAGGCTGAACTTCGACCCTGTTGCCTGCACCATTTTATGTTTTACACAGGAAACCATATACTACGATTTCCAACGCGCTGTCTAATATTTATGGAACTGGTGCCGAGAAAACAGAAAGAAAAATGACGGAAAGCAATTAAAGTCCGTTCTTCTTTCTATTTTAATTGTAATCCTTGTTTTGCGCTTTTGTCATTTCTATTAGGTCACTTCAACCCGATTTGCTTTTTTCTCTATTTTGTCACCAACTGGAAATATTAACAGATGTACTGCTTCCATTCAGATTGCGACATTCTAAAGTGGTAACGTAACCCCAAACGAAACCTGTTGAACAGCTATTTTGTACAATTGTTGTGGAGGGAGCGTGCTTCTCAGTGGGTCCGTGTGGCTTTATGTTCGATGATCTTAGCTGACCCCATGTCCAATGTAATTAGACTCATTGAGGAAGACAAACACGTCAACAACAGTTTCTCCGTTGACCAAATGAATCAGCCATTACATTTGATGATAATTGGCTCTCATGGTGAAAACTGCGTCAAAAATAAATTGACCAGCATTCTGGAATAGCGATAATAGAGAGGTTGCGATTTCAAAACGTGTACGGGTCCGGGTACCTGTAGGTGAATGTTGTGATCTACGTCACAGTTTGATGAGCATTTCTACACGTAAAACCACTAAAATTTACACTGCAAGTTGCAGTTTAAACTGTGATCTATCACGCTGAACGCGTACGTGTGGGAGAAAGATGTGAAATACGTCAGTGTGTTCGCTGATTTTTCACACTTTCATTGAATTTTGCATTTGGCCGAAACGTGTAGAATGCTATTTACACGTTTGAGCAAACGGGTACGTGAATGACTTTATTCGCAACACGGGTTTATCTTTACAGGAAACCTCATATATTTGAAATGCTATATTGAGCTGTTTTTGACAGCAGAATTCTCAGATCTGTTACGAAGTAGAAACATGATAACTTTATGCCAGTGATCAGTGAAAATAATATGGGTTAGTTCCCGACCCGTGAAGAAAAATAAATATGAAATAGTTGGAATGGCAGCCGATTTCTTTTTCACTTCAAATAAATTACGAAATCAAAATTTCTAACGGTAGATTTTTTTTTATCTGACGAGCTCCTCTCAACTGAGATCATTCCACTGGTACCGTCAACACATAGAGTTAGCCCTACCACATATTCCACGCATCATGATAAACACTTTCACTACCCCCCCCCCCCCCTCCCCCGCCCCCCCGCCACCACCCCCTTCCGACATCCACATCACAAAGACTCGTACACCTGCACTCATATCAACACCGATAACCTCACCCGCCCACGTACACAACCTTCAATATGAGGGAAGTATACCAGCTTAAACGTTTTTTTACGGAGCCTTTTTCCATTAAACAAAACAAAATACACAGCTAACATTTTTGGGGCCTGGTGGCCGATTGGATTTATTTATTAGTTATTAGGGATTTCACAACATTTTCAGTTGCCACGACCATATACTGTCAAGTAGGTATACTCAAAGAGAAGGGCGGCGATCCCTGCCAAAATTTCCAAGCAGCGGCGAGCATCTATCAGGCTCTCCAACTTACTGTCCCGGAACAAGCTCTTTCTTCCACTGCCTCTACGTTCAGCACACATCAATGTAAACATGCATTGTAAAAAAGCGAGCACGGTGGCCCATCAAATATTCATGATTTGAAGCCTTATTTGTATCAACGTTGTCTAGGACACTTTATCCCACATGCACATGTAGGGGATTTTATTATTTCATTGGCACTTAACGACACTTTCAACGGTGTCGTTTCGGGATGTTTTATCGACCAGGAAAGAGCCGGAGGATTCCGGGAGAACCACGGAACAGCGGTGAGCAGCCGTCAAGCTCTCCAGCTTACTAACCCGACAGAAGCAGGATTAGCAGCGGTTGAATGTATCATCGATGTTGTCTACACACCGCCATCGTGTCCCACATGGGCATCATCGATGTAGTCTACATGTACACCCCGCCATCGTGCCCCACGTGGGCAATTCGTATTTTTGGTGTCTTGCTCTCGGACACAACGCGATGGCGCAGGTCAGGATCGAACCATCGACCTTCAGGTATCCAGCTCGACGCTCTAACCACTGAGTCATGACGTTCCAAAATAGACCAGGTGCTCACATATGCGAGGTTTTATTATTTCATTGGCAATTAACGACACTTTCAACAATGAGGGCCATGTCGTTTCGGCCTGTTTTATCGGTCAGGAAAGAGCCAGAGGATCCCGGGAGAACCACGGAGCAGCGGTGAACAACCGCCAAGCTCTCCAGCTTACTAACCCGACAGAAGCAGGATTAGCAGCGGTTAAATATATCATCGATGTAGTCTACACACCGCCAACGTGTCCCTCGTCGGCCACGTGGGCATCATCGATGTAGTCTACACACCGCCATCGTGTCCCAGGTGGACAACTCATATTGGTTAGTGTCTTGCTCTAGGACAGAACGCGATGAGGCAGGTCAGGATCGAACCGTCGACCTTTAGGTATCCAGCTCGAAGCTCTAACCACTAAGTTATGGCGTTCCCAAATAGACCAGTTGCTCACATGTCTCATCTGTACCCGTAAAATTCAGTCACTTGTATCTTGCCCGAAAGAGCTCAACCGGCTCTGCGATACAAGATACAGCTGTGCGATTCAGTCTGATTGTCATGCATGCCTTCATTTTCGAGCAAGTATTTATTTATTTATTGGAGTTTTACGACACTTTCAACAGCCAGGGTCACATGTTGTCGAGCTGATTGACGAATGGACGAAGTAAGGGTACCCCGAGAGAACCACCTAACAGCGGTGAGCATCGGTCAGACTCCTCAACTTACTAACCAAGGGGTTATCAGCTGTTGAAGGTACGTGTACCATCCACATGCAGAACACCCTAGCACACTACGCCACCGTGCCCTCAAGAAGGCAATGGGGATTAAGTCCCTTGCCCAAAGACACAACGCGGTGGCCGCAGGTGGGATTCAAACCGAAGCCCTCTCGGTTTGAAGCTTGCATATCTACGTACTGGGCCACCACGCTTTGTGTATCCAAGGCGCGACGTGGGGTGTTAGGAATCTTTTGCGATACCTCTTGCTCGCTTCCGTTAGATGACTTTGAATGCCACGTTCGCGAGGAAGCAAAGCAGTCAAAAAGTCGAAAAAGGCCCATTTAGCGCTGTCGTCTGGGAATCGATTTCTTCTGTTTTTCGGTGGAGATTTAGACGGAGGTGTCGACATTGCCTGGCTGCTGGACTTTTGTAGTTTATGGAGTCAAGCCTTTGCAGCGCTGTTGGTGTGTTCCTTTTCTCCCATTGTCCCGTTTCCAACTCCAGCGCAAGTTCGATGGTTGCTATTTGAATCCCCAAGCATTCACCCTGCCTTTCCACCTTCTGGTGGTATTTTTCAAGATCCTACTTCAGGGTGCGTGTTTCGTCGGCTTCCGAGGCGAATGCCTTCTTTTCGGAGCTCCAAATCTGATCCAAAAGATAAGGAATTTTCGGAGGGAGGGGAAGGGCGGGATCGCAAAAATATTGTCCGACCCCTCCTCGTACACCTGGGACATGTCGACTCCTCCAACCATCCTCGTGTGTGGTGTGGGTTGTGATAGAATTAGACCTGACTTCTGATACCCTGTTATCCTCCGGATCATCCTATTACGAGCTCGATTTAGGATCACCGGTTGTTCAAGGTGTGGAACAAACAACGCTCCGCCCTTCCTCCTTCTCCACTCTTATCCCTCTTCCAAGGAACTTCGCAGTTAGTCGTCGGGAATCTGTCAGACGAACCCTTTAATCTCTTCTTTTTCTTCTCTGTCGTAGTCGAATTGGCATTCAGAACATCTTCAGAGTCGTTCAAAGGCCCCCCCCCCCCCCCCCCCGCCTCCTCCACCTTGAAACTTTTCACACCTCTCCGAGGACGGGTGCTCTTAAAAATCCACTGCTAACTGAAGATTGCCCTTGCGCATTTGGATAATCCGGGTCGAGGCATGAACAGCGCTCAGTCATAGCAGTGTCTTTTGGAATAACCTCACTCCTCGAAGTCCAAGGTGCGAAGCGATGATAATACAACTCGTTACAATAAGGGACAACAGTTAAATAAGCATGGGGTGCACGTTGGCGATCATTCACGGGACACGGTGTTTGTTAACAACATGTTTGGCAGATTTTCTCTGCATTGCAAGAAAAAATAAAACAAAACAATCAAGCTACGGAGTGGTGAATGTCAAACATAGTCATGTGACAATGTGTTTGAATGGATGCGACCATTCCCGTGAGGCCTTTCTCGTCAACTTTTATGCCATTGAACTGACAAAATCAATGACCTGTTACACGTACTCGTTCAAGAACAGTTTGTTTCCTGTAGCCCAAGAACATTAGGTTTCACAAGGGAAATAAATCGGAGAAATCTGATTTTTTCAGGGAATGTCGAGTACATGTCACTGAACGATTAGACAAAAGTCCCCTAAAATCCCAGTTGAGCTTTTTTTTCTACAGCCTTTTTTCGAAAACGCGTTTGAAAAAAATCAAAAAAAATCGCACGAACTTTGTAACCTCGAATTGATCCAACTGTATTTTTTGTTTACGCGTATTTCGAGCTACATAATGTCTAATATACATTTACCTAGAGGAAAATGTGCATTCTGTGACAATTTCTGCGAAAAATTATTGAAAATTCACAAAAAAGTATCGGATTTACGCAAAAAATGACGATTTTCCTAACGGATTTGCCCAAAGGGTCGTAGTACAGAACGGGATGTTAGTTGGACAGACGATAAAAAATCCACCACCATTTGAAGACTTTTATCATTGCTTACAAAATAGACATTATGGAAGACCCCCTCTGCTTCTGGCCGAGTTCCCCTTTTGGCATAAAATTCGTCAGCATGAGAACTCAACTATTTTCGGGCTTGGGGCCGAACAGACACGTCTGTGTCTGGCAGCATTAGATCAATAAATAATATTTACAGAATGTACAAAAATCAATAAATAATATTTACAGAATGTACAAATCAATCAACATGGATTAAGTTACATTGACTATTATCAACGCTATATACAGAAATGACATGACCTATATACATATTATTCATCGAACTCAGAAATTTCCGACAGGACAGTGTTTCTGTGGTTGTTACAAGAATCCGAACTGCAATTACACAAACCTGTGCAAGAGAGTCCTGCCTTCTTACACCCACACCTTTTTGTACAAGCACTCTTGCAACCACAACTGATCAGATTCAGTAGGTTATCGGGGGCACATGGCTTTGTGGCTGCAGTCGGTACAAGAAGTCCATTGTCTAGCGACCACCCCCAATCCGTCGGAGGAAGAGAAGTGCCCAGCCATTGTTGGACCTGGAGATAACATCTGTAGACATGTTGTTGTGTAGCATCGCTGCTTGGTGGGAGTGAGGCTAGGTCGATGGGTTTATTCAGTTTAGATTTTGCTACATAACGCTTGTAAGTGACATATCTATATTGGTCGAGAGAGGAAACAGTTTTACTCCCGTATAAGATCAGGAGAAGTTGTTCCCCGGCAGCGGCTAATGCACTTGGTGTACTGTCATCCGCCAAAATTGTGTTGACATACTGTTGTGAGTCGCTAGTAACATCGGAGACAATTGTACTGAATACTTTCTTCTTACCAACTCGAAAGAGCGCAGAAGTAGTGTCACAACCACTTATAGAATGTTCTACAAGGAGGTTGCTTCTATGGTCACCCATTTTGGTTGCTATTTCACTAACTGAAACTAGTAAGTTTGGGGTAATGGAATACATCATGTGAATATTACATCCCGGTTGAACTCGAGAGGTAAGAATGACTAACAAGTCTGTGTCTGTTCCCACAACGACAACATTGTTGTCATCTTGAGCGATGTCAAGTGCAGTTTCGGCTATCAGTACATCAGCATCAGCCTCGGCCTGCTTGGACTGAATATTGATAGCAGATAGCTCCTGCATTAGAAGATCGATCAGTTGGGTTTTGTTCTTGGCATTTGCAAGGAAATCGGATTGGGGTGTGGTGGCTGGTAACTCGGGTGAGATATTGATATCAATGGAATACCTGTCTTTAGATCTACGGGCTTGTTCCATGCCCTTTGTCGACATTGTACAAGCGTAACCATCAAAAACAACTACGACGTTCGCCCCAAAATGTCTCACTAGATAATTGGAATATGATGTACATATGTCCTTATATGACGACTGTTTAGGCCATACAACTGCCCTCAATAAAAATCTACCATCTACAACAAACAGAGAATGTTCTGGGATTTTAGTTTGCTCGGAACCGTATGTTTTGAGGATCTTACCGAGCGTGCTTTTCTGTGACTTCCTCATTCCAGCAGAATCAAACAATGCTGGTGGTTTCGGGGCGAGTTCATATTTGAGATACGCTTCCATCTCTGCTTGTGACTGAATAACACATGTGATGCGGTTGAACAGAATTGTGGGGTCAATCACTACCTTACTTCCACGGACTTTGATGCTATTTGCCATCGATGCGAAAGACATCACAGTGTCAACACGTCGTAGTTTGATGCTGTTGAACGTTTTGCTTACAACATTCGATACGCAACATTCACCAATTTTGCGAACTTGGTCACAGTTCACAGTTTCGTCGGCCACAAGCCCGGTCGCTATAGAGACCAATTGTAGTGCATCTCTATTCTGAAAGGGGGAATGCACTCTAAGCCAGTTCAATAATTTGGTGATATCATTGGCATCAGTCAATTGTGAACTTTGACGGAGATCCCGATGTTGTTCGCCATGACCAGTGTGAACATAAACAAAATTTTCGAGAGCATTACATATCGGAAGGCAAAGAGGTAGTCCATGTACCCATTTCGCAACAGTGCTATCGGTTATTCCCCTGCCATGTGTGAGACCACCAGGGAGCTTGAACATTCTCATTAAACACTGCTCTATGGTCTGGTCAGAATATATCCCGTCCCAGAATTTATCTGAGCGCCTTATGGTAAAGTAACCTTTCTCAGTGAACAACTTCAAATCATCCTGTTGCATTATTTCTGTTAGCTCATTCATCTGCTGCAAATAGAGATGAGAACTTTTTGCGTATGCAAAATGACCACCTGCGTGAAATACTGGAATCATATTGCGAACACAATATGTGTGGAGTTCCCAGTCGCCTGTGCGCTCTGCTCTCAAGAACAACTGGAGAAGACCTATTTGCTCGTAGTATTGTACCCAAAGCTTTCCTGTGCGTCCTACGGACGCATTCTGGAGCAGTTCGTGTAATTTTGACAGTAGATGGTTGACACTTTCTTGATTGACTGCGTCAGCTGTTGTACAGTCACCTCTGGCAAGTCCACAGAATATTTCATTGACTTCTGTGCAGTCTATGTTATCTAGTGTTCGGCTTTCTTCAAACACAAGTTTTGTAATGGCAATTTGTATTAGCAAATGGGCACGAACTGCTCTTGAATATGCATGACCACTGATCAAATGATGGATTGACCCACCAGCATAAACAGTCCCCCAAAGTTCATCCAAGCCGCTACCAGCCATGATCGAACCAATTGCCCCTAAATATGACATAATCATATGGAAGCCGCCGAGTCTAACGAAAACTTTTGTCAACTTATCTGACGAAGACACAATCTCCACTGCTTTGATATAAAGTGGTTGGTCAAACGTCACTGGACAAACACCACATTATGTGATTTAATCGAACATGGAAATTGAAACAATGATGCTATAATACGGTATTTGAATGAGAAAAGTCGATGCCGTTTGAATTTGAGTTTAGGGGGTATGGTTAATATTTCACACGTTTCACCAGTTCATTATGGAATAAATGACTATTATTATATATCATTATAAAGCCACTGCTTTTCTGCAATTTTTGATATATAATTTAACTCCCAAAGTAGTCGTAGATTTGATTTAATGGACGTTGTGTACCGTTGTGTGTATGAAAACAATAAATTTTTTTTCGTAATTTTGTACATTTTCGTGAATATTTCACCATTGAGTGTGAGGATTGGTACAAAGTTGGCATTTTCTGTTGGGGATATGTATTCTCAATATAATTCAGCACGATATTTATGATTCTCACCCTACTAAGGCGAATAAGAATGAGAAATATGGAGCTGGGTCGAATTTTTTTTTAAAAATTTTTTTTCATCAAAAAAACGCTATAACTAAAAAAGCTCAACTCGGATTCGCGGGGACTTTTCACACTTTATCCGCAATGTGTGTCCCGGAAACATATAAAAAAATCAGCTTTCTCCGATTTTTTTCCTTACTTTCTCATTTTTATGTCTAATGTGCCTGGACTACTAACCGATTTTGTTACACGCTATTCGTGTACTGGTAGCCTACCTACCAGAACCCGTACACGTTGTGATTTCGCAACCTCTCTAATATTTTCGAGTAGCACGGGTGTCGATTGGAATGAGGGATTGGTGACATGTTCCCTCATTTATGTTTTCAAGGGGCAATGTCTCATCCACTTTTTAGCTATCCTGACCTAAAGCCGGAGTGAGGTTTTACCATTTCTTGGTGTCTATTACAGGGGGATTCGCGTTTAGGCGTTTAGCCCCCATCCCCACCCCCCCCCCCCCCCAAAAAAAAAAGAAAAATCATTAAAATTTCCCGTTGTGGTATTTTCGTCAGGGTTTGGAGTTTAACTCTCAGAAGCCGGGGAATCAGAATGAATTTATTGAACATGACATACGGCGAAAAACTTACAGTAAAGCAGGTGCTTCTAGTCAAGTGTCGTCTGCCTATTCAGGCAGACGACACTTGACTAGAAGCACCTGCTGAGTGTTTAATTCTCCCCAGCCCAAAGATAGCCGAACCGTCACAGCCAGATTACCTGCCGTATTACATCACAGGAAAGAAAACTCGACTCCCGGCTTCTAAGAGTTAAGATATTATTTCGTTCTTGCTGGTAATCATGTTCTTACTTAACCCTTTACCTAACATGAAAGCAAACGACATATGCAAAAAAAATTCTTGAATAACTAATTTTTTTCATTTTTTGTCTCAAAAACATAGGTTATGACTCCTCATTGGAACGAACTCGTTCCAACGAGGGGTCATAACCTATGTTTTTGAGACAAAAAATGAAAAAAAATAAAAATTAATTGGCGATTTTTGAGAATATTGTGCTCCCCTTCCCTTCCCCTCACTCACCTGCAAGAAAAAAACTGCCAACGCAACTGTTTGCCGGCCTCTCTCTTTTCTAGTTTATGTGAATTAGAACAAATGTCATGAGAAAGGTTCCTGATAAATAATTTCATATTCTTCTGTACTTTTTCAATCACACTTGTAACTTCAATATTCGTTTGAAATGACTTATGACCCTTCGCCCAACACGAATAGCAGAAGATGGACAACACTTGATAAAAAAAATCGTGAATCATTTTTTTTTAATTTTTTGCCTAAAAAACATAGCTTATGTCGACGAGCTCGTTTCAGTGAGGCGTCATAAGCTATGTTTTCAGGGCAAAAATTGACAACAAACTGAAAATCAATCACGAGAGCGGTGATTAGACAGAAATAGAGTAATATAAAATGTCCTCACTTTGGTTGGGGTGTCGCAAGATGGTGAGATTAGCTTCTCTTTTTGATTATGAGTCGTCAGATGGTGAGATTAATTCCTCTCTTTGTGAGTTGCTAGATGGCGAGATTAAGTCATCCCTTTGGTTGTGTACCGCTAATTGGTGCGATCAGCTCCTCTGTTTGGCTGTGAGTCACTAGATGGTGAGATTCACTTCTCTCTTTGGTTATGAGTCGCTAGAATGTGAGGTTAAGTCCTCCCTGGTTGTGAGTCACTCGAAGTTGAGATTAATTGAAGTCATTTGTGTGATAAGAAGACAGTATGTCAGACAGTTTCTAAAATTAAACATTTCCAGCTCCGTATACGTCGATACTGTGTGAGCTCCGTGATTTGGAATGCAATGCAATGCACATAAGTAGTATGTCAGGGGCTTTTGAGGTAGAGGTTGGATGACCTCGGTGGATGACGCGTGAGCGGCCATGTTGTGACGTCATCCCCATAGTGATACGTGGTGTTAGTCCGCATGCGCAGCGCGTGTTGTTAGGGTGACACGTGTTTCCGTCGTCCATTTTGTACACTGGAGGCCGCCATCTTGGTTTCTATGGTAACACGTGTTTGCTGTGTGACCTAAAACCTTCTTATAGGATAGGGGTATGTTCGGAGGGTGTGTTCGATTGAACAGGAGTAATTTCCCGATTCGTAGAATTACTACAAACAACCCGACAAGTTGTACTATATTTCGAATTCTTTCAGAATTCTCTGCTTCTATCTATCTATGCAATAGTTTTCGTCTACCAGACCATGTTCCTTTGTCCTGGAGTATACTCCAGTAGAGTAGAAGAGCCTATCAGCTGGAACAGATTTGCTTATTATTACTATATTTAGCTGTTCTGGTCTGTTCTTGTTAGTTCTTACCCTATTCCGAGTACTCTTGTTGTTTCATTTATCTAGGTCACCCAATCAGTTCACTTTACTAGCGCTAACTAACCGATCAGATTGCTTCATCCCCCATAATACTTATGCAGAGTTATCTCCCCTTATTACAACGAAGTCTTATCCGATTCTCATCAACCTCTAGATATTTTAGATAGATATTTATTCGTTCAGTAGCATGCAGGAAATACAATGGTTACAATCACGTAGTTCAATTAATATATAACATTTTGTATACTACTGGGAGATGACATAGCCAGTTGGCTGTCTTCCAGTCATCTCCCTAAGGAATGTTTTGCAATACTGTTGACGGGCCCAGACTGTCGACGTTCTTATAAAAACATCTCATCGGTTATATATCCAATGGCCACGTCCCATGGAATCCCTTTTTGTGAAACGTCTCTGGTTATGGAATCCCATTTTTGTCGTATGAGGGTCATGAGAAAATTTCGGTATTTGAGGATACCTATGGCCTGGTTTTGTATTATTTGAGGATACCTATCGAGGATACTTTCTGGAGAATCCCTTTTTTGTCGTATGAGGCCATGAAAGCCATGTGAAAAGCCCTCAGTGAGGCCTCATTTACTATCCCTCATAGCCTCATTTCTTTTGAGGGCATGAGGGCCATGAGAAATCCCTCGATGAGGCCTCATTTACTATCCCTCTTAGCCTCATTTCGGTATTTGAGGATACTTATGGCCTGGTATTGTATTATTTGAGGATACCTATCGCGGATACCTTTCGGAGAATCCCTTTTCTGTCGGATGAGGCCATGAGAAATCCCTCAGTGAGGTCTAATGTAGTCTTACCAACGACTTCCATCTTATCACCAAAGCTCCAAGGCCACTACTTGTCTATCTGTCCTATCATTAGCTTTTACAGCAGTCTTGTGCCATTGCGGCCTTGTACCAGTACTAATGGTTATACTATCATCCATTAATATTGACTTGTAACACGTAGCTATACTTTCGCTGAGGCCTTCAAAATGTTCAATCAGCTTGCTTCATTTCCCCTGTTTTCATATAGACGGGCTGTAAAAGGCATTCAGTAAATGGAATTCTTATTCGACTCCGTAAACTTTGTATTCCGTGTTTTTACATAAACACTGGAGGGTATTCCCCTTCCCTTTTACTGGGGATAGTAAATTATGCCTTATTGAGGTATTTTTTCATGGCCCTCATGGCCTCAAAAGAAATGAGGCTAAGAGGGATAGTAAATGAGGCCTCATTGAGAGCTTTTCACATAGCCCTCATACGACAAAAAAAGGGATTCTCCAGAAAGTATCCTCGATAGGTATCCTCAAAAAATACAATATCAGGTCATAGGTATCCTCAAATACTGAAATGAGGCTAAGAGGGATAGTAAATTAGGCCTCATTGAGGGATTTTTTCATGGCCCTCATGGCCTCAAAGAAACGAGGCTAAGAGGGATAGTAGAATAGACCTCATTGAGGGATTTTCTCATAGCCCTCATGGCCTCATACGACAAAAAAGGGATTCCATAACCAGAGACATTTCATAAAAAGGGATTCCATGGGACGTGGCCATTGGAAAAAGAGGTTGATGAGAATCGGATAGGACTTCGTTGTAACAAGGGGCGATAACTCTGCATAAAGATTATGGGGAATGAAGCAATCTGATTGGTTAGTTAGCGCAGTAAAGTGAACTGATTGGGTGATCTAGATAAATGAAACAACAAGAATACTCGGAATTGGGTCAGAACTAACAAGAACAGACCAGAACAGCTAAATATAGTAATAATAAACAAAGCTGTTCCAGCTGACAGGCTCTTCTACTCTACTGGAATATATTCCAGGACAAAGGAACATGGTCAGGTAGACGAAAGCTATTGCATAGATAGATAAAAGCAGAGAATTCTGAAAGAATTCGAAATAGTGCAACTTGTCGGGTTGTTTGTGGTAATTCTACGAATAGGGAAATTACTCCTGTTCAATCGAACACACCCTCCATACCCCTATCCTATAAGAAGGTTTTAGGTCATATAGCAACTACGTGCTACCATAGAAACCAAGATGGAGGCCTCCAGTATACAAAATGGACGACGGAAACACATATCACCCTAACAACACGCGCTGCGCATGCGCACTAACACCACGTATCACTATGGGGATGACGCCACAATATGGCCGCTTACGCGGGTTACAACACAACATGTCGCCACGGAGTCACGTGACATGACGTCACTTCCGAGGTCATTCAACCTATACTTCAAAAGCCCCTGACGTACTACTCACACACACACATTTCAATCTCACTTTTCACTAGCAACTGATGTCTAGAGAGCACAGTGGCTCAGTGGTTACGGCATTGGACTACAAATCGAAAGGTTCGATTCCCACCAGGAGTACTGCCTTGTGTCTTTGAGCAAGGCACTTAATTCCGTTTGCGTACCGGGGGGGGGGGGGGGGGGGCACGGCGGCGCTGTGTTCTAAGGCGTACTACACGCCGATGGTGCACTTGTCTTCTGCGAATGGTAACCCTGCTTGTGCGGAGTTAGTACGTTAGGGAGCCCGACAGCGACATGAGGTGACCCTGTCTGTCAGATGTTAAATGTTAAACCCCAATGAAAAAAAAGTATTGTCTATGTAAGAGTCGAGTTATCCCCAGAGATCAACAACAAGCATTCTGTGTGAGACGAATGATGACATCGTTGTGTCATTGGGCAAGGCACATTATTCCGGTTGCCAACATGGGGCACGATGACGCCGTGTACTAAGGCGTACTGCACGTCGATGGTGCACATGTCTTCAACCGCTGTAACCCTGCTTGAACGGAGCTTGAACAGAGTTAGAATGTTGAGGAGCTGACAGTTGCTCGTCGATGCTTGGTGGTTCTCTCCGGGTACTGCGGCTTCCTCCACTCGTAAAATTGTCGCGGTCACGATTAGCATAAGTATGTGACCTTAAACACCAATAAATAAATGAATAATGATGACATGCGCGCCTGTAGTTTTCTCCTTAATTACTTTTCAAGAGAATTCACTGGTACTCGCCTAAAAGCAAAATGAAACAGACAGTGAAATCTGTAGCGCCACGAATCACGGACATCTACTGAAACAAGTGTAGATAAGATAATGTATTGGCAATAACACCCACACGAGACTGCTTGTAAAAATGTATGTGATTTGTGTGGGTGTTATTAATAAGTTTGACAATATATACTCCTCAAAGTTTGCTGAGCACCACATATTTGACACATCATTGTGAAATTTTCTTGTGACACATATGCGATATTTTTGGTGGATATGATTGAGGAATGTATTGAGATGTTCCCCAGTGTTTACATTAGCTCTCTTGACAGGCAAACTTTTCGTGACAGTCATGGAAAGCATGTACCCCTTGATTTTCATGATGTTTTCGTGTACTGCCTACATGTACATGAGATGTGTAGGGCATTCAGTCTTCATTTCAACACGAACCCTTGTGATTTAATGATTGAATATGGCGAATGCAAATGTAAGAAGGCATTTGTCTGAAGCAGAAATGTGGTGGGCTGTAGGGATGGGGGAACAAGGGGCTACCCATCGTCAGGTTGGTGAAGCCCTTGGTGTGCACCATGCGGTGATCATCAGAGCCTGGGTCAGACGACATGGAGGTGGCAGAGACAGGGCAACATCTGCATCTGCAGCTGACGACCGGTTTTTGATCATTCAGGCCCGTAGGAACCGCTTTGCCACAGCAACCCAGCTTCTCCGATCGAGAAGACCAGTTATTCGCATTCATCTGTCCCAGAACAACCACCAGACTCGATATGAATGGACCATGGATCTCGTTGGATGGACCAGAGAATATTGGCGACCTGTTCTTTTTACAGATGAGTCAAGGTACTGCCTAGACACCACAGATAGGCGTTCTAGGGAATAGAGAAGACGAGGAGAGCGATTCCGTGCAGCCAACATTGCCGAGCATGACCGTTATGGCGGGGGGTCAATAATGGTCTGGGGCAGCATCAGCTGGGAGCTCTGTGTCCTTGACCGTGGTACATTGACTGCACATCTGTATATTGATGAGATCCTGGATGCCCACGTCAGATTGTATGCAGGTGTAGTGGGTGATAGATTCATTCTGATGGACGATAATTCCCGTCCTCATGTTGCCCATGCTGTCCGGGAGTACCGACAGAGGGAGGGGATTGAGCGTATGGACTGGCCAGCAAGATCCCATGACCTCAATCCAATCGAACATGTCTGGAATGAGTTGCAGCTTGCAATTTCAGTCTGTCCAGTCCAACCAAGAAGTGTCCAGGAGCTTGGTGCTATGCTGTTCCAAGAATGGAACTACATCCCACAAAGGACCATGCATCTGGAACCTGATTGGGAGCATGAGAAGGCGTTGTCAAGCTGTAATTAACAATAATGGGTCTCATACTCGATACTGAACCCATAATATTATCAGTTCGCTCCGTCAACTTTTTGGCAAATTTGAAAAATTTCCTCTTTTACCAATAATATCCATTTTCCACGGTTATCGTATTCAAAAGCTAAAAAATAATGTCAAACACAAACAAAATCTTAATTTCTGTGCTTAAATGGTTAAAGATATAATTAAATAAAACATATATACACTTTTCAAAACAATATTTCAACTAAAACGTAAAACAGGTAGTTGGATACACTTGATGCTTAGCAAACTTTGAGTAGTATATATTCGAAAAAACAAAATAACGTCACTATTTCATGAACGTTTATTCTCTCTTCAATACATTTACATATACTATTCAAAACGAGTAGGGGATATTTGATAAAAATGAGATATATGAAAAATATATTTATATTTTCATCAACAAGGCAGCTGAGGCATTGTACTTGTGGCATCTGGTGAATGATTTCAGCGACAGTTGGGTGTCTGACAAGTACACATTCCACGACTGAGCTGAAGACATGGACGGCCAGTCAGAGAATTTACCACATTCAGTCCAAGATCTCAATACCGTGTAAATCCTCCTTGGTTCGCGAGACAAGCGCGGATCCGACGTGGCATATTCCTCCCCAAATGTCCAATATCAGCTTGACTGATGTTATTCCATTCTTCCCGCAGTGCATCGGCGAGTTCCTGGACATTGATTGGGGGCTGTTTGCGTTGTCGGAGGCGCCTGCCAAGCATATCCCAGTCGTGCTCGATTGATGAAAGGTCCTGTGTGCTCTTGCATTGTCATCTTGGAAAACGACGGCCGTGACGTCGCGCAAATGGCACCACATGAGCTGCTAACATGTTGTCACGGTAGTACTGCCCTGTGACACGCCCTTGGATGACACGTAATGCTGTTCTGCTTATCATGGTCATTCCTCCCCACACCATAACCGACATGTTGTCACGGTAGTACTGCCCTATGAAACGCCCTTGGATGACACGTAATGCTGTTCTGCTTATCATGGTCATTCCTCCCCACACTATAACCGATACACCACCAAAACGATCGTGCTGCCTAACGGTCACGTCGTGGTAACGTTCGTTCCGCCGCCGTCACACTCTGTTTCGCCTGTCATGGAAGTCGAGAGTGAACCTCGATTCATCGGAAAACTTGACGTTGCTCCACCGACGATTGTCCCAGCGCAGTCATGCTCCACACCAGTTACACATTGCTGCGATGTAACGTTCAGTCAAACATGGAATTATTCGAGGTCGTCGAACGTACAAATTCTATTTGTGTAGCCGATTTCGGATAGTCTGAAAACTGACTCGCACATCTGTCGCTCGGTGCAGCTGCTGTTCAATTTCTGAGGCACTTTGATGGCGGTTACGTAATGCTGTGGTTCGGATGAAACGACCCTGGTTAGCAGTTGGCGCCCTTGTACGACCTGATCTGCGTCTGTCATCAACATTGCCTGTCTGATGGTAGCGTGATCACAACCTGCTAATCACCGAGTGAGTAACGTTAAGAATTTGAGCCACTGCAGTCTGTCTGTTGCCAGCTTCCAACATGCCAACGGCACATAAATGTTCGTCACGTGTCAGTCTTCGCATACCTCAAAAGTTACGTTTCGACCAGAAACTACTGATGAACGAGTTTATACCAACAAAGGAACGACGAGACCTTCAAAAAAGCCCGTCCAGTACATATGAATATTTCAAAAACGTACCCCACAGGCATTAACACGGCACTCGTACGAAAAACCTGCACAAAGTTTTCGTGGGTCGGTGGCATTCATGATCCACACTAAACTTGGTAACATATTGATGTGTCCAATCACGCGTATCTAATACCATTTTCTGAAAATATCAACATCATTTTGGATACCCCCTACTTTTTTTAAAAGTATATATGTAACATATTATTATATGTTACTTAAAAGGTTGCCGGTGGGGGGTCCCTTTCAGAATGAACTCCGAGAACCAGACGTACGTAGACGTACCCAGATGGACGTTTTCCATATATATCTGTCACAGATGGACGCGTCCTAGATAGACAGGTCCCAGATGGTCGCCTTCCAGATAGACGCTTCCCAGATAGAAGCCACGATTTCTCTGAATGGAAAGCTTCCGAAATAGACGATAGGTCTTCGGGCCACATCATTACAACATCACGCCATGACAACAATTTTATGCATTTTTCTATACTCGGTGAAAGAAATATGTTGTACAGTAATTGGAAGAAATAACCGATTCGTTATTTTTGCCTTCTGTGGAGTACCGTCCATATTAAATGTCAAAAATCGGAAATAAATATATAATTCCCAAAGTGATGAAAAATTCATTTAAAACAAACTTCTCTTGAGAAATGACTATTCCATGGTGCGTCTATATCACGTGGCTCTAAATGTGAGGAATCTATATTTTATGGTGTTTATCTCAGAAGCGTCTGGAAAACGTCTCTCTGGAAAAGGTATATCTGGGATACATCTATCTGGGATCGTCTATGTGGGAAACGTTTAACTGGGACACGTCTATCTGGGATCGTCTATGTAGGATACGTCTATCTGGGACACGTCTATTTGGGAAACGTCTATCTGGGATACGTCTATCTAATATCGTCTACGTGGGAAACGTCTATCTGGAAAAGGTCTATCTGGGACACGTCTATTTTGTATCGTCTACGTGGGAAACGTCTATCTGGAAAAGGTGTATCTGGGACACGTCTATCTGGTATCGTCTACGTGGGAAACGTCTATATGGGACACGTCTATCTAGGATCGTCTACGTGGGAAACGTCTATCTGGGAAACGTCTATCTGGTATCGTCTATGTGGGAAACGTCTATCTGGGACACGTCTATCAGGTATCGTCTATGTGGGAAATGTCTATCTAGGACAGGTCTATTTAAAATCGTCTACGTGGGAAACGTCTATCTGGGACACGTCTATTTAGGATCGTCTACGTGGGAAACGTCTATCTGGGACACGTCTATTTATGATCGTCTACGTGGGAAACGTCTATGTCGGACACGTCTATTTAGGATTGTCTACGTGGGACATGTCTATCTGGGATCATCTATGCGGGAAACGCCTATCTGGGACTCGTCTATCACGAATGTAATCTACACAATTGGAAGTGAGATTTTTCAAATCTTTGCCTGTGAGTTAACATGACGGATATCAATGTACACACTTTTACTTCAATATACAGTGGATCCACTTGATTAGATATCTCTTAATTGAATAAACCTTGTTAACTGAGTATAACTTCAAAGCACCAAATCATTTACCATACCTCCAGTACAAAGTTAACCTGATAATTGCGTATAGATTAAAGAACATGGTCCTGTTAACTGAATAAAAAAAAAATAATCTATCAAAGCGTTACTCTCATAGCCACTTCATGAATTCCACTCGCTTGTCAACCGATTTGGCTTCAGTACAACCATTATATGCATTTCATCCATTTTATTTTGTTTGACAGAGCTCTATGAGCTCCGTCAAACAAGATATAATACAATAAATGCTTAGTTTATAACTAGAATACAGGAAAATGGCCAACTTCCTGTGAGGTGAAAACTTCTGTAGTTGGATTTTTACACTGGCAAGGGGGCGCGGTGGCTCAGTAGGTATAGGTGCAGGCTGCAAGCCGAGAGGTTCTCGGTGCGAATCTCACCTGCGGCAACCGCATTGTGTCCTTGGGCAAGACACTTCACCTCCATTGCCCACGTGGGGGCACTGTGGCGTTGTGGACTAAGGCGTACTGCACGTCGATGGTGCACTTGTCTTCAACCAATGCTAACCCTGCTTGTGTGGAGTTAGTATGTTGGGGAGCCTGACAGTTGCTCGCTGTTGCTCGGTGGTTCTCTCCTGGTACTCCTACTGCCTCCACCCGTGAAACTATCCGACACGAGGTGACCCTGGCTGTCGAAAGTGTCGTTAAACCCCGTTAAAGAAATATTACACTGGCAAGCTGTCTATTCAATTAACACGGTCTCGCTGTTCCAAGACACAGAATTGCACAAAGAAATAATGGATACCTACAGGACATACATTTCTCCTTACCCGTCTTATTTATGAGTATATAGGGTATCAGTTACGATTCCCATTAATTACTTGACGATAGTGGAGTTTTATTTGCAGCATAACGACAGGAGCTCTAATTTTCATATTACAGACCCAATGCGCATGAGTGATATTCAAGAACAAGGGATCTTGATATCGTACCTCTAGCATTTTAGGATGTTGCACAAAATTTTATTCTTGGTTAAAAGTTCCGAAAATTTTTCCTCTCGTCCAACATTACGATGGGTTATATAGCAACATTTTTATCGCGGGATGGGAAGAAGTATTGCCTCTCGGTAGATGATACAGATGTGGATGGAGGGTTAAGCATGGGACGACTGCACCTTTTTAAACCAGAGGTAACATTTGCTTTAGAACTGATTCCTGGAGTCACGTTCACCCGGTGTATCGATGATATCGTTGTCCGTCTCAAATGCCTCCTCTTGCTGAAATAGCTGTTTAATTGGTTGGGGATGTAGAGGGGGGGGGGGGGGGGTGACAACCCCCAATAAATTTCCCGTCGGGACATTCTCATCCGGATTGGAGTCGTAGATATTGGTTCGTTCTTGGTGCTGATCATGTATCCTCTTACGGGACTATATTTTCTTCTTGGACTTATATCACACACTCTTCTAATTCCCCCCCCCCCCCAAAAAAAGTTGCTATGCACCTTGAGCTGGCGTTAATGCTACATAAGCCTAAAATGTTTTAAAAATCCTCTTCTCATAAGCCACTCGCAATAATTTACTTTAGTGATGTAGATTCACATTTTTTTCAAAGGAACTCAGAAGTCTACATTTGGGCTCCCAAATTTCTATTTCCAGAACCAATGGGAAGATTTGAACCAAATTAGCCATGTAGTATTTTAGTGGGTCTTAAGGACTTCATTTCCGTACCAATTTTCTTTACTTTTCTGGAGGGGTGTGGGGGGTGGGGGGTTAGAGAGAACCACAGGAATTATAAAAACAAAAACAAAAATTTGTTTATCACTTTTTGGAGACTTCACAGAACAGAGCTTTGTTTTTGCCTTGGAAGCTTTCCTATGACCAGCAGAAATGAATGGCCAAAAAAGTTGACTTTGGTTGTGTCATAGCAAATCAAAAGAATGTTCCTGCTACCGGTCACTTACTGAAGCACTCATCTCTTTTGACAACTTTAGCAAGGTGCGCGTTTTAGGCTCACTTGAGCCTCTGGTTTCATTTTTTACGTCAAAAACACTGCTTGTGACCTCAAAGAGCTCGTTCCAATGAGGTATCATGAGCTAGGTTTTTGAGACAAAAAATGAAAAAAATAATGAAAGCTGAGTGGTGATTTTTGTGAATAACGCTGCCGGTTTTCTCCGTTACGTTGGGTAAAGGGTTAAATCATTTTATACCCGTCGCTGCTGATCGTCTTCTGTTTCTCTGCGTGAGACGGTGGGTTGCGCGAGCCGATGGCGCGAAGGAACGCTACTGGGACAGATTAGCCCCCCTGCTCCAGTGGTGGCGCCAGATGGGCTCGGGAGTGGCTATAGCCTCCTGTTGGTGAGACTTACCCCCACCCCCGTCGTGGAAATTACATCCGTTATTGTGGGCTTGGGCATGCCGTAGTCTCGCTGCCAGAGAGCACAAGGGAAAATCCTGGTGCCACCATCACTTTGGACCCTGTGTTGCTCTGCGACAAAACACCTTCAACTATATTCAATTAGTTCAACACGAACAACTTTTTGAAAACTGTGAAGCTGAAACACATTCAGTTACGATAGCTACACGGTACTGATCTCTTTGTCAGGATACCATAATGATTTGAAGGAAAGGGATGATACGAAATCCTCTCAAACTTTCACTGGAGGTGAAACCTTTCTCAAGATTAGTTTTAGATACCTGACACTGTATTAAACCTAATTGTGTAAAAGTTATAATTTCACGCTCATTGGTCAGACACAGACATACCACTAAATCCATTCCATTATGTCTAACTTTTAATCTGATAACGCGATTGAATACGTGATTGCGTGATTGACTCCATGTTAATGCATGCAAGAGATTTATATGGAGTGCAAGAAACGATGGGAAAGTGTTCTAACAAAAGGCTAGGATTAATACAGACGTGACGCCAATGGGAAGCGGGGGGGGGGGGGGGGGGGGGGCTATAGCTTTTTTCCATTTGGAAGGTTCGTCTCCCTCACCGGATAAAAAACCTGTCAGATCGTCCAGGAGGGGGGCTATGAGAAATTCTTATCTGTACCCAGAGATGAACACACCCTTTGTGAACCCCCGGGAGAGGATCAGTTAAAGTTAGTTAAACGAGTCAGTGCAAGATAGTGTCTACAGTATCATCAAAACCCTTCGCCTAACCTAACTTTCAAAACCGAGCAGCGCTATTTACAAAACCCCGCATACAGCAGGGGTGTAGCTAGGATTTTTCAGGGTAGATTACAATTTGGGTTTTACGGATGGACACCGGCGGCAAAAGCTGGGGAGAGCAGAGAAGGATGACCCCCTCCTTTTGTTGGAAGGGCCCAGCTGTCCTCTCCGGGAAATGTTTTGATATTTCAAGCCCATGAGATTGACTCTGTACCCGCAGTGCTCGTTTAGGGAATTTATAGGAGTAACTTTTGTTGATCGAAATAAACTCTAGCTGGGTTTCTACAGTATCGCTAGGAAACCTTAACACACCTTTACTGGTCCATCCTTGGATCCAAAGGCCGTAATATTAAATTTTCGATGTGGTACATCCTTTTAGACTTACATCACCAAAAGATCATATGACGGCCTTTGGGTCCAATTTTGGACTAATGTTTACCATGAGTGGATTGTAAGCTATATGTTTTCGGGGGCCAAAATAATTTTTGGCAGATGTCATCAACTAGCCGTGTTCTGTAAAGAGTTAACTCTTTACCTAACATGAAAAGCAGACGATACTTGAAAATAAAATTCTTGAATAAATAATTTTTTTTATTTTCTGTCTCAAAAACATGTTATGACCCCTCGTTGGAACGAGCTCGACGAGCTCGTTCCAACGAGGGGTCATTACCTATGTTTTTGAGACAAAAATGAAAAAAAAATAATGAAAAATAATTGGCGATTATTTTAGAATAGCGCTGGCCGGTTTTGAACGTTACGTTGGGTGAAGGGTAAATAGTAATCGTATCCGACATCAATGGTGGATACAGATGGGCGGGGTAGAGTGGGGTGGAGGTCTGGAGTGGCGATCGACCCTCGTTGGCCTGAGACTGGATTTTTTTATCGACCGATCTTTCGAGACATGTAATAGAGATTTGTTTGTTTGTTTTGTTGAGGTTTAACTATACTTTCAACAGAAAGGGTCACTTCTTGGCGGACAGTTTTACGTATGATGGAAGCCGGAGTACCAGGGAAGAGCCACCGTGCAGCAGCGAGCAGCTGTCAAACTCTCCAACTTACTAACTCTACACACACAAGTACAGTTGGCAGTTGTTGAAGGCAAGTGCACCATCGACGTGCAGTACACCTTAATACACAGATCCACCGTGTCCCCATATGGGCAATCGAGATGAAGTGTCTTGACCAATGACACATCGCAGTTACCGCTGGTTAGGATCGGACCGTCGACCATTCGATTTAAAGTCCAAGGCTCTGATCACTGAGCCACCGTTCTCTCTGTCAAAAATATACGCAGGCTATTGGAGTACTGTATAATAGTTAATAAATATAGCATGGCTTTGAGTTGACTATGCCAAAATAGTGGTCCTCGAGGAGAGGATAGTCCCGACGCGTAGCGGAGGGACTATTCTCTCCTCGAGGACCACTATTTTGGCATAGTCAACGAAAAGTCATGCTATATTTATTATATTAGATGTGTGTGTGTGTAGGGGGGCGGGGGGGGGGGGGTTCTTCATCGGTCATACATGCAAGATAATATTCTTATTCATGGCCAAAGAGAAAAGAAAATGGTTCAGGGTTTAAAAAGGTAAACTAAGTTAATTCTGCCACTCATAGTTCTGGGATAGAGAGGTAGCGAACCAAAACCTCAAGAAACACAATACCATTATTCCATTAACCCCCTCCCCGCCCCCAAACCTACTACAAACATCACTTTCGATACACATATTTTTATTTCTCCAAACTAAATGTAATAATGTATATGGGACGAGATGTCTTGTAAAGTATTTACGCCTCAATGGAATTTTCTAAGCGAATTACCGTGCACTATTCTTTTTTCAAAAATGATAGTAGGTCTGTGCGATTTCGCTGGCGAACTATCGGAAAATAGGGTGTTTCTGTTCAACCAATCAGAACGCGGGGAAGTCACGTGACATCTAATATAATATTAGAATATCTGAGGAGAACACGATATTATTCTCCCAAACCAAATTGGTTTCCGTCCGAAATGCAGAGCAACTGAGCACATTTTAACTCCTCGGCATACTATCGATAAAAATATCCCCAGGAAAATACCGATATGTCTGTTTTGTCGACCCTCGAAAGGCTTCCATGGTGAGGAGGTATGTTTCAAAAATTAGAAATTATGGAATTTGGGTGGTGGGGGGGGGGGGGGCGGGGGGAGGTGGCTATGTGCGAAGACGAAGAGATGAACTTTCCAGTGAAGTGGGCAGGCGGTATAACTGAGGTCTTTTGCTTCACCACTAGTGTTAAAGAAGGGTGGGTCAGCAGCTCGAAAAATTGTCACGAGCTCGTTCCACTGAGGGGTAAACGATATGTTTTTAAGCAAAAAATGAGAAAAGTGATAAAATTTGAATTACTATTTTTGTGAATAGAGTTGGCGGGTTTGGTCACTACGTTAGTTAACCCTTTTACCCAATGCACACGTTATCAAAATATATTTTTCATTTTTTTTTTAAATATCAACAAAACCATATCATGTGATCCCTCATTGTGACGAGCTTGACCAGCTCGTTCCAGTGAGGAGTCACATGATATGGTTTTGTTGATTTTTTATTAAATAATTTGTTTCAACTGCTCAATTTGCAAACTACGTGGGAGGATTCGGTCGATTCGTTGAGTACAGGTTCAAAGGTTTGAAAATGTTTTCTTTATCCCCCGCCAAACGAAGTTTGCATGGAATCTAGCAATGGGGTCCATCCGCCCGTCCGTCCGTCCCTCTTGCCGTCCGTCTCTCCCGTAACAACTTTAGTGCATGTCGGATTTAAATGATCTTTGGTATGCTGATGGCCATCATGGGGGGAAAGGATATTCAAAAGTAACGGTTTTGTCCAATCATATTTTCTAGAGTTGTGGGCCTTTTTCGTCTTAGAAAATTTCAATTTTTATGGTTTCTGGGCGATAACTTTAGTTGTGTATGTCGGATCTGAATGATCTTTGGTATGCTGATGGACCACCATGGGGGTGAAGAATATCCACAAGTAACAGGTGCTGCCCGTTCGTGCGTCCGTCCGCCCGTAACAACTTTAGACTTCTGCATATCTCGGCCAGTGCATGTCGGATTTGAATGATCTTTGGTATGCTGATGGACCATCATGGGGAAGGATATTCAAAAGTAACGGGTTTTGTCCAATCATTTATTCGTGAGTTATGAGCCTTTTTCGACTAGGAAAATTCGTTCGTATGTCCATCCGCAACAATTTTAGACCCCTGTATCTCGGTCTGTGCCTGTCGGATTTGAATGATCTTTGGTATGTTAATTGACCACCATGGGGTGCAGGATATCCACAAGTAACAATTTTTACTAGAGTTATGGAGGTCTTTTTTATACTTGTTTACACTGAAAATGAAGGAAGATACATGACTGTCTTAGTTGGTGGGGGATACCGATGGCGTTGCACCTTGTTCTTCTTACATTGGAATACACTGAACACTAACAAAGTTGATTTATATTTCATTATTGTGTTTTTTCCCCAAAATAAGCTTTGAAATCTTGTTGAAAATTTGAAATTAAAAATAGGTCTAATGTAATTTTCATTTAAAAATAAGAACCATACAATTTGTGTTAAACTTTTGAGATGATCTGGTCGGATTAGACTTGTGAGGATAAGTGGGGCGGGGTCTGACTTCCCGGCTTTGTTAGGACCTCAGACAATTGTTTGTTACAGAGAACACAAGAAAAAAACAAGTCCCCTCAACATCAGATAAACAAGATTGAGGGTGTATGTGGCTGTCTATGTGTGTGCGAGCGTGTGTGGGGGAAGGGGTGTGAGTTTTCTGAGATGCTCTGACTCATGCTAAATGTATGTTCTATGTATTTTACAAATTGGCCAAACTATAGATGCATGTCTTTTTGTCATGTTTTTTACTTGAATAAATACAGAAGAAACCATTATCCGTCCTATATACTTTCTATGGCAAGACTGGTGTTTTTATTGGGGGAGAATTGCCAGACTGGTACGTGTGGTAAACACAACACTGGAGATAAAATTATTCATACCAGGTGTGGCGCTGCAGGGGACATGCACGGAATAGGTCTACAGTCCGCATGTCTACCTCTTTCCCCTCTCCGCTGGGGAATCCTTTTGCACCTCGGCGATACCAGGCACAGCAAGTTTCGCATTAGTTGTATAGGGTAGTAGATCATCAGTCGGGGATTTTCTGGTGTCACCCTTAATTCACACTACAAATCAGGACTTTTAATTTCACCTTTCGTTACGGCACGATGAAAAAGAAATGGGGAAAACTGAAAACTTATAGAAATGTAATCTTAGCTTTTTAATACAGTAGAGTCTAGATACAGTCTTACAGTAATCTGCAACAGAATATTAGAAAATGAGATGTTCGGGTAAGGGTGAGCGTATGTAGGTCTGAGGGTGTGTGTAAGAGTGGTCGGTGAAGGTGTGTGAGGGTGTGTGTGTGTGTGGAGGCACTGATGAAATATTAACGATGGACTTAAGCTTATTTTATACCACTGTTGTCTCTTTAGAGGCACATCTGTCTGATAGGATATTGACCCTAAATCAATCATTTTTCCAATCAATCAATCTTCAAACATTCAACCCAAATACAGAATATAACTGAACTATTTGCAGGCGGTCGCCTAACCATGTTCATTAAGTAATTTAATGCATCTGACAACATTGCTATCCCGTCAAAGTCATTAATAACAAAAACTCGACACGGAAACCGATTACAATTCCATGAAATATCACGGGTGAATTGACCTGACCCGCGGGTGAGAGAAATTGCATAACCACTGACGAGTCACGTCTGCTCTGTGCGTGTACAATTTTCATCCCCGCGGGCTAATAATTGGAAACACTATTGAAACGGGAATCCGTTTGCTCCGGATGAAGGTTTTTAAGGTCATTCATCTCAAATAACACCAAAGACATGATGATGAACGACGGTCATTATACACAGCGCTTAACCAGGTCGCTCTACAGAATACAACAAGGGCGTAGTTAGGATTCTTCAGCTTGGGTAGTAATTTGGGTTTTATGGACAATCAATGACCGAAAGTTAGTCCAAACTTGGTTCCAAATACCGTAATATAATTGTTTGGTGTGGTACGTCATGTGGGCAGGACGTACCACACCAAGCAATTATGTTACAGGCCTTGGTTCCACGTTTGGATTAACGGAAGGCCATCCGAGGGAGACCGCGAGAGGGGTGTCCCCTGTCATTGGTGAGGGCAAAGGGACTTCCCCAGGAATACGTTTTTGAAATTCAAGCTCATGGGAGTGAATTGGTGGCTCGAATGCTTATTTTAGGGAATTTAAATGGAATATATTTTGTTGAAATAAAATCCAGCTGGTTTTCCTCAGTATTACTAAGGAACCGTAACCTAATTTCTACTATGAATGGCCTTTTTCGATTTTTTTTTTTTTGGGGGGGAGTTACTGTTTAAGAGGGCACATTACCCTTATTACACCTCGCCGCCCCTGACAAAATCCTTGTACATTGTACAAACATGGCAGTTGCAGCGAATATTAACTTTGTTCAAAACAGGTAACAGAAACTTTGAGGAAACAAAAAATTGAATCGAGGAACAAGCGAGACAGTGAACAAGAAATCGATAGACGAAACAGTAATAATTGAATACTACTATTAATTCAGTGTGCAATTGTGTGAATGATTGAAGGAATGAGAGAGTGTTCGAGAATGGTTGCGGTATGAAAGTGAATGCATGAGTTACACTGGTCATGTGCACACATTATGCGTTTTACATGTATTGATGACTTATAGGTCCAAACGGGCCGGGTGCCATTGTCACGTTGTTATAACTTGTGATAGCACAAGTCACACAAATAAAGATATACTTACTTACTACAGTCCTATAGGGCCCACAGTCACCCGTCCCTATAGGGCTGTGGAATTAAATTATTACTAAACGTTATCACATTCGCACAATAGATTCGCTCATTCACTGAAGACCGCAGTGGAGCAGCTTGGAGGGGGAGTCTTGGTCTAGAGGCCGTATTTATGAACCGATCTTTACGAAACTTCTTGGTTACCTTAGTTATCACTGTGGGACGAGAACGAGTGTTTTTGGGTGCGGTCCAAAATTCAAGATGGCCGCCAGCAGCCTTTTTGTACCAAAATTAATGCAATCAGTTTTTTGTACAGAACTTCTGTATGAAAGTTCTGATTTGAATAAATTTTTGTAGGAATGTTTAGTAACATGGAATACATCACATATAATACGGGTTTTTTCTCGTGCAGAAATTATACAAATTAGATGAACTTTGATTTGTTCAGTGCTACTTATACACAGTAAGTGCACATGTCAATACGGCTCCGGCTAGAGTCTGTATTTATGAACTGATCTTCACGAAACTTCTTGGGGTACCTTTCTTATCATCTTGTGACAGGAACGAGTGTTTTGGGGTGCATTTGTTATCACTGTGCTATGAGAACAAATATTTTTGGGTTCCGTCAGACCCACTCTGGGACTCAAAGATTTCTTTTCTAGTTTAGCATCTAACTGTCACCCCACTTTTACCATACTTTACCTTTTTATTTGTTACATGCTACGGTCAGCATTTATGTACAGACCGTTACAATACTTTACATGTACCTTTGTTATCAGGTCATTACCTAGATGTTTGTCGTTGCTGTGTCACACACTATACATGTACATGTCTTAAACAAGTTGAGCTACACTTTCATTCATTTGTTCGGAGGAAAATTCCTCTTTCTGATCAGGCATAAAAATATGCAATCTCCAACGAGGCTTTTTGCAATTAAATACTGCGCCACTACCATTCTGCAACGGTCTGTTGTGTTCAATCTTCAGTGGTACGAAATCAGTAGTTTCAGCTGGACTTTCGAGCTTTTTCAGAGCTTGAGATTTCAAGGTACGCAAAAAAGCGCAGTGAGTATTCTCTCGATCTGAGGGCGCCAAATAGAGTAGAACAAGCCTCATTGAAATTTACCTTATCACTTGAATTGCAGTGGAAACGAATCAGCCGTGATTTGATGATACCTTTAAATGTATGTTGAGGGTGAAATGATTTTGTGTGCAACAATTGATGTGAATCAGTTGGTTTAAATTATACTTTATAATCTAAATGACCGGACGCCTGAAATTGCTTGCCTTTATACACGGTCACATCGAGAAAATCAACAGAATTTTCACTGACAGTAGCTTTTAATTTAATGTTTGGATCATGATTGTTCAAAATTTTCTAAAATTCATCAAAATCTTCTTTTGAATGTTCCCAAATAATAAAAATGTCATCTAAATACCTGAGATATACAAGAGGATGCTTTGCACATTTGCTTAAGGCATTTTCCTCCCATTCCGCTACATAAATGCTTGCAAAATTAGGACTGAATCTTTTACCCATAGGACAACCCATTATTTGCAGAAAATATTCTCCATTGAATTGAAAGTCATTACCTTTTTAAGCTCAGCTCTAAAAAATCCAAAATTTGTTCATCCGGGCGTTTTGCATCCGGATATTTTTCAAATGCATTTTTAACTGATTTAACACCTTTATCAATATCAATGTTCGTATACATACTGTCGATATCCAAAGTAGCCAGAATTGCATTTTTCGATATTTTCAATTTCGAAATTTTTGGCAGAAAATCCTGTGTATTTTTTAGATAGCTCGGATGTCTATTTGCTATAGGTTTCAGATGATAATCAATTAATTCCGAGATCGCATAAGATTCCGAATTACAATCTGATACAATTGGCCTCCCGGGTGGAGTTAAGTCATCCGTCCATGAAGAACGGTCCTTGTGGATCTTTGTTAGGATATAAAATTGTCTTGTTTGAGCACTGAGCTTAGCTGTTAAATATTTCAATTGTTTTTTGGTAATGTGACCTTCGTCAAGGAGAAATTTTAAGATCTTATTGAATTTTTCGATATTACTAGGCCAAATAAGTGAATCTATTTTCTTATAATGTTTAGTATTGCGGAGTTATCTCATGGCTTCCTTTATATAATTATCTCGAGATAGAACAACTACCGACCCACCTTTGTCGGCTGGTTTTATTACTAATTTTTTATTTTTTCGAAGTTTCGTGAGGGCTTTCCGTTCACCAGCTGTTAAATTGTCTTTATCGGAGAGTATGTTCATGCTGAACGCCTTTTGGATGATTCGTTTGCTAGCCTCAATAATTTCGGGATCTACTTCACTATCTGGTGGAGGTGACCAACCAGATGATTCTGTAAAAGGAAGTTTCCGACCGCTGGAGTTTCTAAAGCGGTCTGCTAATTTCATTTGCCTAAGAAAATTACAGTTATATGATGGTAAATTTGTTTGGTTACCAGTTTTAGCCTTAGGTGCTGGTATAAAAGTTAAACTGTGATATAAAAGAGACTTCTCTTAGGTTGTTAGGTCATTGGTGCCAGACAGGTTAACCACATTAGTTCCTAATCCCACATCTGTTAGGCGGTTGTTATCAAATCTTGCTGTTTTTATAAGAGTTGTCGGTGGCTAATTTAATTTAATCTGTACTGTTCATTAGGAGAGTAGCAGCACATAACGCGTTTTTTAAAGAAATTTGGAAATAGGAATTTTTCAAAATCATTTCGCAACAAAAAATATTTGGTATTGTTCAACTGAAATAGGAATTTTTCAAAATCATTTCGCAACAAAAATATTTGGTATTGTTCAACTGAAACGTAAATATACATTACATTTAATGTCCATATTTTCATAAGTTTTGAGGTATGATGCAAAAATTTTATTTTTTGGACTTGAAACATCATGGGCGTCTATCTTATACTGCACACTTCACAACTCAGTTTTAATCTAAAGTCGTTGTTAATATTTTTTTCTTGCTTTTAACTAATTACTTTTGGTCCTGATAGATATATGCAGAGGTGGCGGAACCTCAATAAAAGTGGAGGGCACAAATTTTCTACGCTACCATGGTTTGGCTCAGTGGGAAAATATTATAATCCCCGATGGGTACGGGTGTGGGATGGGAAAATCTCAACCGAGGGCAAGATATTTGGGCCAGACACGAGGCTTGCCGAGTGTCTGGACCAAATATCTTGTCCCGAGGGTGAGATTTTCCCATCCCGCACCCGTACCCATCAGGGATTATTTTTCTCCCCCCACCATACAGCGGTTACGTTAGCGAGAGGTAATCGGCGGTCACGTGCTGATATAATCAATTCATTTGGTATTCGTTGTTTTGAAACACTAATGACACCATCGGAAAGAGCATACAAAAGTTATGTATATACCAAATGTATTGTAACGGTCCAGCCCTCTAAGCTCGCCTCAACTGATCACACACTTTTTGGGCCAACCGTTGACTCGGAGGATCAACCCAGGAAAACCTGAACACTGAAATCCCTTATAACTTTAGTTACCCCAAAGTTCATATACTTATGATCACCAGTAATAATAATATAACAAATTGGTAGAGTGCTCGGTTCAATTACTGATAACCAATGACTTCAGTGTTGGTAGCAATATGCTAGTTCAATATACAGGTAATTGGGTCACCAATAGTGTTGGGTCACTGTGTCACCTGGTGGTTATTACCGACAATATGTAGATTCGCTGAGGTATAAGGACCAGTTTCTTCTTTCTGTTCAATGCTGTTATTCTGGAGTAACTGGAGCGTATGTTTTAGTTTCTTCTTTCCGTTAAAAAGTGTTATTCTTGAGTAGCTGGAGTGTGTATGTTAGTTTCTTCTTTCTGTTAAATACTGTTATTCTTGATCTCTGTAAATATGGGCCATCAGTGGTTAATACCCGATTATAGTACCCCTTCAATATTTAGGCCATTCCCTATGGGCTACATAAAATGTGAGCAAGAGATGGGTGAACAGGCGCGAGTTTGCAAGGGACAAGAAAGTGCCGACAAAAAGTTAGTCGATGTGAAAATACCCCAAACACAATAAGCCAAGCTCTAGGAGCTCAGGTAGGGTAAATGCACATACATAAAGTTTGTATCAGCACTACAGGAACGTCTGTATCAACTACACTGCGCACCGTGTAGAACAGCTAACAAGGTATACATGAAAAACTCTGAAGAGGAAGTACAAAGAACACAGGTCATTTATTACTGAAAAGGCGTTGGTAACTTGGTTGGCTTCTTTTCAGTGGAAATAAAATAATGATGTGAGAGGTGTTGTTCCAAAAATTATTTCTGTACTAGTACTAATTCACTCGAGTGGTTGTTAATAATGCATTGGATTTGAAGCTATAATATTTCTATCTTATTAAAATAAATAAATACTGTGTTCGTCGTAAACGACGTCTAACATTAGTGTACACCCTCCCAGTATCCCTCAAACTCGACAGGACTGTGCCTGAACAACGGAACAGGTAAAACTACTACGAGCATTTGTTGCGTAACCGACGTAAACAAATCGTAGTAAAATCCGTAGTAAAAGTGTGAAACCGAAAGTGGGAACTTTTGGCGAAAAGTGAGCCGTATAAATCCCAAAAGACTGTTTATAGAGTTTCAACAGTTATATATATGGAAGGCTCGTATTCATGTGTGTATTTTCAATCCATATTTCTTTTGTATGTACCTTTTTAATCTAAATTATGAAGGCTTTAATTGTCTGTGTGTGCTTGTTCAAATCTGCCGTATGCTGATTTTCGCCGGTAAGGCTTTGTTGTATTGCCGGTAAATGACGAGGAGAAGACCTCCGCGAATGAGCGTCTCTCCTTTTATACACCTGACCTCCGGAAAGTACCTCCGGCTCCAGTTCAGCCAATGAGCTTCTGGATGTCGCTCGGATGTACCTTCACCTTCCGAAAGAGCCAATGAAAAAGTGGATGTATTGGACGTAGAAAAAATACTTCCAATTTCGGAGGTCGGAGTGTGGGAAAATAACCATGACTACTGAGAAACGTAGCTAAATTTAGTACGACTCCCATAATACCTTGCGTAGTAATGGTTGACAGAAGTAAACTTTGCGCTAATAAATGATCTTGCAATGTGCATTTTGTCAAATATTAACACATTGACAACCCTAGCCGTAACGAACGGTGAAAACAAAGGTAAAACTAGAGTTGTTGAAACTTACGCGATTTACTCTTAATTAACGTTTAATATAAATAAAGGGGGTGGAATACTACAAACGTTTATTGCGCCGAAATGCTGAAAAATACCGAAATGGAGAATGGCATTGGGCAGGGGATTCGGCGATCCACTAAATTACCAACTTTAATTATTAATTAAACTTACGTTAATTCTTCACTTAATTAATTACCATTTTATAAATAAATTACGGTCTTAACTTTTATTTTTATCTGACTACTGTTTATTATTTACTTTGATTAATAAGAATTAATTGCTAATTACTGAATTTTATAAATAATATTTGATAATTTTCTTTTGTTTATTGGACTCCTATTTGAATAATAACTGTTTTACAAACTGTATTTTGTGATTATTTACAAATGATGCGAGACGTTACAGTATATACCACGAAATCAATTACGAACGGTGGCATCTTGGGGTTTAAAGAGTTTTAGAGCATCAAACTTTGATCACACGGCATTCTGATGACGTCGATATGAATTAGTTGGTAGCAAGAAACTGATAGATATGCATAACTTCATAATAACGTTATAAATGTATAACGTCACGTGGGTGGAGTGGGATACATCTGTCCCTCCCTGCCATCTCACCCGGGACACACGTATGTTACACATGCAGTGGAGGGAGAAAAGTTACAATCATATATCGGTAAATGCAGCATGGCACACTATAGTCTCTCGTTTAGATGAGCATACCGCGGTGTGGATACTGTCCTGTACATGTATTCTACTTCCACAGTATTCCAATCCGAAGGCTAGCCTTCAGGTTGGAAGATGGCTGAAGTCGAAGAAACGGATCGAAGCGACCGAAGGTTGGATTTTTTGGCCAAATGTTGTTTGGATTTGCAATAATTTATTACGGGAGAGCCTTATTGACACCTTTGCCTGCGTCCATTTCAGCTCGTCGTGTAATCGCTCAATATGTCTGTGGAAAAAGTGGAGGGGCACGTGCACGTGTCCCCTGTGCCGTCCTCTGTTTCCACAACCTTTGGATAGATGCGAAGTGTGCGAATTATTAACTATTAACCCTTTACCTAACATGAAAAGCAGACGACACTTGCCAAAAAATGATTTAATAACTAATTTTTTTCATTTTTTGTCTCAAAAACATAGGTTATGACCCCTCATTGGAACGAGCTCGACGAGCTCGTTCCAATGAGGGATCATAACCTATGTTTGGGGGACAAAAAATGAAAAAATAATAACATTAATTGGCGATTTTTGAGAATAGCGTTGGCCGGTTTTGGCCGTTACGTTGGGTAAAGGGTTTATTATCTGCAGGCAAGAAGTATCCATGCTCGTCAACAACTAATTTCTAAGTTATCTGAAGTCGAAATGCGAAATTTGTTTAAAATTCCTTTCTACTTTAGGACAAACTTACACCCTTATGCAGTCATGTGATTTTTAGATGATGCAGAAAAGTAATTTTTAGGTGAGGCAGTAAAGTAATTTTTAGGTGAGGTAAGCCCTTTGGTCTTTTTGTATACTTACCACGCCAAACAATAATTTTACGGCCTTAGAGTTTTCGTTTTAACTTAATGTTTTGCTGTAGTCACTTGAATGCTTATAAACACAGCCGTAACATGCATGCATACGGCGTGCACATGTACTCAGTGGCATTCATAGCACAATCGTTGATTCTGCAAAGCAGTTATAAACGAAACACAACGGTCGTTTTACGATTTACTGACAATCGAGCGCACTTTGATGATACTAATTAATTAAAATGTGCAATTATTTTACGCATACCACAAATGCGTACGATTGACATAAAACAAAATATTAATTAACAAAGGTTTATAAAAAATCCATCATAGAAACGAAAAAAATACACGTAATAAAAGAATAAATGTTATATATTACGAAAATATGAATAAATAAATTCAGTTTATTGTACTTCTACACCATGTCGGTCAAATGTACAGTATAACATTATATTAAAAATATACAAAAATAGAATTATGAAATAAGCACACTACATAATACTATATAGGAAATGAATTGATTGCATAATCTATATACAGGGATGAGAATAAAATGCAACTAAATGAGCTGAAAATCTCATATTTCAACAAAAAATGTCCAATAAATTAGGGGGGTTTTCCCCCATAAATAAAAGTGCATATAGCTGAGTTATCAAGTGACAGACATTTTACCTCTACACATTTACATGAAAATGGTCTAAAAGACCATTTTAATGAAAATTTATAGAAAATAAAATTTTATTTTCTTGGTCAACAGTTAGTTGAAATCAGCTTATCTGAGCTCTCTCGTGCCTGTCGATATGTATAATACCGGACTCCATTTAGTTGGGTGCCGTAATTCGATCTTATAATGTTAATTGTGTTTGGTGCCAATGTTGTGATGCTTGGGTGGACATTAACAACTTTACCGCTATCGTTGGATAATTAATGATCCATGTCTTAGGAAGGATAGAATGTTGTCTGTGATGATATGTTTGCAATGGATATGTTTGCAATAAACGATTTCAGAAAATTTTACATATATTCGCTTTAGCCTTCCTTCAAACACAAATTGGTTGGATTATCGTCAGATAACACACATCCACAGAAAGACCTTATTTATTTCTGGGTACGATAAAATTCTCAGACTCACAAACCATTTCTGTGACACCTTTTGCGTTATATATCAAGGTTAATGCCAGCCGTGGATAGTGAGCAAAGGAGTCAAGAGGTCAGCCGTTTCCCATTCCGGGCTCTTCTGGTTGAAGGAGAGTGTGCGGCTTCCATCTTATCTCCAAAGCTCCAAGGCCACTACTTGTCTATGGTCTATCTGTCCTGTCATTAACTTCTACAACAGTTTTGTGCCATTGCGGCCTTGTACCATTACTATTGGCTACCGTTATTCTGCCCCATTTCTCAATCATATTTATTGCTAATTAGTTATTGGATGGGGAGGAAGCGCAGTGGCTCAGTGTTTACGACATTGGACTTCAATCCGAAAGGACCACCGTTCGAACCACACCGGTGGTAACTGCGTTGTGTCCTTGCGCAAGACACTTAACTCCTTGCTGCTGGCGGATATTGCAGCCCAAGACATGAAACCTCTTGCCAGTAAAACAAGTAAAATTTGAGCACATTTAATCAAATTTTCTCGTGCAAATTGTATAGATTTTTTGACCAACGATTTCTTGATTCAAATTTTGATGAATCTTTCATCAAATTTAGTCCTGGTTGCTTTATAACAGCCATGACTAGATTTGTTGAAATATATTTTTAAAAAAAAACTCAGCGGGTTAAGAGTTAATCCCGACTGTCCGGTGGCGTGGCACGGTGACGTTGTGTTCTAAAACGTACTGCACATTGACGGTTCACTAGTCTTCAACCAATGTTAACACTTCTTGGGTGGAATTAGTAGGTTGGGAGTCTGACGGTTGCTCGCCGCTGCACTCTGGTTCTCTCCGGATACTCCGGCTTCCTCCCCCTATACGATGTGACCTTGGCTGTCTATTGGTAAAAATGTCCGATACGAGGTGACCTTAGCTGTCTATCCGTAAAACTGTCCGATACGTGGTGACCCAAGCTGTCTATCCGTAAAACTTCCGATACGAGGTGACCCTGGCTGTCTATACGCAAAACTGTCCGATACGAGGTGACTCTGGCTGTCTATCCGTAAAACTGTCCGATACGAGGTAACCCTGGCTGTCTATTCGTAAAACTTCCTATAAGAGGTAACCCTGGTTGTCTATCCGTAAAACTGTCCGACACGAAGTGACTCTGGCTGTCTATCCGTAAAACTGTCCGATACAAGGTGACCTTGGCTGTATATCCGTAAAACTGTCCGATACGAGGGGACCCTGGTTGTCTATCCGCAAAAACTGTCCGATACAAGGTGACCCTCTGGCTGTCGAAAGAGTCATTAAACCCTAATAAAAAACACTGTTCACAAAAATCATCATCCATATATTTTTGTACTTATGCCTCAAATACACAGAACGACTCACGCGTGTAAATGGGTTAATCGATATGGCATGAGTGCCAGCGCGGAAGGATAAAACGAGAGACCTGTGCCATATCGATTAACCCATTCACACGCGTGTGTCGTTCTGTGTTTATTACACACCACAACGCATATAAAAAACAATTACTAGAAGGACACTCAGCAATTCATTTGACAACTATCAACAAAAAGAACACATTTTATTGCCAACCAAATTGCGAGGGGAACTATTTCGTCTCCTGAGTTCCAATGTGTTCTATGTGCCTACTGGCACATAGAACACATTGGAACTCAGGGGACGATTTTAGCTATCGCTAGCGATTCAAATTGTAACCGTGTTTCACGATTTGTAGAAAATTCCAGTGAAATTTTGCTTCTATTTAAAAATAGTCCGTCATAGTTTTCCGTTCCGCACATATGTGCGGAACAGATTTTCATTTTCCGCATGGTTTAGTGTTGGTGTAGTTGGTGACTACATAGAACAGGCGTGTAATAAAAACATAGCTTATGCCTTCATTGGAACGTGTTGTGAACGGTATTTTCTGTAATGAGCTATTTGATGGTGATTAGGCTATAAAACAAGCTCGTTCAAATTGCGCCCCGACATCAAATGTAGGGGTGTCATGGGGCCCTGTAATTTAATTCCATGTGTAATGGAGAAAACATTAAAAAAATAATCTCTCAGACTACTTCTCCAAAAACACCCACCATGTGTAATAAATAACATTTCAGCAACGACTTTGTAAGATGGAATCCTTTTGAAATGTTGTCGGATCCTTTCAGGTAATTCTAGTCGTATCACGGCCGTTTTCAGAAATTTAAAATACTCCCATTCAATGGAACATACTCAGCAGACAGTCACGCATTTGTATCTATTGCGAGCACGTGCTGCCATAGAAATCAAGATGGCAGCCTCTAACTTACAAATGGACGACGGAAACATGTGTCACCCTAACAACCACCACAATACATGAACAGTATCGCCACACATCAGCATGGCAATGACGTCACAGCATGCGCACTCAAACGAGCTACAATGAAAACCCCGAGACGTCACATTTTACGTGACATCTGACGTCATTTCCCAGGTTCCACTCTATGAAGGACGTTTTGAGCCCGCATGCTATTTATTGATCATTTTTAAGTTTGTAGAAATTATGCCATTTTGACATTGTGAGGGGTGCTAACCCCTCGCCCATCCTTCTCAGTTCTAACTTCATAGGTAATGAGGAAAACATTAAGTTCATTGAACTTCCATACCCTAACAGTTTTGTATTTTATCAAGCTCTCGGTCCACCAGTCCAATTTCGTAATAGTCCAATTTCGACGTTGTTATGGCCTGAACCAGTCTAGCCCTATTTACTCATCTGGAATATATTCAACTGATGTATTCTCGACGAATTGAATCCAAAAATACCACAAACATTCATTTCTTTGAATGAATGGAAGAGATGTTGCTCAATCGAGATTTGATTTGACGGAATTTTTAATGGCATTACCATTAGAAATGCAGACTCTCCATAGACGTAGTTTTTTATTACGCGCGTAGTTCCACTAATTGTATTAATATCTTGGTGTTTTCAAGATGAATTAAATACTTATTGATTAGAAGATCTGTAACTGGAGCACAAAATAGTATCTGTGTATCTCTGTGAGTGAAGAAATATGACATTACATCAACGGAAGTCAGCACAAAAACTCTACGAAAATTAGGGAAACAAAAAGCCCATAACAGCGTCGGATTCCTTTCAGAATTAGACTAGTGATCTGAGAGCTTGAGATCTTATAGGTCTACCTGGTGAATTACTGATGAATGGTTGATTGTATTTGTAAAACTTTCAAATCCCATTGTGTAGAATAATAATAATAACACTTTGGTCGCTTATGCACAAGCCAATGCACAAACCAATTCACTAACCAATGCATAAGCACAAACCAATGCACAAACCAATGCCAAACCAATGCACAAACCAATGCACAAACCAATGCACAAACACAAACCAATGCACAAACCAATTCACAAACCAATTCACAAACCAATGCACAAACCAATTCACAAACCAATTCACAAACGAATGCCAAACCAATGCACAAACACAAACCATTGCACAAACCAATTCACAAACCAATGCACAAACCAATTCACAAACCAATGCACAAACACAAACCAATTCACAAACCACTGGGCCACCAGGATCAATAGCCGTTTGTCGGATTACCACTTCAGACTCATTGGGACCTCATGCTTTAATTTGTTTGCTGTGTTTTGTGGGGAGATGGGTATCTATGGCATCCAGGATTCTCAGTTTAGTTTTTATCAGTTAAGAAGAGGTGATACCTTATGTTTTCGATTATTGTAGATTTAAGTTATGATAATCATACTTAGGCAACTGCAACATGGGGGCGTACAGTGTCGTCCATCCTATCCTCGTAAAGGGGGGGGGGGTGAACAGAGGCGAAATTGTCCTCGTGATGATCAAGTAAATGACTTCCAACTATTATGCTTACAACTAGTTAGTAGACTGACCAAATGCATTCAACGGCATAGACTGTGTTCGATATTATTTTACACTTTTTATTAAATTTGATGATTTAAACTATATTCATATATTTAGAATACGAAGTCGTAGAAAACGGCCGCATATGGGGTTAGCATATGGCCTATATTAGCGGGATGTAGGATTCTGCAGCCCTTTTGGGCTGTGGGATTCTATAGCCCTGTTGGGCTGTAGGATTCCTCAGCGCTGTCATTATCACACTATCACTGGTCCTTCCGTCCGAGTATGTATTCATTGTTCTGTCTATTTACTTTAGATAAAAATTTATGCATGCTGGGCTGAAAAGGTCAAGAGCTCTATACACACTGTTATTGATGGAAGCGTTGTACGCGATGTGACTAAAATTTACTTAAACATTTTTCTCTCCAGTTTATAATTCGGCCACTGTGTGTTATCTCACATTTAACCCTTACTGTAAGACAAAGACAAATAATGGATACACGATATGATCAATGTAGAGACTAAAACATAAATAACTGATGACAAATGATTGTTGCGTGAGATTTATTTTCTCTTACTGTATAGGTTTCGGTTCTGACACATCACACTAAACCAAACTATGAAACAGAAAGGAAAAATCGTAAATTTTACCTTCACTTTCATCAAGCAAAAACTGCCTCCAGCCTTAGGTGCCGCCCTATACCCATACATCGCTAAGTATTTTTTGGCGGCTGGCTTCATTTTGATAACTGGATTTCATGGCATCATGGACATATTTTGACATTATTTGTCGCCTTAAGTAATGCCACTCAGGCGGTCGCTCTCTCTCCCTCGCTTCTCGCCATTAATCGAGCGAAATGCTCGCATGCACTCCGTGTGTAATAGGATTTACATTGTGCGTGGCCGGTGCACTTCACAAAAAACGACATTCATACTTTATTGGGTTTTTTCTGTTTGTGCCTTCAAAACATTACTTATGAACCTCTCATGGAACGTGCTCGACGAGCTCATTCCAGTGAGGGGTCATCAGCTAAGTTTCTGGGGCAAAAAATGAGAATCTTTAGGTATTCAAGATATTATTTTGCAAGTATAGCTTTCTTGGTAAAAATTGTTTGGTAAAAAGTTGAAAATAGGCAGGATGTGTCAGAGAGCTTTCCATTCAAAGTGTTTGTTCTCTGAAGCAAAGTCTTTCCTTCACTTCTGAATTCAATGGCGAACACAACTTTTAGTCAAGTTTTGAAGTACAATTCAGTTTTATTTCTTAATTGTTGCTTGATAAGAACATGTCCGAGACGTGTGGACATACACAATATAAGTATAATTTTCTCTCTCTCTCTCCCTCTCCCCCTCTCCCTCTCTCTCTCCCTCTCTCCCTCTCTCTCTCTCTCCCTCCCTCTCCCTATCTCTCTCTCTCCTAATGCATCATTCGATCAACCATTCGATATTCTCACTGTATAAAATGTTGTTATTTTTTGTTTTCACCTCCCCCCCCCCCCCCCTCCCCATCTGTCCCAGCATAACGAAGGTAACTTATATGTGAGTAAGTAAATGACAATACGAATATTTTCATATACACATATTCATGCACACATTCCCATCTACACGCATATATGGGTTCCTTTGGGACCACCTTTTGACACGATATGATCCAGCTGTTGGAAGCGTAGTTTGGGTCAGAAATCAAGAAAATGCTGTTGTCTTAGCATCATGTTTTCAATTTTTTCACATCCAGAAAACATTCTCTTGTAGACACTTCAGTGCATTCTATCACCATGCACCACCATCATGTAGGGAATGGCATAACGAGCTACCCCTTTTCAGTCGCACCTATCGTCCATCAGTCATATAATGCACTGGGTATATCCGGCCAATACTATTCAAAATTGTCTAAATTTACTCTTTTTTAAATTTTTAACTGGATCCGGTCCAATGAGGGATCATAAGCTATGTTTTCGGGGCAAAAATGAGAATATTTTTTTTACAAGTGTCATCGGATAGTTGTGTAAAATCAGAATTCTGTTAGATTTCCCACCTTCCGTGGAGTTTACGTTGTGTTTCATTTGTTTTATTGGGGTTTTAATGACACTTTCGACAGCCAGGGTCACCTCGTGTCGGACGGTTTTGTGGGCGGAGGAAGCCGGAGTATCAGGAGAGAACCACCGAGCAGCGGCGAGCAACTATCAGACTCACCAACGTACTAACACCGCACAAGCTTTGTGTTGTGTAAAGTGAAGAATTAAATCAATCTCTCAGATCACCAGTCTAATTATGTAAGAAATTCTGTTAGGAGCTGTTTGTTTACCTACTTTTCGTGGGGTTTACGCTCAGGTTGACCGTTGATGAAATGTGATGTCGCTTTGCTCACAAAATATACAAATATTCTTTCGTGCTCTAGTTATAGAATACATAAATATAATTCGTACACCATCAATGGGTGTTTAATTTACATTGAGAACATCAAGATATTAATACAAGAAGCGGAACTTCGCGACATAATCATAAAACTACAGCCGAGGTGAGTCTTCATTCATAAGCATTCAGTTTACAAACAAGTCTAACAATATTGTAATGTCATCAAAAAAATCGGCCAAATCAATTCTCGATTGAGAAACATTTCTTGTGTTGATTCCAAGAAAATGAAAGTTCATGGCAATTTTAGATTCAATCGTCTGGAATATATCAGTTGGTCGGAAAAGCGAACCAAAGGTTCGCTTTTCCGACCAATTGAAATATTCCAGACGATTGATTCTAAAACATACGCGATGGACCATTTAAGGGCTAGACTGGCTCCAGGCCATAAGAGTCTCGAGTCCTTTACAGAATTAGATCGGTGGACTGAACGCTTGAAGTCAAATGTGCAACGAACGGGTGATGATAGACGCGAAAGGAAATAAATCTTCTTTTTTTTCTTTTTTTTTTAATTTCATCGACAATAGTTTTCTTCTTTTTATTTGTTTCCGTTTTTATTTACTTGATGGAAGCTTTGTACAGGTTTTTGTTTCGTTTTTTTTTAATTTTTTTTTCGGATTTAAAACCAGGGATTCTTTAATATAAAAATATTCAAATTATTGAAATCAATCGAAAATGTGAAATTATTATATAACAAAGATGAGAACATTTGAACTACATTTTCTATATTGAATCCAAGCAGTCTCATCGATTGAACACAGAAGTCTATAATTCGTTACACCTGCGAATTACGTGTAATTATATTTTCCCAATATTTTCAGATTTCACCCCAACATCACAAAGATTTCTGTTTATATTTGATTCCTTAACATTAAGCTAGTAAAACACCGAGTTACACGATTTAATTGCATTTCGTGAGCTATCAATGGAAACATCTTAGACATGTTATTTTTCCCGAGGTCAATCATTCAGCGTAAACCGGAATGTAAACAGATGTTTTCAGGTTACTAAGATCTGGAGAAATAAACAAGATTAGACCGGTCAAACTGACCAATCGGCGAAGACCTTTGAACTTATTTGAAGGTGTATTATGTTTCAGCCGACTTGAAGACTGGGGGACAAGAGATGGGGCAAGGAACTAGAAACTGTTGGGATTAAAACTAAAACCTCACTCCCGGCTACTTTAAAACGAATCCCCCCCCCCCCCAACACCCCATTCACCCCGCGATTTTACTTCGTACTTTGGGCACAAGAACCGCTGAAACACTAAAATTGAGAGAGTATTGGAAGGATATCTCCCTGCTATTGTGGGGTCCGATGGTAAAGTTAGCCACACTGTCGGGGAACTTATCCTCTTTTTCGGGATATGACTGGCGCGTGGATACCCAGGAGCCTCGGGGTTTGAGAAGGCTTTTGCCCCCGCACCTTTTCAAAAGGTAGCATTATTTTGCAAATAGTACAATAAAAATTATCAAATTGGTTATGAACTTTCATAATATTGCCACTTCATGACAGTGACAGAAATCTTATTTTGTACCACTCGTTCTTACCTATCAATGGAGACCATATTTGTGGTGGTTCCTTCCTTAATTTTAATTTCATGTAGGACGTTTGTCCATGGTAGCGTTCTCTCTCGCTTAAAAACTGTTTGATTTAGGTTGCTTTGGTAAATATTTTCGCCAACAGTTCCAATTTGTGTCATCAGTTGATAACAGAATGTGTGAATTCATTTTTTCCGGAGACATGCACCCGGATGCCCTATATATTTCACGCCCTTCGACAATTAGAGGCGTGGCCAGGCAAAATGAAGTGGGGGAACTAAGAAATTTCTTGAAAGATATTGTCCCCTCCCCCCCCCCCCCCCCCCCCCATTCTTCCCCGGGGAAGAAATGAACTTCTCGTGCTACGTATAGAGGGAACTCTCGACAGTTTTTAAAGGCTTAAATATTTAGAAAGTGGAGGAATAACCCAGAGTAATGCTCGTCGTTGCTCGGTGGTTCTCTCCGGGTACTCCGGCTTCGTCCACCCATAAAACTATCACCGACACGATATGACCTTGGCTGCTAGAGTGTCGCTAAACCCTAAAAAATAAATAAATAAAAAAAAAAAAAAAAAAAAAACCAAACTAAAAAGACCCAAGGTATGTCAGGGTGAGAATACATGAATCAGTTTTAGGGATTTCAGGCACGATTGTATATAAGATTGAAATTTTTTTAGGAAAAGTGGGCCAACGCCGCTGGTGAGAGACATTTTTAAATCGACTTGTAGTATGTGGTCTTCTAGGCAGTTAGACACAACTAAATTTTATACAATTTGCGATATGGCAAAGCCTTTGTCTTATGTTTCATTACACTCTTTAGCGAGTTCAAAATATAAAAAAAAATGTAAAATCATCGAACTGTTTTTATAGTTTCGTTAATTCAACTGTTTTAGTACATAGTAATAATCATTCAGAGGGTATGAAATTTACCTATACTTTAAAATTATTGAAGCGAAAATCAATTTTCGAGTTGGCAATTTTGCGAGTCTCTTGTGTCGGCACGAGGTCAAATTACTTATCTTTAACGAACTCAGCTATCGGAGCATCATATAGGTACAACGTTTCTAGATCTTAGCAATCGCGGACCACCATGGAAACCTAAAGTGCCAACCTCCATCATACAAAATGATTGACGGAAACACGTGTCACCTAGCAACACGCGCTGTGTATCACCATGGTAATGACGTCACAACACGGCCGTTTACATGGGCTACCGTGATAAGCAACATGGCTCCACTGGTCACGTGATTCAGACATATATGCGTGATTTATAAGGCATATGATGAAATTTCAATATTTTGGACGCCATCTTGAAATCTGAAGTTTCCCCAAGTGGATTTTAGCAGATTTTGTGTAGGATTTTCATGGGACGAATGATATGAATACCAGCACAATAATAGTTTCTTCCAAGTCTAACCCTCGAATGGCCACATCACATCTCTGACAAAAGTGGCAAGATCGGCTCCGGAAATGCTTAAAGTTCAAACTTCTAAAAATCCACAGGGGGGAATTTAGCGGTTTTTGCTCATGTTGTTCCTGGAAAATTTCTGAACAAAATGACACCAAATTTAGCTTTGTACCAATTTCTTCTTGGTCGACACCTAAAATCTCCTCCCACGACTACACTATCTTGAACTTCTTACAAAGTGTTCGGCTTATCGTTTAGTTTTTGATATATTTTTATTCACCAGTAGACAGAAAATAAAACACAATTTACATAAAATGTACAAATCACAATACAGATTTCAAACCAATAAGTTTGAGACCAACGGGTTTACTTATGTATACCAGCAGGGAGAGGCATGGCCAGATTGGCTGTCTTCCCTCCTTACCAAAGTAAGGAAGAAAGAGAGTAAGAGGTGAATAGATAGGAACAGACATGTAGAAGAAAAAAGTACAGAAAGAAAAGGAATGAATATCTAGATTGAAAAGGGGAAATGATTAAATAAAATTGTAATGAAACATCACGAAGTGCCATTATTTTTTTTTAAAAATAGATCGACTATTGCATTTGCAAATGGTGTATATGGTAGAAGGAACCTATTGGGCTGGACCTTCTGGCTCGGCCCCATCCTGTGCATTTAATACTGTAAGGTGCCAGAGTAAGAAGTAGACTGGTCATGTACAGCACATTTATCAAATGCAAAGACAAGGCGGAACCCGATGGCCAGCCAGGACGAGATTACCAGACAAAGTTACATTGAAAATTAGTAATCTAAATATGCGAGGCTCGTCCGCAAACCTTGTCATCCTTTTGCAATATAATGTTGGTGTTCGCTTTTACGGGACTGCGTGGCTTGAAGAGGAGGGACTACAGGTCTTGGGATAAATTGGAAGAATACTAGACAGCACTATCCGGGCAGTAAGGATTTGAGCAATGTATATCATTGCAGTACGGTGAAAGGAGCTTTGAAATTAACCTTTTCTTGAACTCTTTCCTAATTCTAATTGATCTGATGCCCAGTTCTAGTTCATTCCATAGTTTAGGGAATGCAAAGACGGGTAGATTTTCAAGGTTTTTGTCCTAGTTCTATATCTTTGCAAGAAGCCGACTTGGCGTGTTATTATATTAGTTTGATTATTTACAGTGGAAAAGAAATTCGCAAAGGATGCCGAAAGATTCCCACTATGCCAATCAAACAAGAATAAGTAAGCGTGCAAGTTATGTAGATCTTTTATCTTCAGAATACCATCTTTGATAAACAGTGGGTCGGTATGAACATTATATTTCTTATTATTAATGATTCGAATCAACCGTTTCTGAAGTTTAAAAAGTCGATTGCATGCTTTTGAGGCTCCCCATATTGGAATTCTGTAGATGAAGTGACTCTGTATCAAAGTGAAATATAGGCTTTTCATGATTCTGTGTGTGAGAAAATTTTCTTAACTCTGTTGAGACTGAAATTGGCAAGAGCGACTTTAGAGCATATTTGTGATATGTGTGCGTTATAAGATAGATTTTCATCAATATTTATGCCAAGGAATTTTACAGATTTCTCATTTTGTCTATTACCGACCTTGTCAATAATCTGATTATTTATACGTATATCCTCAAGGGTGTAGTTGGGTTCTTTATGGGTTGGATTGATAAGTATATATTTTGTTTTCTTGGGGTTCAGGACTAGGTAGTTGGCTGCGCACCAGTCAAATATCTTTTGTAATTTTTGATTGAATTCTGAGGCCAGCGGTTCCATCTCCGCCCCGGATTTGTATCCTGTGGTGCCATCTGCATACGATAAGAGGTTTAGGGTTGTAGAATTTTGTATATCATTTATGTAAAGAAGGAACAATATGGGACCCAATATCGAGCCTTGTGGTACACCACATGTTATTTCAGATAAATTGGATTTACTCTCGCCGAACGAAACATACTGGGATCCGTTTTGAAGGTAGCGTTTGAACCAGTTATGAGCGTAACCTCTTATACCATAATACTCTAGTTTTTGAAGTAGTATCGCATGGCTTATGGCATCAAAGGCTTTTGATAAGTCCAGGAATAGCGCTTGGGTAGTGTCGTTAGTAGGTTTATTGCTGATCTTTCCTGAATACGTATTGATGTAAAAAAGACATCAAATTTATTTAGAAACTTTTTGAGTCGTACAAGCAAAAGTTTCTCTAGAATTTTAGAAAAACGGGTAAAATACTAATTGGTCTATAATTCTTAAAAATCTTTTCATCGCCTGATTTGAAGACGGGTATTACCTTGGCAATCTTCATCCTGTCCGGACCTATTCCCTGACTGAATGAGCTATTCATAATATGTGCGAATGGCATTGCAATTAAATTTATTGAATGCTTAACGATGTCAGATGAAATGTTTTCACAGTCTTCACTTAATTTGGATTTCATTGAATTTACAATATCTGTTATTTCAAAAGGGGACGTAGGTGTGATGAACAAGTTTTCCTGTAATCTAGCACTCAGGAACTCGTCAAAGGATTTCTGAGGTTTGGGTAGAAGTTTTGATGTTTGATTACCTATATTTGCAAAGAAATTATTGAATTATTACGCAATGTCATTGGGCGCATGTATCTCTTTGTCATCAAGACTGAAAAACTGGGGTATAGTACTCTTACTTTTATTCCTATTAAGCGCGTTATTTAGTACTTGCCATGTTTTCCGCATGTCATTCTTGTTTTCTGTGAGGATGTTTTCATAATACATAGCTTTGCTCTTTTTTTTAATTCTATTAAATAGTCGGCAGTAATTTTTGTAATTCCTAACATTTATTTCTGTTGGGGATCTTAGCTTCTTGTTGGAGATTTTATTCTTATTGTTGACTGAGATTAAAAGGCCGTTTGTCATCCATGACTGTCGTTTTATAAATTTATTATTTGGCTTGATGCTCTTCAGGGGGAAGGCTGTTTCAAAAGCATTCAAGTAGATATCGAGGAAATTTTCGTAGGCTCTATTTGGACTGTTCGATTCCATAACTGTGGGAAAGTCACACTGAGAAGTAGTGACTTGAAGACTTCAGTACTTGTAGAAATTATTTTTCTTGTAAGGATCGGTTTCGAATTTTCAGGCGGTTGATTTGATAATTCAATATAAAAAGTTCCAAAGTGGTTAGACAAGTTGGTAAGAATTATTCAAGATTTGAAACAATTAGGCTTACAAACAAAGTTAGAAAAGACGTGATCAGTGAGGGTAGCGGATCGATCCGTTATTCGGGTTTGTTTGGTAATAACAGGTACGAACCCTTCACTGAACATCAAGTCAATAAAAAAAAAAGTTTGTTTTGGAATGAGATCCTACTTTTAAAAGGTCGATGTTAAGATCGCCCGTAATTACGGCCGTTTTCTTTTCCTTATTGATTATATCAGTTATGTAATTATTTTTTGATAGAAATAGATCCATATCTGCTTTTGGTGCAATATTTGGTCTGCAGATTACGCCAACTATTTTCGAAGAATGTTTAAAATTTAATTCAACAAATACAGACTCAAAGACGTGTGGTATGAAGATGGAGAGCTCTTGACGAACGCTGAAGATAATACCATTTTTTATGAACAGACCAACTCCTCCGCGCCCATCGCCGTCACTAGAAGGCGTGTTTTTTAATAATGGATGGTAACCTTCAAGAACTTTACACGTGTTGGAAGGGATTTGAATAACTTCTGTAACACCGATGACATCCAACAAGTTCTCTCCGTCATTTAGGTCTGAAAGTAAGTGATGTAGAGGTTCTCACCGCGCATTGAGACTTCGACAGTTAACGTGAAAAGCGGAGAAGGATCTACGCACACCGCTGAGCTTAGTTCCCACCTCAATAGGAAGAAGATATTGGCTTCCGATATTGTTAAATATAAAAGGAGAGGCGTTGTCTTCTAATATTACCCCTGTTTTATCATTTAGTAGATAACTAAAATCGTATTCAGGATTGGTCTTGATCTTCTCCAGCGTGATTCTACACGCCATAATAAGCAAATCGCCCACCAACACCACCATCGCAGAAACAGACTAGAGAGGTCAGTACGGTAGGTACTTCATCATGTGGACATGTCTTATAGTTGACCTTGAAGAATATAATAATATAGTGAATGTAGGCCTAATAACACCGTTGTAGCCAATTACAAATTCATTCTTGGTACAATGTTGCATAAAAAAAGAATAAAAAGAGTAATAGGTCTAAGAAATGGTATGTACAAGAAATTTCTAGCATTCGGGAATAATGGGAGAGTTTATTAATCTCTGGTTCTGCTTCTAAAATTAAAAATACATTGCACCCATTAGGGTACTTCCAAGAAAGCCAATTCCAATTTAAGCATTTTCATCAATGTGGGCCTACTTTTTCATTTTTAAATTTCCCAAATTGACTACCAAGACGGTTGCTGCCTTGAGCGAAAGAGCACTAGTTAAAATGAACAAAAGCAGATTTCTTTCATTCATTTAAACTATTCTATTCTGGCCTTAATTATTGATATTGCCGGTCGGGAAGTCAAGCACCGATATCATGGTTGAACAATCCACGCAAAACATTGAGAAACCTTCACACAGCTGCAAAATGCATTCGGCTGGAACAAGATGGTTGTTTTCTTCACCGTGTAACGGTGACTTACAATAGGAGGTTGCGTCACTGTACAATGTTTGCCAATGATGCGACGAAGATCGCCAGCAAATACACTGGGGTAACTGGCACTCACAGAATTAGGACGCTTGTTACTTCCGTTCGGATTCGGTCGCGATTTGTGCGCAGATTCTCTCCGATTTTAACAAGAAGATGCGTGTTTATCGACAACAAATGACATAAATATGGCGAGTACTTAACCAGAAAAGAATACAGGGGATTATTACAGTTGCTCTGGGTTCGACTGAGTCCTCGAGCATCTCTAGTTACAAAATGAGAACGTATTTTGTTTCCATTTCTGTGAAACGTGGCACTGATCAGTCCAGTTCTCGAAGCTTTTCCGTAAAACACTATTTCCGAACAAGATTGTTGTATAAAAAACATTCCAGAGAAACACAATTACTCACGAAATCTTCATTTCTATAACTCATAAGTTCAGCAAAAGTTAAATAGTAATATTATCTTATGTAGTTTTGAAGCCAATGAGGAACTTTTCAGACATGTCCTGGCGCTGATTCTTTCCATCAATGGCGCAGATTCGTAGGCAGGCAGATCTGATGGGCTCAGATTCTTTGCAAAGCAAATCACGGAGATTTCTCGGAATAGTTCTCACAAAATGATCAGTATCACATGTAACTCAATTCGCTCGAGAACAAGAAATAATTCTTCCTGACAATACTATGTCTATAGAAGTATTATAAAGTATATAATTTGACCAATTCATGAAGTATATCAGTTCGAGTCATCGGTATATTGGTTGGGTTGTATATAAGTAAATTCTAACACATATTATCGTATTAAACATGCATATTAAATGGACATCCATATAACTTCCTGTGCTAAGAACTTTAGGTGTTTCGCAGACAAGGAATTACCCATCCAATACGAACACACCCAGAGAAGTGTTTCGAATAAGCATACAATGTTTTCTTATTTCATCATGCCATGGCTCTGACACCCCCTTCAACTAACTGTAAACTACAGGTGTTATAAGAAATGAATGACAGATCCATTGTGCTCATTCAGTGGCGGCGCCAAATGGGGATCGCCCCTCCCTTTTCCCTCGCCCCACCCCAAAAAATCAAACTTCAAATTGCTATCTGACCGTGATTTTCGTGGAAGCGTTTACAAATAATAATGTGAGCCCAATTTTAGACACAATGTGGGGGCCTTTGAAGACCACGCCAGGTGTTGTAGAAACGCTCAGACATCGATCCCAGGGCATCCATATATGAAATGTTTTCATGGGAGAGATCAGACCCCCCCCCCCCCCCACCACCACCACCATCACCACCACTACCGGGAGGGGTCACACCTTCCATACCCCCCCAGCTCAGGTCTGCGGCCTTCGGCAGCTCGACCTGGGAACCCCCATATCTTACACAGCCCCCCCCCCCCCCCCCCCACCAATCGAAATCCTGGCGCCGCCATTGTGGTCATTGCATTTTGACCGAAAGAGAAATTAACAAAGTTTGTGAATTCCCGAAGGAGATTCTCACAAAGCTCTCCCATTTCATCATCCGCGCCCTTTGTTGATTTACTGGTTGATTGACTGATTGATTTATTGATTATCACCTGATATGTGGGCCATTGAGAAATGTACGCAACGGTCGTTGCATGTTGGGGTCATGAACTTTTATAGTAATTTTCACACAGCGGACCTGTGTGGACGCATAGGGGGTCAAAATAAGAATTGAATCTCGCTTCTTTGGACTTCTAAATGTAGTTATTGGACAAGTGCAAACAAAAAATGAACCCCGAAGTGGCGGGATTATACATATAACACTTTTTCAAAAGATGCCGGAAATATGTACATGTAAGACCACATATGTTCACTATTTTCCCACCCGTCGGCACTCCGACATGCGGTCTGCCTTAACACCAAAATCGACACGTGTATACTTAGGCGCTAGATGTGACGCAGAATAAAAGTAATCGGTGTGTGTCATATCTAACCCGAGCTTCATCTGACGCATTCCTTTAAACACCTGGGCTAAGTCCCAGCTGGTTTAAAGGACGGACTGTCAGAGGAAGCTCAGATTGGCCTAAACTACAAGGAGTTGAGCAAAACAATATTAACAAGGGCTACGCAAAACGTGGGCTACTGTCCCTAACCCGTAAGCATGTTCGATAGCCTTAAAGGTATTGTGGGACAGAAAAATTTTCAAAGTCGAAAAAGTGAAAAAGGGCCATAACTCTGGGAAATATTATTGAATGGAACCCGTTCCTTGTGCATGTCCGTTCCTCCATGCGGGTCTGTCAGCATAACAAAGGATATCCAAATCCGACCGACGGCTTTGAAATTACAATCCATATTGTTTTGTACGCATAGACAGACGGGCGGAGAGACAGATGAACAGACGGACGGACGGAGGTCTTCGCTATATACCCCCAAACCCTCCTTCGGGGGTCGGGGGCATAACAATGAACATAACTATCCAGGTACGGTACGTGGAGGGTGGATTGTCACTAAATCGCGGTGGGTTAGATTTCATCCGATGGACCACCAGGTGCAACCCGATGGTTTATGAGATGAAATTTTGTTGGTGGTTCTTGCATTCTGATGCAAAATTATAGAAATTTTACGAGTGGAAAATCGACATCACCATGATTCAGCTACAATCTACCCCCATGTACTGTAATGCAGTGTACTGTTGAAATTTATCACCAGCAAGTAAACCGGCATCAGCACAGCTCTTCCATATATCATGTATTATGTCCTTACATGCTGCTGGCAGGCAGATATTCCTGCCGGGACAATATTTCTCTTGCCACTACAATATGTATAATTTGGGCATATTTAATTAAATTTTCTCCCTGTAAATTGAATGGATTTTATCACCAATGATTTCTTGAGATAAATTTATATGAATTTTTCATAAAATCTTGTTTTGGCTACTTTATAGCAGCTATCACCAGATTTAATGAAAAATACCTGGAAAATACTCAGCGGGTTAAGAGTTAATAACAGCAAAACGTATATCGATGTCGGGATTGTTGATTTTTATGCATAACCTTCTATTTTATATAGATTACCAAATGAAATCAATGTTGAATCGCCTACGAATCAGCACTCAGAAAGAAAGGAACGAACCTGATCGCAACCATAAAATCGCAAACCATAAAATCGCAAACGAATTTGCGCGTTCATCGTACGTAATTTCAAACGTTTCGTATCCATAAAATACTACTGATTTGGTCCCAATTCTTTCAATGTTTACAAATCTGCCTGAACGGGACAGAATACAATTTATCTGAATTTCCAACAATCACCTCCACAATTTCCCTATGTAAAATGCACACATTCTGCACGCGGCTGTATTATATGCCACAAAACTATTCTAGGACTCTAAAATAAAGTTATTGTCGTAATTTTATTCAGGCGAATGGCATCCGTAACCAATATTTGACAAAAATACCCATGTTATACTCACGTTTCTGTCATCTTTTTAAAAAAAAAGAGCTCCGAACTTTTTGAAAATCGGGAACGAATCTGCACGATGTCGGAACGCATCAGCGTAAAAACAAGAAACGAACTGATTCTGTAAGCGCCGGTCACCACCAGTGAAATATGTGATTTAAGATGATTTCTTCCTGGTTTGATACATGAGGAAATTAAGTTGGTGATTTGGAGGGATTGTCGGGTTTATTTGGGTAATTCTACTAATCGGTAAATTACTCTTGTACAAAGGAACATACCCTCCAAACATACCCCTGTCTTGTTGTTGACCTTGGTGACCTCAGAACCACGTGCTACCGTAGAAACCAAGAGGCGGCCTCCAGTATACAAAATGGCTGACGGAAACACGCATCACCCTATCAACACGCGCGGCGTGCGCACTAACACCACATATCACTATGGGGATGACGTCACAAGATGGCCGCTCACGCGGGTTACCATGACAACACAACATGGCGCACTGGGTCACGTGACTATGACGTCACACGAGATCCGGCATGAGATGCGGCCAACCGGGGACGGTTCATCGCTCTCCTACTACTTGTGTGTACTCCAGAGTTAGAGAGAGGAGAGAGACTTCCATCATTACTGGGGCTTTTCAGTATGTGCTTTTTTAATTAAGTTGTGGGAACTGGTCGAGCCCAGTGAATCTAGCACTAATGAGCGTTGTCAACGTTGCAGTCAAGCATCAGGAGGCATAATACTGACATTCCAATTTTACCACCACCACCGTCATGCTCTACTACAAGGCTCAAGCAGTAAGAAAACAGCAGGTTATGCAAAATAACTATTTCTCGTTCATTCTCTAATTTTAATTGCGTGACGCGTATATTCACTAGACTGTTGATGGCCTCATTTCGGTGTGAAGATGACGTTAAAATGAAGCAATTAAGTGGTTCTTGTGCTATTCAGTGGAGTTAAGCCTCAGTACTGTCTTGCAGCTTTCAACCACTCACGGTGCTACACAGGCAACAGAAAGCTAGCCCGAAAAGAGGCGACTACGTTCTAACATTTTTTTTTTTTTTTTTTTTTGGGGGGGGGGGGGGGGGGGGATTACAGCCAAATAGATGGGGAGTATTTTTACCCCTTTTCACAATAATAGATTAGTTACTACTTGTTTGGGAATGCCTATCGACACTCTCGAACAGAACGTAACCTTGTATTTTATGGTAGTTTGTTGGCAAGCAGCCAGCAGTTCTATATATATTCCACCACCTAGAAACAATTAGATAGTATTCGATCTACTGGAGTAATACCATTACAGTATAAAACTAGGGAGGCGTGTTATGGGTGAGGACAGGGCGGGGAAGATTGTGTACAGGTAGGTAAACACATTTATTTGAGGTACATGGGGTACGGGGTTATAAGGGGAGGTAACAAGGAACTAGAATTTCTCATAGAGAAAAACCAAACACAGGAGCTTTAACAACTTATCTCCTGACTAATTTCCGTACTTTCTCACACGGTAAGAATTAAATAGGATAAAGTGAGACATTAAAATCAATGAGTAATGTGATTTTCGCAATTTTCAGAACAGTCGCGGTGTTGTCTTGCAACACTCAACCGGTTAATGGGAGCATTTCGGAGATTTGGTAGGTTGAATATTATTGGAGACTACATTTGCCCCTTTTGTTCATAATCGATTGTTTATTATAGTTTATTTAAGAATACTTTGCACTCTGAATTCATAACTCATTGGTTCGTTACAATTTTTGAATGGTGCCAGTTGACACTACCCAATCAATTGTAACCAAGTAAATTGAAGCCTATTGACACTCTCCATTCAATTGTAACCAAGCAAATTGAAGCCTATTGACACTAACCAATCAATTATAACCAAGTAAATTGAAGCCTACTGACACTATCCAATCAGTTGTAACCAAGCACAATCAAATTGAAGCCTATTGACACTCCCCATTCAATTGTAACCAAGCAAATTGAAGCCTATTGACACTATCCAATCAATTGTAACCAAGTAAATTGAAGTCTATTGACACTATCCAATCAATTGTAACCAAGCAAATTGAAGCCTATTGACACTATCCAATCAATTGTAACCAAGTAAATTGAAGCCTATTGACACTATCCAATCAATTGTAACCAAGCAAATTGAAACCTATTGACACTATCCAATCAATTGTAACCAAGCAAATTGAAGCCTATTGGCACTATCCAATCAATTGTACCAAACAAATTGAAGCCTATTGACACTATCCAATCAATTGTAACCAAGTAAATTGAAGCCTATTGACACTATCCAATCAATTGTACCAAGCAAATTGAAGCCTATTGACACTCTCCAATAAATTGTAACAAAGTAAATTGAAGCCTATTGACACTATCCAATCAATTGTAACCAAGCAAATTGAAGCCTATTGGCACTATCCAATCAATTGTAACCAAGCAAATTGAAGCCTATTGACACTATCCAATCAATTGTAACCAAGTAAATTGAAGCCTATTAACACTATCCAATCAATTGTAACCAAGCAAATTGAAGCCTATTGACACTATCCAATCAATTGTAACCAAGCAAATTGAAGCCTATTGACACTATCCAATCAATTGTAACCAAGCAAATTGAAGCCTATTGACACTATCCAATCAATTGTAACCAAGCAAATTGAAGCCTATTGACACTATCCAATCAATTGTAACCAAGCAAATTGAAGCCTGTTGTTTTTTTGTTTTGTTTTGGGTTTTTTTGTTTTGTTTTGTTTTGTTTTTTTTTGGGGGGGGGGGGTGGTTACACATTTCCAGAATAATAGGCTAGTTACCATCTGTTTGAGAATGCCCGTACAGTACGGCCGCCTAGGATCGGTCACTCTCCACGCGTAGGCAATACTTACACGAACGGAATAATATTAAATTCCAAACACTAATAAAAAGCATGATCATCGAAAATTTAATTCATGAAGCACCGAGTGCAACCCGGTGCTTCATTAATGAAACCTTTGCTGCTCATGATTTTTATTATTTGGTAAACGCATGCGTGGACATCACCGCCCACGCGTGGACCACGACCAGTCCACAGCGATCGCACCGCAGACACTCTCGAACAAAATATAACATTGGAGTTTTATGAGTAGTTTGTTAGCGAGCAGCGAGGAGTTCTATGTATTTCCTACCAACTAAAAACCATAAACAGCATTTGACCCACTTGAGTGATACTATTATATTATAAAGGTAGGGAGGCTTGTTATGGGTGAGGACAGGGGGAGGGGCGAAGGATGGGTACAGGTAGGTATATAAAATTATTTTGAGGTGCATGGGGGTACAAGATAGTATTTGATCAGTTGGAGTGATACCATTACATTATAAAGCAAGGGAGACTGAAGCAATGATACTACTTAGACCTATAATATTAAGCAGAGACGGACTGGTACCCGCAACTTATACTTGGGAGCTCACTTTCAACTTTCATGTGTTCATATTCGAAGGAAGATTGTGTGTTTACTTTGTGGCTCGGCATCTTACCGAATCACCAGTCAATCGCATCTTCTAAGCATGATAAATGTAAGTCCCCAATCCGTGAAATCAAATCGTTCAGGTTACCAATCTACACGTTACAATTGTTCATCGCCTAAACAGAGTTCATTGATCCCATGTGTTTCTTAGTTCCTGTTGGCCCGTCATTTCTCTTATTTGCTACTGAGTATTGGCAGCATCAGACACGTATAGTCCCTAAAAGAATGAAAATAGCAAAGGTAACCCCAACATTTAAATCAGGGGACAGGCACATACTAAACAATTATAGGCACATCAGTATACTTCCCGTATTTTCAAAAAATTTGGAAAAAAATTATGTTATAAAGCCTTATATATTTTGTAGAAAGTAATAAGATCTTATATTCCAAACAATTTGGCTTTAGGAAAGGTCACACAACCATTCAGCCCATTCTGAAAATGCTTGAACACATTGCATATGAAAAGAATAAAACAACTAAAGACAGTACCTTGGCCGTCTTCCTCGACTTATCCAAAGCGTTCAATACAATCAACCATGAAATCCTCCTGGTTAAATTGAACCACTACGGCATCAGGGGTCTCAGCAATAGTTGGTTCTGTGACTACCTCAGCGAGCGAACACAGTTCGTACAGTACTCAGGATATAAATCAAACTCAACCTCTATTATTTGTGGCGTTCCATAAGACTCGATTTTAGGCCCAATACTGTTCTTATTATATATTAATGATATATCCAACTCAACGTGCCTTAATACGACAGTGTACTCATCACGACATGGCATGGATGGTCTGTCTGAAACAATTAACGTCGAACTAGAGAACGTCCACATATGGGGCTCCACAAACAAATTCAAGTTAAATGCTAACAAAAGTAAGTTTATATTGATTAACCCTCCACAACGTAAAAGTATCAACTTAAGAATTTCCATTAATAACGACCAAGTAGGAAGGGTGGGATCAACAGAAAATGAGAACACAGTGAAATTTCTTGGAATACATATCGACGACAAACTGACCTACTAATTACATATTTCAGTACTTTGCTCTAAAGTTTTCAGATCTCTTAATGTAATCAGCAGAGTTAAAAACGTATTGCTCCACCTTGTGTTACTTTCCCTATACTATGCCCTTGTAATAGTTATTTCCTATACGGAATACAGATATGGTGGCACTCAAAATCTATTAATAAATTATTCTTTTTGCAGAAACATCCACTCTGCATTATAAACAACAAAAAATACAGGGCCCATACCGATCCTTTATTTCTAAAGGATAAAATTCTAAAACTCATGGACCTCCACATCTTGCATATTATGCTATTCGTACACGACTGCAAACACAAGCACCTTCCGGCAACATTTCGATCACTATTTCAGTGAAAGGGGTCACGCCAGGACTAGCCATAAGACAGTCTGGTGGCCTCCAAGTAAAGAACACAAGAAATAAATCACTAGATATACTCCCCGTTAGCCTCTTTCCCAAAATATGGAACAGTATGGACAAACGTATAACTAATTTATCAAACAGAAATGAAATTAAAAAAAACAATAAGACAAATGTTGGAAGAATATTCCAGTGAAGTAAACGGTAATGATACTAACTGCAAAGACTGTAATCGCCATTACTAAACCACATCCTACTTTGTGGAGCCCCACATATAGGTTTCGTACACTTCGTTGATAATGAACTAATGGGCACAAGAGCGACATAAGAAATTGTTTGGGAAATTCTAGTTTCAAAAGCGACTGTTCCTACATCTATGACCACCTTCGGGCTCATTCCCAACAAATGTTCAAACTTCAAATTTTGGAACATATAAAATCAGACTCGGATGTTAAGTTGAACAAAGCTCTTGATAAGAAGGAAAAAGAATGGATCTGGAAACTGGAAACACTTGCGCCTTAGGGCCTTAATGTCAATGATGGGTTCCACGCTCAGACTAGGAAACATCGTAAAATTAGGAGGAAGTAGGGTTAAACTACACAGCACCCGACCTGTAAAAATAAAATGGGACAACAATGGACAGACAATGTGGGTTTCTAAGGAGGGAGGTGGTGGGTGGGGGTGGGGCCTGGGATGAGGCGGTCCAAGGTTTTGCTCTGTTAAATCGCGGCGGCTACCCCTTGCATATGATCCTGAGACAGATCTCTCGGGTGATGTGACCCCCATTGGGATGTCACTATCTGGCAGACCCTCCCCCCTCCCTCAAGCAAAACTTGTGACCGTTTTGTCCCTAGCCCTCTGCCCTCCTCTTTCTCTCGCACTCATTCATTTACCCACCCTTCTTCCATAAAGAGAGGGTTAGTGAACGAGTGGGACAGAGGTAGGGCCCCTCTCTCTCTTACATTGTGTATATTATTCTTGGACAAATCTCTCAGAGGATGCCTAACCCAAAGTTAAGTTTTGAAAATGAAGCCAGAAAACCAGCAGGAAGCAACTTTACAGAGTTTCTTATCTGAGCCTTATCCCTCCCAAGAAATGACGCCTGTATAACAACACAAAACATTACATCGGCAAGGGACGTACAATGCAAGTTCCTAACGAGGAAAGGGAGATGGTCGGTCTTGGGATGCTACAGTCCAGGGTTTTGCTCTGTTTAATCGCGGCGGTTACCTCTCGCATGTGATCCTGAGACAAATCTCTCGGGTGATGCGTCTCCTATCGGTTGTCACTATCTAACAACCCCCCCCCCCTCCTCCCCCTCCTATCGAGCAAAACTTTTGACCGTTGCTTACAACCCCCCCTCTCTCTCTCTCTCTCTCTCTCTCTCTCTCTCTCTCTCTCTCTCTCTCTCTCTCTCTCTCTCTCTCTTTCTCTCCCTCTATCTCTCTCTCTCTTATTTTTCCCTTTTTCTCTTTCACATCCATTCATTCACCTTATCTTTCCTAACTTATTTTCAGGGCCACACAGAATCGGAATGAATAAGGCAAGAAATGAAAAACAAGACCCTGTTTCATCGCCTCCCATACAGTCAGTACCTTAAAACAATTACCATTTATTTAGTGACTCAGTATTGCGGCTTTGTCTAAACCATATCATCACCCAGTGTTCACACCAAATTCGTCGTTGCCTAATAGATATTTAGTCTGTGTGAAACACACAGACTATTGTTTTTGCACGGTTTCTTTTTCTTCTTTTTTTTTCTTCTTTTTTTTTTCTTTTTTCTTCTTCTTCTTCTTCTTCTTCTTCTTCTTCTTCTTCTTCTTCTCATCACTTTTTTGTCCGCAAGGTAACTCGAAAGCGAATTGCCCTATCTCGTTGATTTTTGGCATGTTGATAGACAGCCACAAGTTCTTGGGGACCTATGTTTTTCAGATTCCTGGGGTATCAGGGGTGTCTGTAGGGGTGTTTTGAAAGTGGGTCACGCCCATATCTTAGGCGTGGTATGACATATGGACCTGGGACCAACACCAAATGAGTCGACACTCGATGAAGATTCAAAATATGGGTCAAGGTCACGGGGGTCACCCAGAGGTCATTGAGTGCATTTTCATAATGGCTGGAAATCACATTTTTTGACCTCATAAAGCATTCCTGACGTACACACATGCATTTTTACGTTAAAAAAATGGGCGTGGCCAACATTTTTGAAAGTGGGTCACGCCCATATCTCATGTGTGGTATCACATATGGATCTGGAACCAACTCCAAATGACTCCGTACTCGATGGAGATTCAAAATATGGGTCAAGGTCACGGAGGTCACTTAGGGGTCATTGAGTTCATTTTTCATAATTGCTGGAAATCACATTTTTTTACCCCCTAAAGCATTTCTGACATACACACATGCATTTTTTATATTAAAAAAGTGGGCGTGGCCAAAATTTTTGAAAGTGGGTCACGCCCATATCTCAGGCATGGTATGTAGTATGAACCTGGGATCAACACCAAATGAGTCGACACTCAGTGGAGATTCAAAATATGTGTCAAGGTCACGGAGGTCACCTAGGGGTCATTCAGTGCATTTTTCATAATTGCTGGAATCACATTTTTGACACCCTAAAGCATTCCTGACATACACACATGCATTTTTAAAATTAAAAAAAGTGGGCGTGGCCAAAAATTTTAAAAGTGGGTCACACTCATATCTCAAGCGTGGTATGATGAATGGACCTGGGACCAACCCCAAATGAATCGACACTCGATGGAGATTCAAAATATGGGCCAAGGTCACGGAGGTCACCTAGAGGTCATTAAGTGCATTTTTCAAAATTGCTTGAAATCACATTTTTAACCCCCTAAAGTATTCCTGACGTACACACATGCATTTTGAAATAAAAATGTGGGTTTGGCCAAAATATTTGAAAGTGGGTCACGCCCATATCTGAGGCATGGTATGACCTATGGACTTGGGACCAACACCAAATGAGTCGACACTTGATGGAGATTCAAAATATGGGTCAAGGTCATGGGGGTCACCTAGGGGTCATTGAGTGCATTTTTCATAATTGCTAGAAATCGCATTTTTTGACACCCTCAAAGCATTCCTGACAAAAACAAATGCATTTTCACGTTAAAAAAGTGAGCGTGGCCCAAATTTTTGAAAGTGGGTCACACCCATATCTCAGGCGTTGTATGATGAATGGACCTGGGACCAACACCAAATGAGTCGACACTTGATGGAGATTCAAAATATGGGTCAAGGTCACGAGGGTCACCTAGGGGTCATTGAGTGCATTTTTCATAATTGCTGGAAATCACATTTGTTTTACCCCCTAAAGCATTCAAAACGTACACACATGCATTATTACATTAAAAAAGTGGGCGTGGCCAAAATTTTTGAAAGTGGGCCACGCCCATATCTCATGCGTGGTATGACGTATGGATCTGGGGCCAACCCCAAATGTGTCGACACTCGACGGAGATTCAAAATATGGGTCAAGGTCACGGAGGTCACTTAGGGGTCATTGAGTGCATTTTTCATATTTGCTGGAAATCACATTTTTTGACCCCCTAAAGCATTCCTGACGTACACACATGCATTTTTTACATTAAAAAAGTGGGTGTGGCCAAAATTTTTGAAAGTGGGTCACAACCATATCTCAGGCGTGGTATGACGTATGAACCTGGGATCAACACCAAATGAATTGACACCCTAAAGCATTCCTGAGGCCCATACATTCATTTTTACGTTAAAAAAGTGGGCGTAGCCAAAAATTTTGAAGCGGGTCACGCTCATATCTCAATCGTGGTATGATGAATGGACCTGGGACTAACACCAAATGAATCAACACTTGATGAAGATTCAAAATATGGGTCAATGTCACGGAGATCACTTAGAGGTCCGCCTGAAAGAACTCACCAATGTCATCAAGTGCATGTTATTCAGAAAGACTGGGAAATGCATTTTGTTACACCTTAATGCATTTCTAAAGTTTATGAACGTATTTTATCACTCAAATTAAAGGGCAGTGCCAAAAATGTCCATTTCTGATTCGTGTATCGAACCCTTTGAATGCTGGTCACATATATGCCTTTTCTGTTTTTTTATAAAAAATTGTTCTGATTCCAGTATGAATATCTGTAAATACTATTAATGAAAATCCATTTCTGATTTGTTTAAAAATATTTTACTCCTGAAAATAAGCCTCCATAAATTATCTTTCTCGATAGTTCATTCCTGATACTTTAAGCCTTTTTACACAGACTTGAATTTACTGGGTGCAGTAAATTCTGTTTCTCTAGTTTCTTTTGTATTTACTCCCATTATTACTTTATCAGCCTTTGGGTTATCCCGTTTGTAATATATGTAACTTGTTTATTTTATGGATTTTATCTTTTCACACCTTTCAATGTATTTAATACCCTTGTAAATTATTTTGAACAGTAGTTTTTAGTTTTCTGAAGAAGAAGAGTGCGTGTCACTCGAAAATTAAAGTTTAAACTTTTCGCTGGATCTTTGTGTTAGTCTATTAACACAAATATATATATATATATATATATATATATATATATATATATATATATATATATATATATATATATATATATATATATATATATATATATATATATATATATATATACGGATTGGATAAACCGTGAGTAACCTGATGGCAGGGAGGGCAGGCTGGCATGACAGCCATTATAATATATATATATATTATTTTTTTCATTTTTTTCTTTCCCGAATATAATTCACCTAATGACTATTATCTGCGAGTTGTCCTGCTTCCGTCTTCTGTCCGTCTGTATGTCCGTCCGCAATTACCAGCTGTCAGGGAGGTAGAGAGGGCTGGATGGTATGCCATCCATTGTAATGTATATATTGTGTGAAGAAAATTCTCCATGTGTATGATTCATCTAATAACTGTTGGTTAGCAAGCCAAATACTGTTTATTACGGGCTTACCGAGCTAATTGACCCTTTCTCTAACAAGATTTTACACAAACCGATAATAGACCGCAAAGCAAAAAATGACATAACCCTTTTCGGGAGCCTAATGACACAAAAGGGATGCATATTTTGAGGGGCTCGCACAGCACCACTATGTTTCTCAAGGCACCATCTATAAATTTGGAGAATACCAAGCAGATTGCCCATTTCGCTAACAAACAGTCAGAAAAACTGATAATAGCCCATATAATAAAAATATGTCCCTTCCTTTTTTGGGATGGTACGTGGACCCAGAAGGGTACAAAATAAGGGGGGCCCAGAGAGAACCACTGTGGTTAGCAAGACACATACTGTTTATTTCGGGAATACCGAGCTAATTGACCCTTTCATTAACAAGATTTCACACAAACCGATAATAGACTATAAAGCATAAAACTACAGAACCCTTTTTGGGGGCCTTATGAAACAAAAGTGGTACATATTTTAGGGGGCCGCAGAGCACCACCATGCTTCTCAAGGCTCCATCTATAAATGTGGAGAATACCAAGGAGATTTCCCCTTCCACTGACAAACAGCGAGAAAACCTGATAATAGCCCTTATAAGAAAAATATTTCCCCTCCATTTTTGGGATGCTTTGGGCACTCAGAAGGGTACGAAATTTGGGGAGCCCGCACAGAATCACTGTGTTTAGCAAGATACATTCTTTTTATTTTGGAAATACCGAGTTAATTGATGCTTTCTCTAACAAGATTTCAGACAAATCGATAATAGATTGTCAATCCAACTATGTCAAAACCCCTTTTCGGAGCCGTATGGTACAAAAGTGGTGCAAATTTTGGGGGCCCTCAGGGCACTACTATGCTTCCCAAGGCATCTTCTATAAATTTGGAGAATACCAAGCAAATTGCCCCATTTGTTAACGAACAGCGAGAAAAACAGATAATAGCCCATATAACAAAAACATTTCCCTTCCTTTTTGGGGTTGCTTTGCGGACCCAGAAGGGCGTAAAATTTGGGGGGCCCGCACGGAACCACTGGGGTTAGCAAGACACTCGCTGTTTATTTCTGGAATGCGAGCTAATTGACCCTTTCTCTAACAAAATTTCACACAACCGATAATAGACTATAAAGCATAAAACTACAGAACCCTTTTTGGGAGCTTTATGGAACAAAAGTGGTGCATATTTTGGGGGCCGCAGAGCACCACTATGCTTGCCAAGGCATCTTCTATAAATTTGGAGTATACCAAGCAGATTGCCCAATTCGCTAACGAACTGCGTGAAAAACTGATAAAAGCCCATATAACAAAAACATTTCCCTTCCTTTTTTGGGTCGCTTTGTGGACCCAGAAGGATGCAAAATTGTGGTTAGCAAGACAACTACTGTTTTTTTTGGAATACCAAGCTAATTGACCCTCTCTCTAACAAAATTTCACACAAACCGATAATAGACTACACAGCATAAAACTACAGAACCCTTTTTGGGAGCCTTATGGAACAAAAGTGGTGCATATTTTTGGGTGCCCGCAGAGCACCACTATGCTTCCCAAGGCATTTTCTCTAAACTTGGAGAATACCAAGCAGATTGCCCCATTCGCGAACGAACAGCGAAAAAAAAGTGATAATAGCCCATGTAACAAAAACATTTCCCGTCCTTTTTAGGATGCACTGTGGACCCAGAAGGGCGCAAAATTTGGGGGAGGGGGCGCACAGAACCACTGTGGTTAGCAAGGCACCTATTGTCTATCTTGGGAACACCGAGCTGATTGACCCTTTCTCTAACTAGATTTCAGACAAACCGATAATGGATTGTAAATCCACAAATCATAGAACCCCTCTTGGGAGCCTTATGGCACAAAATGAGTGCATATTTTTTTTTTTTTTTTTGTGGGGGGGGGGGGGGGCACAAAACACCAACATGCTGTCTATAAAACTGGAGAATACTAAGCAGATTGCTCCTTTCGCTAACAAACAGTCAGAAAAACTGATAATAGCCAGATAACAAAAACATTTTCCATTTGGGAGCCTTATGGCAAAAAGGGTGCATATTTGGGGGGGGCTCGCATAGCACCACTATGCTTCCCAAGGCACCCTCTATAAATTTGGTGAATACCAAGCAGACTGCCCTTTCGCTAGTAAACAGCGAGAAAAACTGATAATAGGCATATAACAAAAACATTTCCCTTCCTTTTGGGGATGCATTCATTGTGGACACAGAAGGGAGCAAAATTTTAGGGGGCCGCAGAGCACCACCATGCTTCTCAGGGCACCATCTATAAATTTGGAACCATGGAGATTGCCCCTTCCACTAACAAACAGCGAGAAAAACTTATAATAGACCATATAAGAAAAATATTTCCCATCCATTTTTGGGATGCTTTTGGCACCCGGAAGAGGACGAAATTATGGGACCCGCAAAGAACCACTGTGATTAGCAAGATACCTAATGTTTATTTTGGGAATACCGAGTTAAATTGATTCTTTCTCTAACAAGATTTCAGACAAATCTTTAATAGATTGATAATAGATTGTCAATACAGCAACGTCAAAACCCCTTTTGGGAGCCTTATGGTACAAAAGTGGTGCATATTATTTTTTTTTTTGGGGGGGGGGGCGCAGTGCACCAACATGCTTCCCAAGGACCTATGTACAAATCTGGAGAACACCAAGCAGATTGCCCCTTTTGCTAACAAACAATCAGAAAATCTGATAACCCATATAACAAAAACATTCCCCTTCCTTTTTCAGTCGCTTTGTGGACCCAGAAGGGTGCAAAATTTGGGGGGCCCGCACAGAATCACTGTGGATAGCAAGACACCTACTGTTTATTTCTGAAATACCGAGCTAATTGACCCTTTCTCTAACAAGATTTCACAAAATTCGATAATAGACAATAAAGCAGAAAACTACAGAACCCTTTTGGGAGCCTTATGGAACAAAAGCGGTGGATATTTTGGTCAGCCCGCAGAGCACCACTATGCTTCCCAAGGCTTCTTCTATAAATTTGAAGAATATAAAGCAGATTGCCCCATCCGCTAACGAACAGCGAGAAAAACTGATAATAGCCCATATAACAAAAACATTTCCCTTCCTTTTTGGCATTGTGGAACTTGCCAGAAGAGCACAAAATTTGTGGTTAGCAAGACACGTATTGTCTATTTTGGGAATACCGAGCTAATTGACCCTTTCTCTAACAAGATTTCAGACAAACCGATAATAGATTGTAAATCCAAAAATCACAGACCCCTCTTGGGAGCCTTATAGCACAAAATGGGTGCACATTTTAGGGGGCCCGCAAAGCACCAATATGCTTCCCAATGTACTATCTATATGTTTGGAGAATACTAAGCAGATTGCTCCTTTCGCTAACAAACAGTCACACAAACTGAAAGTAGCCATATAACAAAAACATTTTCCTTCATTTTTTGGGTTGCTTTGTGGACCTAGAAGGTTCAAAATTTGGGGGGCCCGCACAGAACCACTGTGGTTAGAAAGGCGCCTACTGTTTATTTCTGGAACGAGATAATTGACCCTTTCTCCAACAACATTTCACAGAAACGATAATAGACTGTAAAGCAAAAAATGACAGAACCCTTTTTGGGAGACTTATGGATCAAAAGGGGTGCATATTTTGGAGGGGCCGCAGAGCACCGCTATGCCTCATAAGGCCCCATCTATAAATTTGGAGAGTACTATGGAGATTTCCCCTTCCACTAACAAACAGCGAGAAAAACTTATAATAGCCCATATAAGGGAAATACCATATTTGGGGGGCCCGCACAGAACCACAGTGGTTAACAAGACACCTACTTTTTATTTCTGGAATACCGAGCTAATTAAACCTTTCTCTAGCAAGAATTCACATAAACCGATAACAGACTATAAAGCATAAAATGATAGAACCCTTTTTAGGAGCCTTATGGCACAAAAGGGGTACATATTTTGTGGGGCCCGCAGAGCACCACCTTGCTTCCCAAGGCACCATCTATAAATTTGGAGAATACCAAGCAGATTACCCCTTTTGATAATAAACAGTCAGAAAAATTGATAATAGCCCACATAACAAAAACATTGTCCTTTTTGGGGATGCTTTGTGGACCCAGAAGGGTGCAAAATTTGAGGGGCTCACACAGAACCACTGTGGTTGGCAAGACACCTACAGTTTAGTTCGGGAATATCGTGCTACTGGACCCTTTCTCTAACAATGTTTCAGCCAAACCGATAATAGATTCTACATCCAATAATGAGAGAACCCCTTTGGGGGCCTTATGGCACAAAATGGGTGCATATTTTGAGGGACCCGCAAAGCACCGCAATGCTTCATAACAAAATAGTTCCTTTCCTATTTTGGGATGCTTTGTATACCCAGAAGGGTGTAAAATTTGGGAGGCCCGCACAGAACCACTGTGGTTAGCAAGACACCTACTGTTTATTTTGGAAAAAACAATCTAAATGACCCTTTCTCTAACAAGATTTCAGACAAATCGATAATAGATTCTAAATCCAATAATGAGAGAACCCCTTTTGGGGGCCTTATGACACAAAAGGGGTGCATACTTTGAGGGACCCAAGAGCACCGCCATGCTTCTCAAGGCACCATCTATAAATTTGGAGAATACAAAGCAGATTGCCTCTTTCCCTAAGAAACAGTCGGAAAACCTGATAACGGGTCATATAATAAAATCCTTTCCCTTCCTTTTTTGGGGATGGGTTGTGGACCCAGAAAGGTGCACAATTTGGGGGGAGGGGAGGTTGCACAGAACCACTATGGATATGCAAAGCACCTACTGTTTATTTCGGGAATACTGAGCTAATTGACGCCTTTCTCCAACATGATTTCACCCAAACCGATAATAGACTGTATATACCACTTTGGGAGCCTTATGACACAAAAGGGTGCATATTTCGGGGGCCTGCGGAGCACCACTATGCTTCCCAAGGTGCCATCTACAAATTTGGAGAATACCAAGCAGATTGCCCCTTCACTAACAAAAGCAAGAAAAACTGATAATAGCTCATAAAACAAAAACATTTCCCTTTGTTTCTTGGGATGCTTTGTCGACTCGGAAGGGAGCAAAATTTGGGCGGGGGGTCGCACAGAACCACTGTGGTTAGCAATAGACCTACTGTATATTTCGGGAATACTGAGCTAATTGACCCTTTCTCGAATACGATTTCACACGAATCGAAAATAGACTGTAAAGCAAAAAATAACAGAACCCTATTTGGGATCTTTATGGCACAAAAGGGATGCATATTTTGAGGGGCCCGCAGAGCACTACTATGCTTTTCAGGGCATCATATATAATTCTGGTGAATTCCAAACAGATTGCCTCTTTCGCTAACAAACAGCACGAAAAACTGATAATAGGGCATATAAAAAAACATTTCCTTTCCTTTTTTGGGATGGTTTGCGGACCCGGAAGGGTGCAAAATTTGGGAGGCCTAACAGAACCACTGTGGTTAGCAAGACACCGACCGTTTATTTCGGGAATACTGAGCTAATTGACCCTTTCTCTAATAAGATTTCACATAATCCGATAATGGACTGTACAGCGAAAAATGACAGAACCCTTTTTGGAGCCTTATGGCATAAAAGGGGTGCATATTTTGTGGGGCCAGCAGAGCAACACTATGCTTCCTAAGGCACCACCTATAAATTTGGAAAATACCAAACAGATTGCCTTTTCGCTAACAACCAGTGGGAAAAACCGATAATAGCCGATATAACAAAACCATTACCTTCCTTGTTTGGGATGCTTTGTGGATCCAGAAGAGTGCAGAATTTGGTGTGGTTAGCAAGGCACCTACTTTTTATTTCGGGAATACCGAGCTAATTGACCCTTTCTCTACGATTTCACACAAACCGATAATAGACAGTAAAGCAAAAATTGACAGCACCCTTTTTGGGGAGCCTTGTGGCACAAAAGGGGTGTATATTTTGGGGGAGGGGAGATCGCAAGCACCAATATGCTTCTCAAGGCACCATCTATAAATTTGGGGAATATGGAGAAGATTGTCCCTTTTTGTACACTTCAGTACCATCTTGGGGAGCTTTGTGGGGGGGGGGGGGCGCACAGCACCACTTGGGTTAGCAAGACACCCTCTATTTATTTTGGGAATACCTTCCTCTAACAAGAAATCAGACAAACCTGATGATAGGTCTTATAAAAAAAAAATGTTAGAACCCTTTTTAGGAGTCTTTTGGCACAAAATGGGTGCATATTTTTTCAGAAAGGCACCCACTGTTGCATTAGTGAATGCCAAACCAATTAACCATTTCTCTAACAAGTAGTCAAACAAACCGATAATAGCCCATTTAGCCAAATGTGTAAATACCTTTTAAAGTCATTGCGAGCTCTGTTACACCGAATGGGTGCATATTTTGTCGGGTCCGCAGAGCACCACCATGTTTAACTAGGCATTACTTATATATTTTCATACTATCAAACAATTGCGCCTTTCTCTAACAAGTAGTCAAAGAAATCGATAATAGCCGAGCAAGAGAGTGTAGTAATTCCTTTTGGGGCATTGTGCCACTACAAGAGTGCACACTGTTTAGTAATCCACACGCCACAAACTTCGAGAACAACGAACCGGTTACATTCTCATCGAACAAGCAGTTTAAAAAACTAATAACAACGCATACTGCAAGAAAATGCAAGAAAATGTAATTATTTGTTTGGTTGCGATGTGTCCGAAGATGGTGCTTATTTTAAAGAACGGTGGTTGAAGGCAAGTGGACATCATAGATATAGCTGTTCAGTACTCCAAGATTCTACATCCAATAATGAGAGAACCCCTTTTGAAGGCCTTATGGCACAAAAAGGTTGTATATTTTGAGGGACCCGCAAAGCACCGCATTGCTTCATAACAAAATAGTTCCTTTCCTTTTTTGGGAAGCTTTGTATACCCAGAAAGGTGCAAAATTTGGGAGGCCCGCACAGAACCACTGTGGTTAGCAAGACACCTACTGTTTATTTTGGAAAAAACAATCTAATTGACTCTTTCTCTAACAAGATTTCAGACAAATCGATAATAGATTCTAAATCCAATAATGAGAGAACCCCTTTTGGGGGCCTTATGACACAAAAGGGGTGCATACTTTGAGGGACCCCAGAGCACCGCCATGCTTCTTAAGGCACCATCCATAAATTTGGAGAATACAAAGCAGATTGCCCCTTTCCCTAAGAAACAGTCGGAAAACCTGATAACGGGCCATATAATAAAATCCTTTCCCTTCCTTTTTGGAGGATGGGTTGTGGACCCAGAGAGGTGCACAATTTGAGGGGAGGGGAGGTTGCACAGAACCACTATGGATAGCAACGCACCTATTGTTTATTTCGGGAATACTGAGTTAATTGACGCCTTTCTCCAACATGATTTCACCCAAACCGATAATAGACTGTATATACCACTTTGGGAGCCTTATGACACAAAAGGGTGCATATTTCGGGGGCCTGCAGAGCACCACTATGCTTCCTAAGGTGCCATCTACAAATTTGGAGAATACCAAGCAGATTGCCCCTTCACTAACAAAAGCAAGAAAAACTGATAATAGCTCATAAAACAAAAACATTTCCCTTTGTTTCTTAGGATGCTTTGTCGACCCGGAAGGGTGCAAAATTTTGGCGGAGGCCACACAGAACCACTGTGGTTAGCAAGAGACCTGTATATTTCGGGAATACTGAGCTAATTGACCCTTTCTCGAATAAGATTTCACACGAACCGAAAATAGACTGTAAAGCAAAAAATGACAGAACCCTATTTGGGATCTTTATGGCACAAAAGGGGTGCATATTTTGTGGGGCCCGCAGAAAACTACTATGCTTCCCAGAGCACCATATATATTTCTGGTGAATTCCAAACAGATTGCCTCTTTCGCTAACAAACAGCGCGAAAAACTGATAATAGCGCATATAACAAAAACATTTCCCTTCCTTTTTGGGGTTGCTTTGTGGACTCAGAAGGGTGCAAAATTTGGGGGCTTGCACAGAACCACTGTGTTTAGCAAGCTACCTACTGTTTATTTCTGGAATACCGAGATAATTGACCCTTTCTTTAACAAGATTCCACACAAACCGATAATAGACCATAAAGCATAAAACTACATAACCCTTTTTTGGGAGCCTTATGGAACAAACGTGGTGCATATTTTTGGGGGCCCGCAGAGAACCATTATGCTTCCCAAGGCATCTTCTATAAATTTGGAGAAAACCAACCAGATTGCTCCATTCGCTAACGAACAGCGACAAAAACTGATAATAGCCCATGTGACAAAAACATTTCCCTTCCTTTTTTGGGTTGCTTTATGGGCCAAGTAGGATGCAAAATTTGGGGGGGGGGGGGGGCAGCTCGCAACCACTGTGGTTAGAAAGACACCTACCGTTCATTTCTGGAATACCGACCTAATTGACCCTTTCTCTACCAAGATTAACAAGATTTTACACAAACCGATAATAGACTATAAAGCATAAAACTACAAAACCCTTTTTGGGAGGCTTATGGAACAAAAGTGGTGCATATTTTGGGAGGCCCACTCAGCAGCACTATACTTCCCAAGGCATCTTCTATAAATTTGGAGAATACCAAACAGATTGCCCCATTCGCTAACGAGCAGTAAAAAACTGATAATTGCCTATGAAACAAAGACATTTCCCTTCCTTTTGGGATGTACTGTGGACCCGGAAGGGCGCACAATTTGGGCGCGCGCACAGAACCACTGTGCTTAGCAAGACACCTGTTGTGTATTTAGGGAATACCGAGCTAACTGACCCTTTCTCTAACAAGATTTTAGACAAACCGATAATAGATTGTAAATCCAAAAATCACTGAACCCCTATTGGGAGCCTTATGGCCAAAAATAGGTGCATATTTTGAGGGGCCCGCAAAGCACTAACGTGCTTCCCAATGGCCTATCTAAAGATCTGGAAAACACCAAGCAGATTGCCCATTTTGCTAACAATTAATCAGAAAAAAACTGTTAATAGCCCATATAACAAAAATATTTCCCTTCCTTTTTTGGGTTGCTTTGTGGACCCAGAAGGGTGCAAAATTTAGGGGGCCCGCGCGGAATCACTGTGGCTAGCAAGACGCCTACTGCTTATTTCTGGATGTCCGAGATAATTGACCCTTTCTCTAACAAGATTTTACACAAACCGATAATTGACTATGAAGCATAAAACTAGAGAACCCTTTTTGGGAGCCTTGTGGAATAAAAGTGGTGCATATTTTGGGGGCCCGCATAGCACCACTAAGCTTGCCAATGCATCTTGTATAAATTTGAAGGATACCAAGCAGATTGCCCTATTCACTAACGAACAGCGAGGAAAACTGATAATAGTCCATATAACAAAAACATTTCCCATCCTTTTTTGGGTCGCCTTGTGGACCCAGAAAGTTGAAAAAAAAAATTTTTTTTGGGGGGGGGGGGCTGCACAGAACCACTGTGATTAGCAAGACACCTACTGTCTATTTCTGGAATACCAAGCTAATTGACACTTTCATTAACAAGATTTCACACAAATCGATAATAGACAATAAAGCATAAAACTTCAGAACCCTTTTTGGAGCCTTATGGAACAAAAGTGGTGCATATTTTGGGGGCCCGCAGAGCACCACTATGCTTCCCAAGGCATCTTCTATGAATTTGGAGAACACCAAGCAGATTGCCCCATTTGCTAATGAACAGCGACAAAAACTGATAATAGCCCTCATAACAAAAACATTTCCCTTCCTTTTTTGGGGTAGCTTTATGGACCCAGAAGGGTGCAAAATTTAGGTGGCCCCCACAGAACCACTGTGATTAGCAAGACACCTACTGTTTATTTCTGCAATATCGAGCTAATTGACCCTTTCATTAACAAGATTTCACACAAACCGACAATTGACTATAAAGCATAAAACTGCAGAACCCTTTTTCGGAGCCTTATGGATCAAAAGTGGTGCATATTTTGGGGGGCCCGCAGAGCACCACTTTGAATCCCAAAGCATCTTCTATAAATTTGGAGAATCCCAAGCAGATTGCCCCTTTTTCTAACGAACAGCGAGCAAAACTGATAATAGCCCATATACCAAAAACATTTCCTTTCGTTTTTTTGGGTCCCTTTGTGTACCCAGAAGGGTGCAAAATTTGGGGGGCCCGCACAGAACCACTGTGGTTAGGAAGACACCTATTATTTAGTTCTGGAATACCGAGATAATTTACCCTTTCTCTAACAAGATTTTACACAAACCGATAATAGACTATAAAGCATAAAATGATAGAACCCTTTGGGGAACCTTATGGCACAAAACGGGTGCATATTTTGGGGGGCCCGCAGAGCCCCACTATGCTTCCCAGGGCACCCTCTATAAATTTGGTGAATACCAAGCAGATTGCCCCTTTCGGTAACAAACAGCGAGAAAAACTGATAATAGCCCATATAACAAAAACATTTCCCTGCCTTTTGGGGATTCATTGTGGACCCAGAAGGGAGCAAAATTTGGGAGGCCCGCACAGAACCACTGTAGTTAGCAAGACACGTACTGTTTATTTCTGGAACACCGACCTATTTGGCCCATTCTCTAACAAGATTTCACACAAACGATAATAGACTGTAAAGCAAAAAATGACCGAACCCTTTTTGGGAGACTTGTGGCACAAAACGGGTGCATATTTTGGGGGGCCCGCAGGACACCACTATGCTTTCCAAGGCATCTTCTATAAATTTGGAGAATACCAAGCAGATTGCCCCATTCGCTAACGAACGGCGAGAAAAACTGATAATAGCCCATATAACAAAAACATTTCCCTTCTTTTTTGGGGTCGCTTTGTGGACCCAGAAGGGTGCAAAATTTGGGGAGGCCCGCACGGAACCACTGTGGTTAGCAAGACACCTTCTGTTTATTTCTGGAATACCGAGCTAATTGACCCTTTCTCTTACAAGATTTCACACAAACCGATAATAGACTATGAAGCATAAAACTACAGAACCCTTTTTGGGAGCCTTATGGAACAAAAGTGGTGCATATTTTGGGGGGCCCGCAGAGCACTACTACGCTTCCTAGGGCACCATCAATAAATTTGGAGAGTACCATGGAGATTTCCCCTTCCACTAACAAACAGCGAGAAAAACTTATAATAGCCCATATAAGAAAAATATTTTCCCTCCATTTTTTTATGCCTTGGGCACCAGGAAATGTGCGAAATTTGGGGGGCCGGCACAGAACCACTGTGATTAGCAAGATACCTACTCTTTATTTTGGGAATACCGAGGTAATTGATTCTTTCTCTAACAAGATTTCAGGCAAATCGATAATAGATTGTCAATCCAGCAATGTCAATACCCCTTTTGGGAGCCTTATGGCAGAAACGTGTTGCATGTTTAGGGGAGCCGCAGAGCACCACCATGCTTCCCAAGGCACCATCTATAAATCTGGAGATAATCAAGCAGATTGCCCCTTTCGCTTACAAATGGTCAGAAAAACTTATAATAGACCATATAACAAAAACATTTCCCTTCCCTTTTTATGTTGCTTTGTGGACCCAGAAGGGTGCAAAATTGCGGGGAGGGGGGAGGGGTCCGCACAGAACCATTGTCGTTAGCAAGACACCTACTATTTATTTCGAGAATACCGGGCTAATTGACTCTTTCTCCAAATAGATTTCAATCAAACCGATAATCGACTGTAAATCCAAAAATGACAGAACCCCTTTTTTGGTGCCTTATTGCACAAATGGGGTGCATATTTTGGGGCCCTGCAGAGCACCACCATGTTTCCAAAGGCACATCTATGAAATTTGAGAATACCGGGGAGATTGCCCCTTTCTCTAGAAAACATCCAGAAAAAATGATAATAGTCCGTATAGCAAAAACATTTCGGTACCATTTTTGTGGTCTTTGTGGCCCCAGAAGTGTTCATATTTGGGGCGCCCGCACAACACAACTATGGTTATCAGTACCCCTACTGTTCATTTTAGGAACATCGAGCTAATTGACTCTTCATCTTTCGAAAAAAAAACCCTATAAAACAAACAGATAATAAGCCGTAAAACAAGAAATGTCCTAACCATTTTTGGAAGCCTTGCGCCAAATGAGTACATATCTTAGTGCGGAGGCGCAGGACACTACCATGCTTCCCAAGGCAACATCTGTAAAGTTTGGAGATATTGGGTCGATTGACCCTTCCCCCAACAAATAGTTCGATAAACCAATAATACGCCTACAGCAAAAAGTCTGAGAACCCTTTTTGGGAGTCTTGTGGCACTAAATGGGGTGCATATTTTGGGGGTCCCACAGAGTACCACTATGCTTCCCAAAGCACATCTGTAAATTCTGAGAATGTGGAGCAGATTGACCCTTTCTTTAACAAACCGAAAAACTGATAATACCCCATAAAGCAAGAAAACTTCGATACCATTTTTTGGGGGGATGGGTTGTGGCCCAAGAATGGGGAAAATTTTGGGGGCCCGCATGTTGGTCATAGTACCAACACCAAAATGAGTCGAACTGAATGGGGGTCCAAACTGGGGCCCAATGTCACTGAGGTGAACCAGGGATCATTGAATGCATTTCTTCATAATTGATGGTAATCACATTTTGTGACCTCTTGATACATTTGAGAGGTTCGTACAGGTATTTTACACTCAAAAAGTGGATGGAAGCAAAAGCAAAATTTTGAAAGTGAGTTGCGCTCATAGTGTCAGGCTGACAATTTTACGCTTTTGATAGTTTAAAAGTGTATTATGATCAGTCATCTAATTATGTAGTTATAAGTGTCGATAATCTCCTAATCATAAGTAGCGCACATGCAGTGCCTGTGTTATATGGACATCATCACTTCTAACAAGGGATTGTCACAAATGTCAATATATAGAGAAGTTACGTTACCTTAAAATAATTTGAAAGAGAATATTAAATTAAGACAGATCGAAAGCGGCGAAGCTGAAGAGAAGCAATTAAAGTTGGAATCAGAGACGTAGCTTTGGGGAGGGGGGGGGGGGAGGGTCGTCTACCCCAACACCCAATATTGGTCCAAATATCCAGATAGTTGGAAATTTTTCAGACAAAAATTCCAACAGTTGGAAATTCGAAGCATTGTTGGGACGGCGTTTTTTCCGAATGTGTTATTACATTTCCATGAAAATTCCTACCCACAGCTTCCACAGATTTTGATCGAACAACGCAAGATTTACCGACTACTCAGCGGCTCCAAAGTTAATTCACCAACGGTGGCTGTGTTGCGTATTTTGTTCCCTTCTATGTCTAACCTTAAACTTTTATGTTGTAACAAGCATTTAGCAAACCGTTTCTTAAATTATAACATAAATTGCAGAAATACAAACAAATTGGTACGCACAATAGTCATAAGCAGTTGGTTTATGAGGCCAGTATACAGGGCACATTATGAGACCTACATGCAATGCACTTAACAGACTACAGTTTATTTTAGGACCCAAAATGTGTCCCCTCCCCCTCTCCCCCTCTCCCCCACCAGTGAGGCCGTGTCCGGAAATTTTTTAAGTTACTACCAAAAAAATTGAGTTTTCTATAGCTCTGTATTCTAATGAAAGACGAATATAGCCAGACTGAAAATTTTGATTTGTATTTGGTATTATTCAATTATTATCTCACACATATTGTCACAAAAAGGCTGAGTTAGTTAGCAACCTCATTACTCAAATTTGATATGATTAATTAATAAATTATTGGTTGCATACTGATTTTTTTAGCATTCTCCATACATGTACATTCATGTAATTGACACAATGCCTAATGGAGCCAAATAGGGCCTACTTACAGACTACTGTACAACAAGAAGATGACATTTTGTGCTGTCTTAAAACCTCAAATTATGTACATAGATTTAACTGCAGCCATTTAAAATGCTTGGAAATGTTCTCAGAATGCCCTAAAATCTCTCGGTACAGTTATTCGGAGTCAACCTTTTGAAAAAATGGGGTGGGGTGGGATGGGATGGGGTGAAAAGGGCCCCTTTAATCATCCACTCCTAGTTGGATTTTTCATAGATCTACACAGCCCCCTCCCCCCCACCCCCAATTGAAAACCTAGCTACGTAGCTGTGGGAAGTGTCCTTGCAATCGTATTTTTCTAAAAAAAAATCATTCCAGTCTCATGGCATGTAAGACTGTGGGCCGTAGGCAAAGCGCTGCATACACCCACGCTATAGGTTAGAGGAGGTGCCGCATCGTTGCGAAATTATAGGCTCGTTATAATGAAAGGGGAGTCACAGAGCTCATATTTAGAGTAGGAACAGTCGCGGGCCAAGTCAGTGGCCATCTAAGAGTGTAGGATCTAAATAGGTAGTACAAGCTCCGGGAGCTCACGAATATTGGCATTCATGTAGACGGTTTTGCCTGTTATATAAGGCAAGCCACACGTAGACAGAGTAGGCTTTGCCTGTATAAACATTAAACAGTTAACCCTCGAAGTAGCAGCTGTTAGAGTAAAGGCGTCCAGTAAAGTGACAATGCTTTAGTGGCCATGCTACATTCCGTTACATGGACTGTGCGACATTCCGTTACATGTTTGCGCGACATTCCGTTACATGTTTGTGAAAAAGCGACCTGAGTCCAGAGACACTACATTGAGCCGAGAAGATCAAACACCAGTGACAAGGAAGAATCAACCAACGAACACAGAGAACACAGGCCCGCAAAGTGACACAAAACCTGTGTGGGTGGGGTGTGATTACATTTTGTGTTCCATTCATTGGATTTCATGTAAGTCACAAGTTACTATATTTTTTTAAATGTATTAAAATTGTTATTTTCAGTGAAGCCCTGTTAATTGTACGTTCTGATGAAAAATCACTGACCCTTTAGGATAAGAAACACCCCAACAAAAACGAAGCAGGCGGGTTCGAATCGGTGAGAGATACACTCAAGCACGGATTCAGACGACATTCCTTGAGACTAGGCTGAATACGCGACGTTAATCAATTTCTCCTGGCAACAATCACGCCCGGTTCCCAAAATCTTTTAACAATTAAAAAGTTGAAAATCAACAGGATCGTAATTTTACTACGTTTCAGTTTTCAAGTTCATACAGGTTGCCTCAATACTTTTTTGTAGTTTTAAAAAGTGGTTTAGGGGGTAATATTTGTTTAAATTACCTCTTCAATTCGATCCGCGAAATTGAACATAACAGTGGTGGAATTTCTAGCAGAAGAATAGGATGCGTTGTAGGTTAGGGAATAATTAACCATTTAAGTTCAAAATATCTTTGTGTGAAATTTTCAGTGTTAAATTTCAGAAATGGATACACCAAGTTTGGAAAAGATAATTAGTATGGGCGACCTCTTGGTCTTTGCAGGGAGTGAATTACAAAAAATTGTAAAAGAAGAGCAAAAGCATGTTAGAGCGTCGGGTTACGTTGAATCGCGAGAAGTCTGACCGAATGCGAGAAAGAGTTTGAAAGAGAAGCTGAGTTAGTGCGAGAAAGAGCTAAAAGAGAAGCTGAGTTAGAGCGAGAAAGAGCTGAAAGAGAAGCTGAGTTAGAGCGAGAAAGAGCTGAAAGAGAAGCTGAGTTAGAGCGTGAAATGGAGTAGAGAGAGGCAGTAGTAAGAGCTGCAGAGAGAGAGAAAGATATTCAGGTTGGGCGCCAAAGGTCTGAAAAGGCGCGTGATGAAGCTGGAAAGGCTGGCGAGGAAGCTGGAAGGCAACCCGAGAGGGAAATGGAAATTTTGAGGGCATAGGCACAGTTACTCGAAGCTAATGGTAGACCGGGTGGAGAAAATCCTGGGGGAAACGTGAAGGCACCTTATCCCCAGTTACACGAGTTCCATGAACAGACTGACGACATTGACACTTGCTTACAGGGGTTCGAAAGGTTTGCTTTGACCCAGGGTTGGCTCGATGACGCATGGGGGGGGGGGGGAGCTTCAGTCTTATTCTGCTGCTGAAAGGCAAATCGCTACGAGTATATGTGAGCATGTCTCCTGGCCAAGCTAATGACTACGGTGAGCTGAAAAAAGGCTATCCTCAATAGGTACCAGCTCACCGAGGAGGGGGTCAGGATGAAATTCAGAAAGTGTGAGGCTGCAGAGAGTGTAAGTGTGTACTAGGTTGTGTCATTTCGACAGTTGGGTCAAACTATTGGGAAATGAAGAGTCATTTCCCTCTTTGAAGGACCTACATATCAGGGAGCAATTTGTGTTGTCGTGTACCCTCGAGATGGCATTGCTTTTTGAGGAGAAGAAGCAGGGTATGGTGGAAGAATTGACTAGGGTGGCCGAGCAGTATTTTGAGGCTCATGGAGGAAGTTTGACACAAGGTTGGCAGGGCAGGAGTGGGGGTAACGTGGTTTCAAAGGCACCTGTAAGAGCCCAACACGGAATCGGGCAGTGGCCCACCGGGTCGGGATTCAAGGTGTTAGCTTGCTACATTTGTGACAAGAAGGGGCACCTAGACCGGAACTGTTGGCAGAAGGCTATGGTTGGGGCCCATCAAGAATGGGAAGAGAGACCCATCCCCGAAAAACTGGACAAATGCCAAGCAGTCCTCTGGGAAGAGATGAACGGCCGCACTGTGCCAAAGAATTGGGCCCGACGAGAACCCACTGCGGCGGTGTATAGACGTTGGACATCTTAGGTTGGAAGGGGGAGGAGTGCCCATCCGATCAGGAAAAGGGAGAGATGCCAGTATGTCTGGGTTTTATGGGGTGGGGGCAGTCCGTGTGCTGTGAAACACGGGGTATAGTAGCGTGACTGTCAAGCGGGCACTCGTCTGTGACGAATAACTGATTGGACACGATCACATGTGTGTGCTCATAGATGGAATGGCGAGGAGGTTCCCCCCTTGTGAGGGTGAGGGTGGACACCCTATTCATCATTGGCGAAGTGGAGGCCATGTGTATAGAGGCGCTCATCTGTGACTCACCTAAGGAGGCTTCTGTGGTAGTCACCTGAGCACAAGCTGCGAGGGGAAAGCAGCCAGTAAAACTCCTCAAGGTATCTGGCGAGACGACTGAAGACGTCCACGTGGAAGACCGTATGTATGCACAAAAGGAGGACTCCACATTTGAGAAGGTTTGGCCAAAAGTAGGGAGCCAATAGCTAAGAGGGGTAAGGTTCGATATCTGGTGTATGAAGAACAGAAGGGTAGGTCGAACAGGGAGGTGAAAAATGGCTCCGGAGAAGTATCCGAATCAGGTGATGACCATAGCGCATGAATCGCTAATGGGAGGGCACCGGGGTCGAGGAAGCTGGTCGACTGCATCACATCCGGTAACCATTCGCCTGGCATTATAGGGGACGTCGCAAAAGTTTATCAGTCTTGCAACGTATGCCAGAAGACTGCGCCCAAAGGTAGCCTCCCCAGGGTTCAGTTAGGGGAAATGCCTCTAATGAACGAACCGTTTGGCAGGGTAAGGGTGGACTCAGTTGGTCCGATTAAACACGTGTCGGAAAGGTAAACGGGAAATCGTAAATTCTGACAGTGGTGGATTATACCACAAAGTGCCCCGAAGCAATCGCTCTTCCCAAATGTCAGATGGCGTGCGTGACTGAAGCATTGCTAGAGATGTTCAGCATGTTTGGTTTCCCAAAGGAAATTCAGAGGAGGTCCCAATTCACCTCTGAGATGTTTGAAGAGGTGTGCAGTTTGGTTGCGGTGAAACAACTATTCACCATCCCATATAACCCCAAAAGCAATGGGCCGTGCGACAGGATCAATGAGAGTCTAAAGGCGATGCTTAAAAATGTGTCAGGAGAGGCCCAAGGAACCAGTATCTACCAGAGTTATATTTGACTCTAGGGAAGTTCCCCAGGTGAGCACATGGTTCTCTCCATTTGAGCCTCTTTACAACCGAACAATGAGAGGCACAATGCAAGTACACAATGATCTTTGGACAGAGGAGGATACATCTCCAGTACGTAATACACACCAATATGTGTTGGACCTCCGAAACATGCTGGCAGAAAGATGCCACTGGCACGTGAGAGTTTATGTAAATACCAGTATGTCCGTAGAACGAAGCAGAGGAAGTTTGAGGTAGGTCAGAAGGTAAACGTCCTATTGCCCACCGACCAAAAGGATGGAGGAGGTGGAGAAAATGTTGGACGTGGGAGTCATCGAACATTCCAATTCCCCTTGTTTTGATTAAGAAGGACAGTGGTTTATGATTTTGTATTGACTTTAGACAACTCAACGACATAGCAAAGTTTGACAATGAGCCCATGGGAAACATGAACGACCTACTGGCAGGCCAAGTATTTCAGTAAGGTTGAATTGAGTAAGGGCTACTGGCTGATCCCAGTCATATCAGAAGATGGACATATGACTGCGTTTACGACTCCGGACGGCTGTTACCAGTTCTGTAAGCTCTCTTTTGGGGTGGTAAACGCTGATGCCACTTTTAATAGGATGATGCGGAAGCTGTTGGCCAACTTCGATCTTGGCCAACTATGTGGACGACATCCTCTCTAAACAAAGACATGGACAGAGTATATGGCAGAGTATAGAGTATATGGCAGATCTTAAGGTGCTGTTTAAGGGGTTCGAAAAGACGGAGCTCACAGTGAAACTCCCAACATGTCAGATAGGACTCAGGACCATCGAGTTTCTCAGTCACAAGATGGGTGAAGGCAAGGTTGAGAGGATCCGCAATGCGAGCCTCTACCCCCACTCACCCACACACACACACACCATCAGACGAAGTAACCAGTTAAGTCTTTCCTGGGGCTGGTCGAGAACCGGGATTGGTCATTACTGAGAGAAATAGATCCACGCCACGTGTTCAGGCTAGACTCAAAGAGTGTCGCCTGAATCTGTGAATCGGCCGAAACCTACGCCCCTACATAGGCATGGTCAGGACGTCACAATTGTGAATAGTACAAGGAGACAACCAACGGTAGTTACTTTATTCTTCATTCCCATATACAAGACCTCACTGATGCATCATGAAAAGCATCCAAATTTTCCCTTTGAGACAAAATTTTCAAGGGGTAGTTGCCTCATCCCCACTCTTGCCAAGCGTACGTTGACACCAAAGATCGTTTTTACACACCAGTGCTTTACATGTTATTAAATGTGTGTTGGGATGATTTTGGAAGACAAAAATAATCGCCTCATGAAACAGTACGATACAGAAATGACTGTTAAACAAGGTGCTGCTTTACGGGACCCAAAAATACGCACTCATGTTGTGCCTCAAATCTACCAAAAATGGGTAATTACACGTTCCTGCACTATGGGTTCTTATCACTTTCTCTGAGTACTTATTAGTCAGTTTGGTATTCTCAAACTTTATGATAGTGTGATTGCTAAGCTGTGCAGTTCTGTGCGCTCCGCCACCGCCCCCTCCCTTAACAATATGAACAGGTTTCGTGGGGAGCATTGGGGCATACTGGTAAGAGCATTGGACTTTAAACAACAAGGTCGGTGGTTTGACTATGACCAGCGGTAACTGCGTCCTTTGGTAAGGCACTTAATCCCCAATGCCCACGTTGGGGCACTGTAGCGTTGTGCACTAAGGAGTACTGAACAGCTATATCTATGATGTCCACTTGCCTTCAACCACCGTTCGTTAAAATAAGCACCCTCTTCGGACCACATCGCAACCAAACAAATAATTACATTTTCTTGCATTTTCTTGCAGTATGCGTCGTTATTAGTTTTTAAACTGCTTATTCGATGAGAATGTAACCGGTTCGTTTTTCTCGAAATTTGTAGCGCGTGGATTATTAAACAGTGTGCACTCTTGTAGTGGCACAATGCCCAAAAGGAATTACTACACTCTCTTGCTCGGTTATTATCGATTTCTTTGACTACTTGTTTGAGAAAGGCGCAATTGTTGGATAGTATGAAAATATATAAGTAATGCCTAGTAAAACATGGTGGTGCTCTGTGGACCCGACAAAATATGCACCCATTCGGTGTAACAGAGCTCGCAATGACTTTAAAAGGTATTTACACATTTGGCTAAATGGGCTATTATCGGTTTGTTTGACTACTTGTTAGAGAAATGGTTAATTGGCTTGGCATTTCCTAATGCAACAGTGGGTGCCTTTCTGAAAAGGAGAGCAAAATATGCACCCATTTTGTGCCAAAAGACTCCCAAAAAGGGTTCTAACATTTTTTTTCTATAAGGCCTATCATCAGATTTGTCTGATTTCTTGTTAGAGGAGGGTATCCCCCCCCCCCCCCCCCCCACACACACACACAAAGCTCCCCAAGATGGTACTGAAGTGTTCTTGCTTCATGGGCACATATCAGTTTTTCTGTTTGTTGCTCGGTATTCCAAGAATATATAGATGATGCCTTGGGAGGCATGGTGGTGCTCTGTGCGTCCACGAAATTTGAACACCTTTAGGGCCACATGGCTCCCAAAAAGGGTTCTCACACTTTTTGCTATAAGAAGTATTATTGGTTTCTTGAACTACTTGAGGGAGGTAGGGCCAATCAGCCCAATATCTCCAAATTAAATAGCTGGAGCCGTGGGAAGCATGGTGATGCTCTGTGCCCCCCCCCCCCCCCCCCAAGATATATATCTTTCTGTGGCGAAAGGCTCCCAGAAAGGGTTCTGACATTTTTTCACTATACGGTTTATTATCGGTTTGTCTGATTTCTTGTCAGATGAAGGGTCAGTTAGCTCGGTGTTCCTAAAATGAACAGTAGAAGTCTTGCTAACCATAGTCGTGTTGTGCAAGCCCCCCAAATTTGGTACCCATCTGGTGCCACAAAGCTCCCAAAAATGATATCGAAATGTTTTTGCTCTATGGACTATTATTAGTTTTCTGACTGTTTGTTAGAGGAAGGGGCAATCTGCTCGGTATTCTCAAATTTCATAGATGGTGCATTCCGAAGCATGGTGGTGCTCTGCGGGACACCGAAAATATGCATACCTTTTGTGTCACAAGGCTCCAAAAAGGCCTCTGAGATATTTTCTGTACAGTCTATTATCGGTTTGCCAGATTTCTTGTAAGGCGAAGTATTCCCAAAATAAACAGTAGCTGTCTTGCTACCCATAGTAGTGATGTGCGGACCTCTCAAATTGTGCACCCTTCTGGGGCCAAAAAACTCCCCAAAAGAAACCCAAATGTTTTTGCAATATGGGCTATTACCATTTTTTCTGGCTGCTTGCTAGAGTACGGGGCAATCTGCTCGGTATTCTCAAAAATGATGGTGCCATGAGAAGTACGCTGATTGTCTGCCCCGAGGCTCCCCAAAAAGGGTTTTGAGATATTTTTTTTTTCGATTTTTCTATACGGTCTTTACGGTTTGTCAGATTTTTTATTACAGGAAGGGTCAGTTACTTGGGTATTCCCAAAGTAAAGTGTAAGCGACTTTCTAACCATAGTGCTGCTGTCCAGGCCCAAACCGCCCTAAAAAAATAAAATGCATCCTTCTGGGGACACAAAACTCCCCAAAATGGTACTCAAATGTGTTTGCTTAAGGGCGATATTCTGATTTTTTATGGCTGATTGTCAGAGGATGGGACAATCTGCTCGGTATTCTCAAATTTTATAAAAGGTGCTATGGGAAGCATGGTGGTCCTTATGTGGCCTCCCTAAAATATGCACACCTTTAATGTCACAGGACTCCCAAAAAAGGGTTCTCACACTTTTTGCCGAAATGCGTATTATTGCTTTCTCCAACTACTTGTTGGAGGAAAGGTCAATCGGTTCAATATTCTAAATATTTATAGACTGCCGAAAGGGGTGCTCTGTGGGACCCCAAAGTTTTGCATCATTTCGGCGCGAGAAAGCACCCAAAAGAGGTACCTAAATTTTCAGCCTAAATGGGCTATTATCAGTTTTTACGAGTGTTTGTAAGAGAAAGGGACAATCTTCTCCATATTCTCCACATTTATAGATGGTGCCTTGGGAAGCATATTGGTGCTTGCGCCCTCCCCCCCCCCCCCCCAAAAAAAGAAAATTGGCACCCCTCTGTGCCATAAGACTCCCAAAAAGGGTGCTGTCAATTTTGGCTTTAGAGTCTATTATCGGTTTGAGTGAAATCGTAGAGAAAGGGTCAATTAGCTCGGTATTCCCGAAATAAAAAGTACGTGCCTTGCTAACCACAGTGGTTCTGTGCGGGCCCCCAAATTTTGCACTCTTCTGGATCCACAAAGCATCCCAGACAAGGAAGGTAAATGGTTTTGTTATATCGGCTATTATCCCTTTTTCCCACTGGTTGTTAGCGAAAAGGCAATCTGCTTGGTATTTTCAAAATTTATAGATGGGGCCTTCGGAAGCATAGTGGTGCTCTGCTGGCCCCACAAAATATGCACCCCTTTTATGCCATCAGGCTCCCAAAAAGGGTTCTGTCATTTTTTGCTGTACAGTCTATTATCGGATTGTGTGAAATCTTGTTAGAGAAAGGGTCAATTATCTCAGTATTCCCGAAATAAAAAGTCGGTGTCTTGTTAACCACAGTGGTTCTGTGCATCCCTAAAAAGGAAAGGAAATGTTTTTGTTATATGTGCTTTTATCAGTTTTTCTTGCTGTTTGTTAGCGAAAGGGGCAATCTGTTTGGAATTCACCAAAATATATATGGTGCCCTGGGAAGCATAGTGGTGTTCTGCGGGCCCCACAAAATATTCACCCCTTTTGTTTTGAGCCATAAAGATCCCAAATAGGGTTCTGTCATTTTTTGCTTTACAGTCTATTTTCGGTTTGTGTGAAATCTTGTTCGAGAAAGGGTCAATTAGCTCGGTATTCCCGAAATATACAGGAAGTCTCTTGCTAACCACAGAAGTTGTGTGCGGGTTGTGTGTGGGCCCACCAAATTTTGCACCCTTCTGGGCCGAAAAGAATCCTAAGAAAAGAAGGGAAATGCTTTTGTTTTATGATCGATTATCGGTTTTTCTTGCTGTTTGTTAGTGAAGAGACAATCTAGTTGGTATTCTCCACATTTGTAGATGGGTCCACAGAGCAACCCAAGGAAGGGAAATGTTTTTGTTATATGGGCCATTACCAGTTTTTTTGACCGTTTGTTAGCAAAAGGGGCAAACAATCTGCTTGGTATTCTCCAAATTTATAGAAGATGCCTTGGGAAGCATAGTGGTGCTCTGCAGGCCCCCGAAATATGCACCATTTTGTGTCATAAGGCTCCCAAAAACGCATGTACAGTCTATTATCGGTTTGCATGAAATCTTATTAGAGAAAGAGTCAATTAGCTCCGTATTCCCGAAATAAACAGGAGGTGTCTTGCTAACCTTAGTGGTTCTGTGCCCCCCCCCCCCAAATTGTGCACCCTTCTGGGTCAACAACCCAGCCCCAAAAAAGGAAGGGAAAGGATTTTATTAAGGACAATTATCAGTTTTTCTGACTGTTTCTTAGGGAAAGGGGCTATCTGCTTTGTATTCTCCAAATTTATGGATGATGCCTTGGGAAGCATGGCGGTGCTCTGCGGGTCCCTCAAAATATGCACCCCTTTTGTGCCATAAGGTCCCCAAAAGGGGTTCTCTCATTATTGGATTTAGAATCTATTATCGATTTATCTCAAATCTTGTTAGAGAAAGGGTCAATTAGCTCGTTTTTTCCAAAATAAACAGTAGGAGTCTTGCTAACCACAGTGGTTCTGTGTGAGCCTCCCAGATTTTGCACCCTTCTGGGTCTACAAAGCATCCCAAAAAAGGAAAGGAAATATTTTGTTATATGGGCTATTAGCAGTTTTTCTGCCTGTTTGTTAGCGAAAGGGGCAATCTGCCTGGAATTCTCCAAATTTATAGATGGTGTCTTGGGAAGCATATTGGTGCTCTGTGGGCCCCCATAATATGCACCCCTTTCGTGCCATAAAGATTCCAAATAGGGTTCTGTCATTTTTTCCGTTACACTTCATTATCGGTTTGTCTGAAATATTGTTACGGAAAGGGTCCATTACCTCGATATTCCCAAAATAAACAGTTGGTGTCTTGCTAACCAGAGTGGTTCTGTGTGGGCCTCCCAAATTTTCACCCTTCTGGGTCTACAAAGGATCCCCAAAAACTTTGTTACATGGGCTATAATCAGTTTTTCTCGCTGTTCGTTAGCAAATGGGACAATCTGCTTGGTATTCTCCAAATTTGTAGAAGATGCCTTGGGAAGCATAGTGGTCTCTGTGGGTCCAGAAAAATATGAACCACTTTTGTACCATAAGGCTCCCAAAAGGGATTTCGACATAGTTGGATTGACAATCTATTATCGAATTGTTTGAAATCTTATTAGAAAAAGCATCAATTAACTCGGTATTCCCAAAATAAACAGTAGGTATCTTGCTAATCACAGTGGTTCTTTGCGGGCAACCAAAATTTCGTACCCTTCTGGGTGCCCAAAGCATCCCAAAAATGGATGGGAAATATTTTTCTTATATGGGCTATTATCAGTTTTTCTTGCTGTTTGTCAGTGGAAGGGGCAATCTCCTTGGCATTCTCCACTTTTATAGATGGTGCCTTAAGAAGCATAGTGGAGCTCTGCGCCCCCCCCCCCCCAAAAAAAAAAAAAATATATATATATATGCACCACTTTTGTTCCATAAGGCTCCCAAAAAAGGTTCTGTAGTTTTATGCTTTATAGTCGATTAATGGTTTGTGTGAAATCTTGTTAGAGAAAGGATCAATTAGCTCGGTATTCCAGAAATGAGCAGTAGGCGTCTTGCTAACCACAGTGGTTTTGTGCGGGCCCCCCAAATTTTGCACCCTTCTGGGTCCACAAAAAAAGGAAGGGAAATGTTTTTGTTATATGCGCTATTATCAGTTTTTCTGATTAATTGTTAGCAAAACGGGCAATCTGCTTGGTATTCTCCAGATTTATAGATGGTGCCTTGGTAAACATAATGGTGCTCTGCGAGCCCCTCAAAATACGCACTCCTTCTGTGCCATTAGGCTCCCAAGAGGGGTTCTGTGATTTTTGGATTTACAATCTATTACGGTTTGTCTGAAATCTTGTTAGAGAAAGGGTCAATTAGCTCGGTATATCTAAAATAGACAATAGGTGTCTTGCTAACCACAGTGGTTCTGTGCGGGCCTCCCAAATTGTGCGCCCTTCCGGGTCCAGAATGCATCCCAAAAAGGAAGGGAAATGTTTTTGTTGTATGGCCTATTATCAGTTTTTCTCGCTGTTCGTTAGCGAAAGGGGCAATCTGCTTGGTATTCTCCAAATTTATAGAAGATGCCTTGGGAAGCATAGTGGTGCTGTGCGGGCCTCCCAAAATATGCACCACTTTTGTTCCATAAGGCTCCCAAAAAGGGTTCTGTAGTTTTATGCTTTATAGTCTACTATCGGTTTGTGTGAAATGTTGTTAATGAAAGGGTCAATTAGCTCGGTATTCCAGAAATAAACAGTAGGTGTCTTACTAAACACAGTGGTTCTGTGCGCCCCCCCCCCCCCCAAAAAAAAAAAAAAATGTTTACACCCTTCTGGGTCCACAAAGCAACCCAAAAAAGGAAGGGAAATGTTTTTGTTATTTGGTCTATTATCAGTTTTTCTGACCGTTTGTTAGCAAAAATGACAATCTGCTTGGTATTCTCCAGATTTATAGATGGTGCCTTGGGAAGCATGGTGGTGCTCTGCGGGCCCCCCAAAATATGTACCACTTTTCTGCCATTAGGCACCCAAAAGGGGTTTTGACATTGTTGGATTGACAATCCATTATCGATTTGCCTGAAATCTTGTTAGAGAACGAATCAATTAACTCGGAATTCCCAAAATAAACAGTAGGTATCTTGCTAATCACAGTGTTTCTGTGAGGGCCCCCCAAATTTCGTACCCTTTCGGGTGTCCAAGGCTTCCCTAATATGAAGGGGAAATATTTTTGTTACATCGGCTATTATAAGTTTTTCTCGCTGTTTCTTAGTTGAAGGGGCAATCTGCATGGTATTCTCCAAATTTATTGAGGGTGCCTTAGGAAGCATGGTAGTACTCTGCGGGCACTGTTGCTTTTTGCTTTATAGTCTATTTTCCGTTTGTGTGAAATCTTGTTGGACAAAGAGTCAATTATCTCGGTATTCCCGAAATAAACAGTAGGTGTCTTGCTAACTACAGTGGTTCTCTCTGGGCCCCCCTTATTTTGCACCCTTCTTTGTCCACATAGCATCCCGAAAAAAGGTGTAGAAATGTTTTTATTATATGGGCTATTATCAGTTTTTCTGACTGTTTGTTAGCAAAATGGGCAATCTGCTTGGTTTTCTCTAAATTTATAGATGGTGCCTTGGAAACATAGTAGTGCTCTGCGGGCCCCTCAAAATATGCACCCCTTTTGTGCCATTAAGCTCCCAAAAAGGGTTACGTCATTTTTTGCTTTGCGGTCTATCATCGGTTTATATGAAATCTTGTTAGAGAATGGGTCAATTAGCTAGGTATTCCCGTAATAAACAGTATTTGGCTTGCTAACCGACAGTTATTAGATGAATCATACACATGGAGAATTTTTTTCACACAAGATATATATTTTACAATGGATGGCATACCATCTAGCCCCCTCTACCTCCGTGACAGCCGGTAATTGTGGACGGACATACAAACGGACAGAAGACGGAAGCAGGACAACTCGCAGTTAATAGTCATTAGGTGAATTATATTCGGGAAAGAAAAAAAAGAAAAAAATAATATATATATTATAATGGCTGGCATGCCAGCCTGCCCTCCCTGCCCTCCCTGCCACCAGGTTACTCACGGTTCATCCAATCCCACATATATATCTTGACGGATCTTCCATTAATTGATATTCCTGTGTTTAATAGGCGAGACCATAGACATATACTTGCCCACGTGTGCACACGCACAGATATATTTATATGTGTGTCTAGGTACGTATACATATACACTTGCATGGTCGATGCTGGGTGGACGATATATATATTCTGTTATTATCCATTATCGATAAGACAGGTGTGAAACGTCCATTCTACCTCGCCACGCCCTCATCACCAACTTGTCATCAAGACCAATTTCTTATATTTGTTTGCATCCATCCATGCAATCCACAAACACGCCACAGGGAATGACAGGAAGACAGCCAATCTGGCTAGGCCATTCCCTGAAGAACATGTATGCTGAATATCTTCTTATAATTTAGCTGCAAATAAACTTTCATTCATTCACTTTCATTCATTCACATCATTTTTTACCCAAGTTTTTAATCACCCCCGGGAAAAACTGCACCGGCTCAGATGTTGGTCAGTCGGGGCACGGAATGATTTCAAATGGTGAACTTTACACGCAAAACCGCACTCAGCTGAAAGACGCTGGACGAAAACAAAAACACAAATTTCACATCTCTCTCAAAACTGATTAGCGGAGTAACCACTTGGGATACCGACCCATAGGAAAATCAAGAGAGGTTAATTTCATCAAGTGTGACAAGAAATGGTGGATATATTGCTTCCGATTTGTTCTTAGGTCTTGCATGCCTTTAAAGGCCTGGTTCAGAAGATATATATATTGTTAAAAACAGAATGACTAGGTATATTAATTTTGGGGATACACTTGAGATGATTTGTTTTGTTTATTATTATGATGTGTAGTATAGTACCATTCCAATGACTGCATTGGAAGAGAGTGGTGGCCGAGTGGATAAGTGCGCTGGTCTCTCATGCCAGAGATCCCGGGATCGATCCCCGGTTGGAGAAAGTTCTCGACGTGTGCGAGCACTCTCTGTCAGCATCAATTGTGGGGTTGATGCTGTCACAGCGTATCGTCCTATCGTTGGGGACGTAAAATGGCTGTCCTCTGTGCGGAGAGAGACACACTCCGTGCAGGCTAAAGATCCCTTCGTAGTATTCGAGAAAAGCGAGGCCACGAAGCTGCCGCTTCGAAGGTCATCCTACACAACTGCGCCATTGGGGCAAGGAGAGGCGTTAATATAAGTTGCATAACTTGTTCGCCAGTCCTTGTAAAACAAATAAGATTAAATAAAATAACTGCATTATTAGCATCTATTTCAACTTACTGGTAACTAGAAAAGGTGACTGAATTCGCTAATAGACACCATCTTCACTTATCAGCTGTATCTGTGTAGCTCACCTTTCACTACCAACTGCTGCATGTGGACTTCTTAACCCTCTGGACCCTGATGGTATACTCCATGCCATTTTAGAACTATCAACTGGTAGAGAAGACCAATCAATATTTTCAACGTGCAGTCTTGGTGCTGCATTTTGAAAATCTTGATTGGTCTACCACACAAAGTCACTGAGTAACTATCTACCGTTTAGGTCGCATCAACCGGAAGTAGCGCTCTTACGAGTTCAGGATGTTAAACTCTTAAAAAATGATAGAAACTATATCGACAAGAAACTAGGCATTTTTTGCCCACCCAGCATGTTCAAGTAAATATTAAATTTTGTCGAAAACCCTGCTTGACCTTGTTTCGGAATTGTCTCATTTATAATTTACTTATAATTGAGGGTGACCTTTTTTGAGTATGGCGCGATCTATTTTCTGTTTTCTTTCATTTTGATCCGGTCATTAGGGGTGTCGCAAGAACTCAATATTTTGGTCTCTGTATACGACCCCATTGACAACTATCTAGAATTTGTGACAATGATGATGTGGTGAGCGGGGTATTCAGCCCTGTGATGCAGAGGAGTCGTGTTTCAAGAGCACCGCAGTAGGAAAGATATCTTCGCGAAATGCGATTTTTGTTTCTAAGAATTTTGATCGCAGGCTCAAAGTGAAACATATATTTTATGCAAATGGTGGTCACTATACAAGCGACGGACCCAAATAGACGCGCTATTTTCTGCCCTAAAATGCTTTAAATTGAGACGTTTGAGAGCGACCATGTGGAAATGCCGCATCACTTTACCTGAGTTCGGAAGTAGCGAGTACAATACAACACAAAAGTAAAGCAGCATCCGTTAGCCATTTGTCAGTTCGGGTGCAGCCCGTGTGGCCACAACGACAACCAGCTTTTGCTCCCTGTCTGTTAAACAACGACTGCCAACTTTTGCTTCCTGTCTGTTAATGAATGGATTACGGGTAGAGCATTATATCATGTATAGAGAGTCTGAGAGATTTGAAAACACAAGTTCGGACGAAGGGTTGTACCAAATTAGAAATGAGTGCCGGGTGGGGTCCCAGGACTGGACGGTTATAGGGCCTGGCTCGCTTGGAATTGAAAATTGAATATATCCGACTCGTAGTCGGTATCGAGAAACTGTTCCACATTGGACATGTTGTATACGTCAGACATTCAGAAATGAAAATTGTCCCGTGGAGATGTACCGGCAGTAGTATGACAGGGGCTGGAGGACCCATATTTAGGGGATCTCATATCACGCTACCCAGTGATGTCATGTGGGGGTGTCATAGTAGCCCGCGTGAGTGACCATATCGTGACATCATGATACGTGGTGTCAGAGTGCATGCACAAAGCGTGTTGTTAGGGTGACATGTGTTTCGGTCGTCCATTTTGTTTTTTGGAGCCGCCATCGTTGTTTCTATGGTGGTATGTAACTGAACGTTCTCTAATAGGATGAGGGTGTGTTCTGAGTGGTGTGTGCGATTGAACTGGAGTACCTTTGACTATCCGGATTCTCAAAAAAACTCTTTGTTTCCAATAATTACACAAATAGACCCGACAATTTCTCGAATATCTTTTAGAATTCTCGTTTGTTCGTTCCTATACTTAGATGACATTTGGTTACTATGGTTCCAGGCTTCCAACATGGCGGAGGTGTGGTCGGAGTGTGCATTCAAGTCTATAGGAGTAAATCGAATTACCCAAATAGACCCGACAATCATCCCAATCACTAAAAAAAACGACTTTACATTGTTCGGACCCCCAGAATCCTTTATAATAGCAATACATAGTGTTGTAGGACATTATAGGTGTTGTTCGATTGACCTAGAGTAAACTAAGCACCACAAACAACCCAACAATTGTTTGGCTCGCATTTTTCAGAATCCTCGTTTTTCAGTCTATCCGGATATATTCATGGACCTGTTCTACCTAATTACTCACCCTACTGACTACACTCCCTCTAGCAGTCTATTTAGTCTTAGCTTCTCTTCCGCATATTTGTGGACTGGTCCCGGCCTCCGACCTCAGTTCGCGCCATTCAGCTCAATCCCCACTTTCTATCACTACATATTGTACCGAGATGTTCGCCTTTCACCATATGAGGTCATGAGGGTCATGAGGAAATCTCTCAATAAGGTCTAACCATAAGTCCCTGTTATCCTCGTCTGGATATTGAACATCCACATTACGCTGATCCCACTTACGGTATCCCTTCTATGGTCTGTCTGTACGTGCAAAATCCCTTTTTGCATGGTATGTAGTTACTGTGGGACCCACAGGCCTAATACAGTGGGGGTGTTCCGAGGGTATGCTCGATGGTATGGGAGTGTGTCGAATTACTGGAATAGACCAGATAATGCCTAAAAGTATCAATGTGGGACGATCCAGACCGTTATCGTGGATGATATTAGAATGGTACGGGTAGCAGGTAGTGTTATTGTACCTCACACATGTGCGTTACATTGTGTGAGACTCTTTACTACTCCAATTCTTTCAGATTTCTCGTGTCTACCTATTCTGACTCACTCCAAGTAGCTGTCTCTTTATTTTTTTTTTGCTATCCCTAGCTTTCTCAGCCCCTGTCCCTGCCTTTGTTCTCGGCCAAGTCAGAGTAGATTCAGTCAGACTGCTCCTTTCCTTTAACCCTTGTCCAAGTGGAGGCAATACATCCATGAGATGTGCCCCTTTACTAGTACACGATGTGTAACAATATGTACTGTAGTGTACAGATCGCAATCCGCACATGGGCACACGCTGCTGTATCGAGATGTGCCCGTGTGCTAGTGCACAATGTCCACACGACGCATGCAGTACATAAGCACACGCTGTATGTCCGACATGTGCTTGTGCACAACCTGCATATTGCACATGTGCACATACGTCATATGGCTATTTGAGGACCGAGGGTGACTGTCGTTTGTAGACTGATGTGGGTCTTTGTGGAATAATATAGATCCCTATGGACTAATGTAGACTTTTGTTCTTGGCAATAAGTTATTGACGTTTTTAACCCATATCATTTCATGGACGCCGTGGCTCTTATGGAGCCCCTAGCCCCTAGATCATCACATTGCTTTCATGTCTCCTAAACTACTGCTACTGACATGGACAACCATGATCAACGCCAGCTGACCTATAATCAGCTTCCACTGTCTTTATCCATTATTGTTGTCTTCTTTCACTCTATCTGGCTTGTACTATTGCCATTTGTCCTGTGATCAATTTTCACTTCCACTATCTTCCACCAGTAATACAGTTTCATACTATTACTGCTGCCCCCCCCCCCCCCCCCTCCACCACCAATACTATTTTCTCGTCTTCTCTTTTGCTTCTAGTTCTACTGTCTTCTGCTACTACTACTACTACCATGGCCACCCCTGGTCTAAAAGTGCACTCACACTATCAGCTGTCTCTCTCAGTCTCTCCTTGTAGTAGTACTACTATCAATGCCTTCTACCCTTGCTTCTACTTTCTACCCCACGACATTATTTCCTGATGACTACTACACCTTCTGTGGTGATCGTTGCCTTTTGTCACTACTGTCTGTGGTAACAGTACGGCGCTATCTTCTCTCTCCACTATTGACACTCCATCAGTAGTAAGCTACTACAATTTGCTAAGCGACTCAGTACTATTTGTATTCCATACCACTGCCAGTGACCATCAGTTACTACTACTGCTACTACACGGAATAAGCTAAGAATCACGCTTACGGAATCCCACTTACTGAATTTCACTATGGAATCCCTCTTACGGAATCCCTTTCCATGTTGTTAGAACGTGTAATGAGGGATCCCACTTACGGAATCCCTTTACATGTTGTTAGAACGTATAATGTAGAAAATAACGTATGGTGTAGAAATGACGTATGGGGAAGAAAAAGTCTACGTATAGTGTAGGAATTGTCCAAATGTATAAGGTAGGTCGAATTTAACGTAAAGTGTAGAAAAAAATTACACTTTGTGAGTGGTTATAAAAAAAATACATTTTTCTATGGAAATGTTTTTTTAAAGCTGAAATCGTGTTTGTTACTTCCGGGCCACCCGCTCGAGTGTGTAGATGGGTGTATATAATAGGGATGCGGACTAGACCGCCCTGGACCAGTCCAGTCCGCAGTCTAGTGGAGGACCGGACCGCGAACCGGACCGCCGCGGTTAGACCGTTTTGGATCGGTCCACCCACCCCGGGCCGGTATTTTGCAGTCCGGTAAACTTTTTAACGTATTGATAGATATTTTTTTTCTCAATTAGAAAGTAGTTCACAAAAACTCTGGATACCAACCATTGTAATTTTCGGTAACAGCACGCAACTAAGTAATCAAATAGTATCAACCTTGAAAAGTACAGTATCAGGTTAAAGCTTTCTTTCCAAAATAATAAAAGCGATTAAATATTATAATATCAGTTTAGCTGTAACCCGGAGTTTCCAGACGGAAAAATTCGTATGCTTGCGCCAATAGTAAAACATTAATTCCATAAAAACTCAGTCAGATATGTTTCTTCATTTTTCGTTAAACATGGTGTTTGATGTATATTTATCAAACTTACAACAAAAAGAGAAAAAAAAACGACGGCGCAACAAAAAATCCTTTTAAAATTTGAACTTTGGCCTGTATATCGGTCAGACATTTTAATGAGAAACTGATGTTTACTGTGATTCCATCCTTACGGCAATGGTGACTAGTTCAAAGCAGGAGACCAGGAAGTGGGAGGTTGGTAGAGACGGTCACTGGGTGGCATAGGCAAACCCTGCCCGAAATTTATAACGCGACTGTAACACATTGCCCCCAAAACATCAACAATTGTACATAAATTTCCCGAATATAGCGCAATTTTTGCCCGAATTTCTGCGATAGTCAATTTTTTAAAGAGAACGCCCCACCCCGGCCCGTGCGTCTAGGGGAGGGGGGGGGTCGAGGATTTTACGAAGAAACATAGTAACACCCATCAGAAGTCGCATAAAACGAGTACCCACCTACGATCTCAAGCTTCTATATACGGTTCAGTTGATTAATCAGGGTGGCTAAGTTGACTAATCAAGGTTGCAAAGTTGATTTATTAAGATAATAAATAAAGTAGGCTTGGCGGTTCTACCCTGCCGTACAAGCCTCAATATACCATTTATTGGAGTTGCTGCTATGTCGGAAAGATCCCTCGAATGATACTAAATAATCCATTATATATCTATAGGACAGGCATGGGTGTCGCTGCACCTGTCGGAAGGCTTGGATTGCTGGATGTCAGCCGGGCAGAAATTAAAGGATGAGGAATTTTCATTTTCAAATCCACTGTATTTATGCACCTGGTTTAATTTTTTTATTGATCATGGCTCCGAGGGTCATAGTTTTGAGTGTTCATAATTCCGAAGGTTCATTGCCCCGAATGGTTCATGCCCGGGGAGTATGCTTCATTATCCCTAATGTTTGTAGCTGCGACGGTTCATTCTTTAGAAGGTTCATAGCTTCACGGGTTCGTGGCTACGATGGTTCATTACTCCGAGGTTTCGTAGTTCCGAAGTCTCTAACTATTGTGCAGAAAACAATGTTACGTGGCATGTTATGAAGATAATGTGACCTATATATTATTATTTATTGGTGTTTAAGGTCACATATTTCTGCACAATGGCTAATCATGACCGCATAAGGTGACCTAGTGGCTGCCTAAACTCATTTCCTCATAAAATGTCTGATGACATTGTTTTCTCAGCAATAATAGGTAGACTAAGGAGATTCGGACAATCGCCTCAATGGAACATAGTAACGATGGACCATCAGATATCTGGACCCTCGGATGAAATAAACCCTAGAAACTATGAACAGGCGGAGTTACGAACCATCGAATTTGTGAATTTAAAAAAAAAACACTCCATAGATACGGAATAAATAAATAAATAAATAAATAAATAAATAAATAAATAAAAATAAATAAATAAATAAATAAATAAATAAATAAATAAATAAATAAATAAATAAATAATATGTTTTCCTTTGGCTTTCCCCAAACGTTTCACCGATGTCTTTAGTATTGCTTGACATCATTATTTAATTAAGTCATAGCTGCTTCACATTAGCCATGAATTAATTTGTGAATGATCTCAGGAAATAATATTCATTCACTTGAAAAAAATCCGCGCATGCGCGGGAATAAGAGGAAACATTAATGGAGAAATTGCATAATTGATATTCCGATATTTTTATTGAAATAAAAACTCAGAAACAATCCCCTTGTCAAAATACATGTAATGCACAATGTATTAATTCAATGGTGTCGATACAGAAGGAGAATCCCATTCCCCACCAAAAGGTTGAATGGAGGTTTTTGTGATGCGTAATTTATTTATCCAGCCGCATAGATACAGAAAAAGAGGGGTGCACCCCTTCCAGCAGTTTTGTGAGAAATTAGGCAGTGGTACAAAATCGACTAAGATTCTTTTGTATACTTTCAAGGAGAGGGGACCGGGCATTTTACAGAAAGTCCATTGAAGTTTTTTATTGTTTTATTTTCATTCAGTCGTTAGCTGAAACGACCCTAAACCATTTAAATATATTTCATTGGGATCTTGAGCTTTTAAATGGGGGGTTTCCATTTTTCGGCCTATTAAAGGGACACGGGGGCACAGTGACGCTGTGCACTAAGGCGTACTGCACGTCGATGGTACACTTGTCTTCAACCAATGCTAACCCTGCTTGCGTGGAGTTAGTACGTTGGGGAGTCGAGAGTCGGATAATTGCTTGTCGTTGCTAGGTGGTTCTCCCCGGACACTCTGGTTTCCTCCACCCGTAAAACTGTCCGACACAGGGTGCCCTGGCTGTCGAAAGTGTCGTTAAACCCCAATAAATAAATAAACATTAAGGGGGATTTCGACCCGACACATAGCACGTAGTTCTAGCGTCGATTTACAACTTTGTGGACTAACTGCGATTTGAATGAAGTTGTGTTAACTATCGTCCTCACTCCAAATGAAGACTGTAAGATAATGAACGTGAATAAAAGGAAAGGTCGTTTTGTATTTTCGTTGTTGTTATTACTTTTTACTGGAAAAAAATGTTACAAAGAAAAAAATACATTGCCCAAAAGTCAATTGTCGACATGTTCATTGTGCTTTCTTCCTTAAACTTTTGTTGAGTGGGTGTGTGCTTTGTCGGTATATGGGTTCTTCATCTAAATCTGCTGTGCTGAGCTGTGAAGGAACAAAAACCTGAACTCCCTCCATTCTGTAACATATTAAGGCAAATCAAAACCCTTCAGTCGACCATGTCTCTGTTTGGATCTTCAAGTGAACGAAAAGTGCTAAATAACCTCCCCTGATGTGTCTGAATGAAATTTGCAGAGCCGCACATGAACAGATTACTTCCCTTGATGCATAATGTCGATTCACCTTCAAAATATTGTGGCGATTTTTCGATTTTTAAAACACTTCTATTTTCTAATAAGTAATAATAATAATATAAATAATAATTCTTTGGCCTTCCGCTATTTTGTCGCGGTCCTCTACCGAGGAGGCCTTCATTAACCCAGTCCCCCGCCGGGTTACTCCTCTCACACTCTCACTCCTAATCTCCCAGCATTCAGTGAAAAAGTGTTTTATAATTTCTCCCGTCAGCGTGAGTGAGACATGACTACGATGGCCGTTATTTTTAGTGTTTGCGCCTCAAATGTATAGCTTATGACCCTCGCTGGAATTACCTCATTCAGTTGCGGCAAAAACTGAAATTTCTTTAGTTATTCCAGTGTGGGAGGTGTGAATGGGGAATTCAAGGAACGTAGGCGGGGCGTGGAGAGTGTGGTGGGGTTGGTGATTCTCGGCTCCAATTTTTAATCGTTAAGCCATTTTTGTTGACATTAGAGGGAAATTGACAGTTCGGTCTCAGCAAAAATGCATTTCTGACTCACAATGGCAATTTAGCTTGAAACATTTTCTGGCTCTGCTAAAATCGGACTTAATCAATTTTCGCCTGAGCTGGTATTTCGGCTAAGGGTAACCCAATGGAGATTTCTTTTAGAAAATAAGAAACAATTTAAACTCGAAGTGGGCCAGAAAAAGACGATCTTTTCTTCCATGCAAATTTCCCATAGGAATTTGTAAAAGTGATAAGATCGCTGACCTCGGACATTTGCGAAAACTAACTTTTCTGCACATCTTCGCCTTCTTGCTTAGTGCTATTCGAATGGAGATTTTATAGAGAATTGTAGGGCGGTCTCTTCGTTCCCACCCTCGTAAGTGGGCTAGAACAAACGATGTCGAAAACGCTCCGTTTCCATACAAATTTTCCATAGGAATTTGTAAAGCGTCGCGATCTCGATACCCGTCAGACTGGTGAGTTTGCGCTTACCGCCGTTTTGCCCCGTTCTATTTGAAAAGGAGATTTTGTTGAGATGTGTAACATGGTGACTGACCGTCCCATTCGTTCGCAAAGAGTGAAAAGAAAGAAGAGATTCCCCCTTCGTATATACGAAAACTTTTTCGTTTAAACGAAAACTTTTTCGTATATACGAAACCACTTGTTAGGCCCATCTTCTGCTTTTTAACATGCAATACACCTACGTGCCACCAAAGATGAAAGATGGCCGATAACCTAGGACGAAGTGAAATATGCGCAAGACCCCCCCCCCCCCCCCCCCCCCCCATCACTGCGCAAGACCCCACACTCGTTGCTGTCAGCAGGTGTATGTGCGTGGCGGGGATGGGAGGCATCTCGGGGGGGGGGGGGGGAGGGCATGAAAAGTAGAGACATGAAATTCAGATGTCTTTTGAGCCTGTAAAGCCAGCCATAAAAAATGCTTAACAATGCATGGAGATTGAGGATGGGGCGTCACTTGAGCTTGGCCCGGACGGCAATTTAGGCCTATGCTTATCCGCTACAGGCACAATCTTGGACTCCAAGGTGGAAAGACCTGGGAAGGATGGGGTCAGTGGCTGTGGTCTGGAGAAACGCACCCCACCCGCCCCAAATAATTAGGCCTACATTGTCTAACCCCCATCTTTCCTTAGGAGACTCCAAAACCCTTGATAGTGCTTTGAAGTTTAAGAACATTTTCGATAGACCCAGACTCCCACCGGTCCAATGGCCTCATTATTCTTCAGGAGGCTTCAGAATTGCTCTCAACGCTTCACTGCTTGAAAATTTTACCAAGGAAGAACATCCGGACACCTATCAATGGCTTCACCTTCCCCTCAGGAGGCATCAGAATGAGAATCGCCCACAGCGTTAAATAATTATATTTCAAGGAAGGGGCCTCTTATCCAGTAGCGCCGCTACAGTGTGTGTGTGTGTGGGGGGGGGGGGGGGTATAGGAGGGCATTTGCCCCAAAACATTGACTTTGCCCCCTCCCCCATTTTCCACCTGTCCATCAGTGACACACACACACACACACACACACACACACACACACACACACATAGTCTTGTTTTCCCTACATACCGAGGTACCCCATTGTCTGTCCTTTGTGTGGACTAACGGTTTCAACCTCGTTTTGCCGGTACAGTTCTGGGAAAACAACCGAGGTAAAGGGTTTCTTTTGTCTTTTGTACCTCGGTAAGGCGAAACACGCAAACTCTTTTGTCTAGTTACCTCGTCAAGTTGGTAAGACAAACCCACACACACACACACACACACACACACACACACACACACACACACACACACACACACACACACACACACACACACACAGAGAGAGAGAGAGAGTCTTGTCGACCCTACATACCGAGGTACCCCATTGTTTGTCCTTTGTGTGTACTGACGGTTTCTACCTCGTTTTGCCGGTACAGTTCTGGGAAAACAACCGAGGTAAAGGGTTTCTTTTGTCTTTTGTACCTCGGTAAGGCGAAACACGCAAACTCTTTTGTCTAGTTACCTTGTCAAGTTGGTAAGACAAACCCACACACACACACACACACACACACACACACACACACACACACACACACACACACACACACACACACACACACACACACAGAGAGATTATTTTCTACCTTTGCTGAAGACTGCAACCAATCCAGGTATCTTTGGCTATGCGACCACCTCCTGGACTCGAAAAAATAGACTTCAACAGCGCTTCGGCGCGTGCCTTGATCTGGGCTCAAAAAAACTTTAAAAATAAGTTGACAGATAAGACGATTTCGGCCTATCAGTCTTACATTTCGGAACTTCGCCCAGCGTCTGGAGTAAGGAACAATACGGGAGGGAGCAAGCAAACTCCGGCCCGTGTTGTCCCTCTACCCCAACGCGAAAAGCAAAATAAGAAAAGATCAAGGCAAAGCACTTCTCCCTCTTCTTTTCCGTCTACTTCTTCTTTCTCTCAGAGTAAGCGCCTCAATTTGCAAACATCTCCGGTCCATATTGTGACTGAAGATGCTCGCAAATTGAGTAACGCTGTCTCGCCTCGTCTTGCTCCTCTACCTCCTACTCCTCCTCAGCCTTTTTTCTCTGGTTCTCCTAGTGCTCTCACTAGAACTCCTCCTCCTCCTTCTGTTTCTTCTCCTGCTTCTGTTTCCTCTCCTGCTTCTGTTTCTTCTGCCCCTTCTCCTGCCTCTAGTGTGGTTCAACCAGGTATATCGTACTCAGAGAAAGTCAAATCACCGAGCCGCAACTCGGGCCGCTCATTTGATTCTAAATTCTCCCAGTTTCGGCATAAAAGCGGAGTTAATTTTGACAAAAGGAATTGGCGCCTCCCCGATGTTTGTAAAAACATCCTTATGATTGGAAGTTCAAATTTAGGACGCATTGATCGAAATCCCCATCCGGACATCCAGGTGGAGTGTTACCCCGGCGCCAAATTCAATCATCTGCGCTCTATGTTTAAAGGGCACAGGGGCCAGTCCAGTCCCCAAAAAATATTATTAAATATTGGCGTGAATTCTCGAAATGATAATTCTGATCTCGTAGTTAAGCAGTTGCGGAATATGCTTAGCGATATCAGGGTCAAGTTTAGATCAGCAAAAATTTATTTCGCTGAACTAAACTTTTCGCAAAAACTCCCTCAGGCTGAGAGGAGAACCCTGAGCATCATCAACGAAACCATTCGGAAAGTGAAGGACGTTAACGTGATACCAAAAATTGATGACGCGAAGTTTGATGTTGCTCAGGATTTAATCCATTGGACCACGAGAACCGCCAATATTATGTACGATCACTGGTTGAACCACCTAAATTTAAACTAAGTAAAGGCAAAGGTAACAGCCGCCTAACAGATGTGGGATTAGGAACTAATGTGGTTAACCTGTCTGGCACCAATGACCTAACAACCCAAGAGAAATCTCTTTTAGATCGCGGTTTAACTTTTGTACCAGCACCAAAGCCTAAAACTGATAACCAAACAAATTTACCATCATACAACTGTAATTTTCTTAGGCAAATGAAATTAGCCGACCGCTTTAGAAACTCCAGCGGTCGGAAACTTCCTTTTACAGAATCATCTGGTTGGTCACCTCCAGATAGTGAAGTAGATCCCGAAATTATTGAGGCTAGCAAACGAATCATCAAAAAGGTGTTCAGCATGAACATACTCTCCGATAAAGACAATTTAACAGCTGGTGAACGGAGAGCCCTCACGAAACTTCGAAAAAATAAGAAATTAGTGATTAAACCAGCCGACAAAGGTGGGTCGGTAGTTGTTCTATCTCGGGATAATTATATAAAGGAAGCCATGAGACAACTCAGCAATACTAAACATTATAAGAAAATAGATTCACTTATTTGGCCTAGTAATATCGAAAAATTCAATAAGATCTTAAAATTTCTCCTCGACGAAGGTCACATTACCAAAAAACAATTGAAATATTTAACAGCTAAGCTCAGTGCTCAAACAAGACAATTTTATATCCTACCAAAGATCCACAAGGACCGTTCTTCATGGACGGATGACTTAACTCCACCCGGGAGGCCAATTGTTTCAGATTGTAATTCGGAATCTTATGCGATCTCGGAATTAATTGATTATCATCTGAAACCTATAGCAAATAGACATCCGAGCTATCTAAAAAATACACAGGATTTCCTGTCAAAAATTTCGAAATTGAAAATATCGAAAAATGCAATTCTGGCTACTTTGGATATCGACAGTATGTATACGAACATTGATATTGATAAAGGTGTTAAATCAGTTAAAAATGCATTTGAAAAATATCCGGATGCGAAACGCCCGGATGAACAAATTTTGGATCTTTTAGAGCTGAGCTTAAAAGGTAATGACTTTCAATTCAATGGAGAATATTTTCTACAAATAATGGGTTGTCCTATGGGCAAAAGATTCAGTCCTAATTTTGCAAGCATTTATGTAGCGGAATGGGAGGAAAATGCCTTAAGTAAATGTGCAAAGCATCCTCTCGTATATCTCAGGTATTTAGATGACATTTTTATTATTTGGGAACATTCAAAAGAAGATTTTGATGAATTTTTAGAAATTTTGAACAATCACGATCCAAATATTAAATTGAAAGCTACTATCAGTGAAAATTCTGTTGATTTTCTCGATGTGACCGTGTATAAAGGCAAGCAATTTCAGGCGTCCGGTCATTTAGATTATAAAGTGTATTTTAAACCAACTGATTCACATCAATTGTTGCACACAAAATCATTTCATCCTCAACATACATTTAAAGGTATCATCAAATCACAACTCATTCGTTTCCACCGCAATTCAAGTGATAAGGTAAATTTCAATGAGGCTTGTTCTACTCTATTTGGCGCCCTCAGATCGAGAGGGTACTCGCTGCGCCTTCTGCGTAGCCTGAAATCCCAAACCCTGAAAAAGCTCGAAAGTCCAGCTGAAACTACCGATTTCGAACCACTGAAGATTGAACACAACAGACCGTTGCAAAATAGTAGTGGCGCGGTATTTAATTGCAAAAAGCCTCGTTGTAGACTGCATACTTTTATGCCTGATCATAAAGAGGAATTTTCCTCCGAACAAACGAAAAATCATTATCAGATCCGTAACCCCCTCCATTGTGATTCACCAAACATTATTTACCTTATCACTTGTAAGCGATGTCGGAAACAGTATGTTGGTCAAAGTCAAAATCCTTTCCGAGAACGTGCTACTAGACACAAACAGGATATAAAACATAATGCTGATGCCCCAGTAGCACAACATTTTAACCTTCCTGGCCATTCTTTGGACGATTTCGAAATCCATCCTATTGAACAACCACCAATTAAAGACACATTAGAAGAAACGGATGAATTTAGAAAAAAACGTGAAGCTTTTTGGATCAATACGCTTCAAACCCTCTGGCCATTTGGTATGAACATATCAGAGGGCGAATGCGAAAGGAGGTCCATCATTCCTTTCACTTTAACGTACAACAGAATGAATATCGAAATAGCAAAAATGTTAAAAGATGAATTCAATTTTACCAATGCTAAATTAAATGAACCTTTGAATCTTCGACCTGTCATCGCCTATAAGAAAAACAAAAGCTTGCGTAACATCCTTGTAAGGACTAAATTAGAGCCCATCAATGAATAACATCAATTATTGCCAGTCAGTTTAACCAGTTCCTAAGCTCATCACTTAGTTTAAATCAATTTTATGTACTTTTTTGTTACGTTTGAAACCCATCAGGGTTCAGTAAATGAAAACAATTTTTCAGCGGCATATTAAAAGAAAAAAACGTTTCAGTAGGAAATGTCTGTGCCAGTGCGATTTTTTAACCTCAAACACACACAGGCGAGTGCCAGAGTTCATATATGCCCCAAAACAAAATAGGTTCCAATTTCAATCATGTGTATGTATTTCCTAAATAAAATTATTATTTATTTATTTATATATTTATTTATTGATTATTTTTTATTTTTTATTTTTTATTTATTTATTTATTTATTTATTTATTTATTTATTTATTTACTTATTTACTTATTTGGTTGATTCATTTATTTTAATTATTATTTTTATTTTTAATTTTTCATACCTTTCACACAATGTAGAGGTTCACAAGGTAAAACACACAATTTCTACGTGGTGTAAAATATTTTCCGTCATAAACCTCCGTCGGGGGATATTCATTCCAACTGATAACATTCGTGAGGCATCATGATCTTTGGCGTTATTTTTTCATTTATTTCTTTAGTCTCAATATATTTTATCAAACCATTTTTTCATATTATTTTCACATACTTCTGAAGCCAGTAAAGCAAACCGCTCCCGATTGGTTTTACTTAAATCAAAGCCAACCAATGGGGCTTCATGGGGTCAGTAAAGCAAACCACTCACTGACTGATTAAAATTCAATGGAAGCCAATCAATAGGGCTTCATCTAATTTGTTTGGACCACACAAACTGAGTTGTGAAAAGCAAACTTGGGACATCTCAGATTGAAAAGAATTAATTAGATGAGTGACATTTGTCAGCTTGTTACTGAGTTTAATTATGTACTGAGCGGTGAAAAACACCCCCAGCCCACATTTGGATATATACCATGCATGCCCTCCCAAAGTTGGATTCATTTTCCTCAAAGTCTCTTTGAAAAAGCCAAACCAAGCGAAACGCGTCGAGACAGACGGATTATTTTCTACCTTTGCTGAAGACTACAACCAATCCAGGTATCTTCTCTAATAGGTAATATCTAGATTTCATTTTAATTTATTTTATTTCTTCATTTTAATTTCATTTTATTCATCTACCTATTCTTCAAATGGCTCAAAAAAGACAGAATCATCAGGGAAAGAGAGTTGCCCAGTCTGGAAGAGGCCAGGAACAATCGTTCCAGGCCTATTCTAGATTGGTCAAGGCCCTTTTCCAGGTGATTCAGTGTATGCACCATATTGGGCTCCTAGAGCAGCATTTGGCCAAACGGGATTTCCCGAAGCAGTTGGAGAAGAAAGTAGATGAGTTAGGTGGCTTTCTAAAGCCGGCTCTTCCCACCCCACACATTTTTTCTGTTTTTCGACAGATTAGTGTGGGATGGGCCAACCAAACGTTAAATGCTTTAGTTGAGCATTACAAGATAAATTTAAATCAGTTGAAGTCTAAGATAACTTTGGCTATGCGACCACCTCCTGGACTCGAAAAAATAGACTTCAACAGCGCTTCGGCGCGTGCCTTGATCTGGGCTCAAAAAAACTTTAAAATAAGTTGACAGATAAGACGATTTCGGCCTATCAGTCTTACATTTCGGAACTTCGCCCAGCGTCTGGAGTAAGGAACAATACGGGAGGGAGCAAGCAAACTCCGGCCCGTGTTGTCCCTCTACCCCAACGCGAAAAGCAAAATAAGAAAAGATCAAGGCAAAGCACTTCTCCCTCTTCTTTTCCGTCTACTTCTTCTTTCTCTCAGAGTAAGCGCCTCAATTTGCAAACATCTCCGGTCCATATTGTGACTGAAGATGCTCGCAAATTGAGTAACGCTGTCTCGCCTCGTCTTGCTCCTCTACCTCCTACTCCTCCTCAGCCTTTTTTCTCTGGTTCTCCTAGTGCTCTCACTAGAACTCCTCCTCCTCCTTCTGTTTCTTCTCCTGCTTCTGTTTCCTCTCCTGCTTCTGTTTCTTCTGCCCCTTCTCCTGCCTCTAGTGTGGTTCAACCAGGTATATCGTACTCAGAGAAAGTCAAATCACCGAGCCGCAACTCGGGCCGCTCATTTGATTCTAAATTCTCCCAGTTTCGGCATAAAAGCGGAGTTAATTTTGACAAAAGGAATTGGCGCCTCCCCGATGTTTGTAAAAACATCCTTATGATTGGAAGTTCAAATTTAGGACGCATTGATCGAAATCCCCATCCGGACATCCAGGTGGAGTGTTACCCCGGCGCCAAATTCAATCATCTGCGCTCTATGTTTAAAGGGCACAGGGGCCAGTCCAGTCCCCAAAAAATATTATTAAATATTGGCGTGAATTCTCGAAATGATAATTCTGATCTCGTAGTTAAGCAGTTGCGGAATATGCTTAGCGATATCAGGGTCAAGTTTAGATCAGCAAAAATTTATTTCGCTGAACTAAACTTTTCGCAAAAACTCCCTCAGGCTGAGAGGAGAAGCCTGAGCATCATCAACGAAACCATTCGGAAAGTGAAGGACGTTAACGTGATACCAAAAATTGATGACGCGAAGTTTGATGTTGCTCAGGATTTAATCCATTGGACCACGAGAACCGCCAATATTATGTACGATCACTGGTTGAACCACCTAAATTTAAACTAAGTAAAGGCAAAGGTAACAGCCGCCTAACAGATGTGGGATTAGGAACTAATGTGGTTAACCTGTCTGGCACCAATGACCTAACAACCCAAGAGAAATCTCTTTTAGATCGCGGTTTAACTTTTGTACCAGCACCAAAGCCTAAAACTGATAACCAAACAAATTTACCATCATACAACTGTAATTTTCTTAGGCAAATGAAATTAGCCGACCGCTTTAGAAACTCCAGCGGTCGGAAACTTCCTTTTACAGAATCATCTGGTTGGTCACCTCCAGATAGTGAAGTAGATCCCGAAATTATTGAGGCTAGCAAACGAATCATCAAAAAGGTGTTCAGCATGAACATACTCTCCGATAAAGACAATTTAACAGCTGGTGAACGGAGAGCCCTCACGAAACTTCGAAAAAATAAGAAATTAGTGATTAAACCAGCCGACAAAGGTGGGTCGGTAGTTGTTCTATCTCGGGATAATTATATAAAGGAAGCCATGAGACAACTCAGCAATACTAAACATTATAAGAAAATAGATTCACTTATTTGGCCTAGTAATATCGAAAAATTCAATAAGATCTTAAAATTTCTCCTCGACGAAGGTCACATTACCAAAAAACAATTGAAATATTTAACAGCTAAGCTCAGTGCTCAAACAAGACAATTTTATATCCTACCAAAGATCCACAAGGACCGTTCTTCATGGACGGATGACTTAACTCCACCCGGGAGGCCAATTGTTTCAGATTGTAATTCGGAATCTTATGCGATCTCGGAATTAATTGATTATCATCTGAAACCTATAGCAAATAGACATCCGAGCTATCTAAAAAATACACAGGATTTCCTGTCAAAAATTTCGAAATTGAAAATATCGAAAAATGCAATTCTGGCTACTTTGGATATCGACAGTATGTATACGAACATTGATATTGATAAAGGTGTTAAATCAGTTAAAAATGCATTTGAAAAATATCCGGATGCGAAACGCCCGGATGAACAAATTTTGGATCTTTTAGAGCTGAGCTTAAAAGATAATGACTTTCAATTCAATGGAGAATATTTTCTACAAATAATGGGTTGTCCTATGGGCAAAAGATTCAGTCCTAATTTTGCAAGCATTTATGTAGCGGAATGGGAGGAAAATGCCTTAAGTAAATGTGCAAAGCATCCTCTCGTATATCTCAGGTATTTAGATGACATTTTTATTATTTGGGAACATTCAAAAGAAGATTTTGATGAATTTTTAGAAATTTTGAACAATCACGATCCAAATATTAAATTGAAAGCTACTATCAGTGAAAATTCTGTTGATTTTCTCGATGTGACCGTGTATAAAGGCAAGCAATTTCAGGCGTCCGGTCATTTAGATTATAAAGTGTATTTTAAACCAACTGATTCACATCAATTGTTGCACACAAAATCATTTCATCCTCAACATACATTTAAAGGTATCATCAAATCACAACTCATTCGTTTCCACCGCAATTCAAGTGATAAGGTAAATTTCAATGAGGCTTGTTCTACTCTATTTGGCGCCCTCAGATCGAGAGGGTACTCGCTGCGCCTTCTGCGTAGCCTGAAATCCCAAACCCTGAAAAAGCTCGAAAGTCCAGCTGAAACTACCGATTTCGAACCACTGAAGATTGAACACAACAGACCGTTGCAAAATAGTAGTGGCGCGGTATTTAATTGCAAAAAGCCTCGTTGTAGACTGCATACTTTTATGCCTGATCATAAAGAGGAATTTTCCTCCGAACAAACGAAAAATCATTATCAGATCCGTAACCCCCTCCATTGTGATTCACCAAACATTATTTACCTTATCACTTGTAAGCGATGTCGGAAACAGTATGTTGGTCAAAGTCAAAATCCTTTCCGAGAACGTGCTACTAGACACAAACAGGATATAAAACATAATGCTGATGCCCCAGTAGCACAACATTTTAACCTTCCTGGCCATTCTTTGGACGATTTCGAAATCCATCCTATTGAACAACCACCAATTAAAGACACATTAGAAGAAACGGATGAATTTAGAAAAAAACGTGAAGCTTTTTGGATCAATACGCTTCAAACCCTCTGGCCATTTGGTATGAACATATCAGAGGGCGAATGCGAAAGGAGGTCCATCATTCCTTTCACTTTAACGTACAACAGAATGAATATCGAAATAGCAAAAATGTTAAAAGATGAATTCAATTTTACCAATGCTAAATTAAATGAACCTTTGAATCTTCGACCTGTCATCGCCTATAAGAAAAACAAAAGCTTGCGTAACATCCTTGTAAGGACTAAATTAGAGCCCATCAATGAATAACATCAATTATTGCCAGTCAGTTTAACCAGTTCCTAAGCTCATCACTTAGTTTAAATCAATTTTATGTACTTTTTTGTTACGTTTGAAACCCATCAGGGTTCAGTAAATGAAAACAATTTTTCAGCGGCATATTAAAAGAAAAAAACGTTTCAGTAGGAAATGTCTGTGCCAGTGCGATTTTTTAACCTCAAACACACATAGTCTTGTTTTCCCTACATACCGAGGTACCCCATTGTTTGTCCTTTGTGTGTACTGACGGTTTCTACCTCGTTTTGCCGGTACAGTTCTGGGAAAACAACCGAGGTAAAGGGTTTCTTTTGTCTTTTGTACCTCGGTAAGGCGAAACACGCAAACTCTTTTGTCTAGTTACCTTGTCAAGTTGGTAAGACAAACCCACACACACACACACACACACACACACACACACACACACACACACACACACACACACACACACACACACAGAGAGATTATTTTCTACCTTTGCTGAAGACTGCAACCAATCCAGGTATCTTCTTTAATAGGTAATATCTAATTTTCCAATTTTATTTGTTTCATCACTTTTATATTTTATTTATACTTAATTCAGCTACTTTCTTTAACAATGGCAAGAAAAAGGCAGAGGCAACAGAGGCAGAGAGTTGCCCAGTCCGGAACTGGCCAGGAACTATCGTTCCAGGCTTATTCTAGGCTGGTCAAGGCTTTGTTTCAGGTGCTTCAATGTTTGCACCACATTGGGCTATTAGAGCACCATTTGGCAAATCGGGATTTCCCGAAACAGCTGGAGAAGAAAGTAGATGAGTTAGGTGGCTTTCTAAAGCCAGCTCTTCCCACCCCACACATTTTTTCTGTTTTTCGACAGATTGGTGTGGGATGGGCCAATCAAACGTTAAATGCTTTAGTTGAGCATTATAAGGTAAATTTAAACCGGTTGAAGTCTAAGATAACTTTGGCTATGCGACCACCTCCTGGACTCGAAAAAAATAGACTTCAACAGCGCTTCGGCGCGTGCCTTGATCTGGGCTAAAAAGAACTTTAAAAATAAGTTGACAGATAAGACTATTTCGGCCTATGAGTCTTACATTTCGGAACTTCGCCCAGCGTCTGGAGTAAGGAACAATATGGGAGGGAGCAAGCAAACTCCGGCCCGTGTTGTCCCTCTACCCCAACGCGAAAAGCAAAATAAGAAAAGATCAAGGCAAAGCACTTCTCCCTCTTCTTTTGCTTCTACTTCTTCTTTCTCTCAGAGTAAGCGCCTCAATTTGCAAACATCTCCGGTCCATATTGTGACTGAAGATGCTCGCAAATTGAGTAACGCTGTCTCGCCTCGTCTTGCTCCTCTACCTCCTACTCCTCCTCAGCCTTTCTTCTCTGGTTCTCCGAGTGCTCTCACTAGAACTCCTCCTCCTCCTTCTGTTTCTTCTCCTGCTTCTGTTTCCTCTCCTGCTTCTGTTTCTTCTGCCCCCTTCTCCTGCCTCTAGTGTGGTTCAACCAGGTATATCGTACTCAGAGAAAGTCAAATCACCGAGCCGCAACTCGGGCCGCTCATTTGATTCTAAATTCTCCCAGTTTCGGCATAAAAGCGGAGTTAATTTTGACAAAAGGAATTGGCGCCTCCCCGATGTTTGTAAAAACATCCTTATGATTGGAAGTTCAAATTTAGGACGCATTGATCGAAATCCCCACCCGGACATCCAGGTGGAGTGTTACCCCGGCGCCAAATTCAATCATCTGCGCTCTATGTTTAAAGGGCACAGGGGCCAGTCCAGTCCCCAAAAAATATTATTAAATATTGGCGTGAATTCTCGAAACGATAATTCTGATCTCGTAGTTAAGCAGTTGCGGAATATGCTTAGCGACATCAGGGTCAAGTTTAGATCAGCAAAAATTTATTTCACTGAACTAAACTTTTCGCAAAATCTCCCTCAGGCTGAGAGGAGAACCCTGAGCATCATCAACGAAACCATTCGGAAAGTGAAGGACGTTAACGTGATACCAAAAATTGATGACGCGAAGTTTGATGTTGCTCAGGATTTAATCCATTGGACCACGAGAACCGCCAATATTATGTACGATCACTGGTTGAACCACCTAAATTTAAACTAAGTAAAGGCAAAGGTAACAGCCGCCTAACAGATGTGGGATTAGGAACTAATGTGGTTAACCTGTCTGGCACCAATGACCTAACAACCCAAGAGAAATCTCTTTTAGATCGCGGTTTAACTTTTGTACCAGCACCAAAGCCCACAACTGATAACCAAACAAATTTACCATCATACAACTGTAATTTTCTTAGGCAAATGAAATTAGCAGACCGCTTTAGAAACTCCAGCGGTCGGAAACTTCCTTTTACAGAATCATCTGGTTGGTCACCTCCAGATAGTGAAGTAGATCCCGAAATTATTGAGGCTAGCAAACGAATCATCCAAAAGGTGTTCAGCATGAACATACTCTCTGATAAAGACAATTTAACAGCTGGTGAACGGAGAGCCCTCACGAAACTCCGAAAAAATAAGAAATTAGTAATTAAACCAGCCGACAAAGGTGGGTCGGTAGTTGTTCTATCTCGGGATAATATTATAAAGGAATCCATGAGACAACTCAGCAATACTAAACATTATAAGAAAATAGATTCACTTATTTGGCCTAGTAATATCGAAAAATTCAATAAGATCTTAAAATTTCTCCTCGACGAAGGTCACATTACCAAAAAACAATTGAAATATTTAACAGCTAAGCTCAGTGCTCAAACAAGACAATTTTATATCCTACCAAAGATCCATAAGGACCGTTCTTCATGGACGGATGACTTAACTCCACGCGGGAGGCCAATTGTATCAGATTGTAATTCGGAATCTTATGCGATCTCGGAATTAATTGATTATCATCTTAAACCTATAGCAAATAGACAGCCGAGCTATCTAAAAAATACACAGGATTTCCTGTCAAAAATTTCGAAATTGAAAATATCGAAAAATGCAATTCTGGCTACTTTGGATATCGACAGTATGAATACGAATGTTGATATTGATAAAGGTGTTAAATCAGTTAAAAATGCATTTGAAAAATATCCGGATGCGAAACGCCCGGATGAACAAATTTTGGATCTTTTAGAGCTGACCTTAAAAGGTAATGACTTTCAATTCAATGGAGAATATTTTCTACAAATAATGGGTTGTCCTATGGGCAAAAGATTCAGTCCTAATTTTGCAAGCATTTATGCAGCGGAATGGGAGGAAAATGCCTTAAGCAAATGTGCAAAGCATCCTCTCGCATATCTCAGGTATTTAGATGACATTTTTATTATTTGGGAACATTCAAAAGAAGATTTTGATGAATTTTTAGAAATTTTGAACAATCACGATCCAAATATTAAATTGAAAGCTACTATCAGTGAAAGTTCTGTTGATTTTCTCGATGTGACCGTGTATAAAGGCAAGCAATTTCAGGCGTCCGGTCATTTAGATTATAAAGTATATTTTAAACCAACTGATTCACATCAATTGTTGCACACAAAATCATTTCATCCTCAACATACATTTAAAGGTATCATCAAATCACAGCTCATTCGTTTCCACCGCATTTCAAGTGATAAGGTAAATTTCAATGAGGCTTGTTCTACTCTATTTGGCGCCCTCAGATCGAGAGGGTACTCGCTGCGCCTTTTGCGTAGCCTGAAATCCCAAACCCTGAAAAAGCTCGAAAGTCCAGCTGAAACTACCGATTTCGAACCACTGAAGATTGAACACAACAGACCGTTGCAAAATGGTAGTGGCGCGGTATTTAATTGCAAAAAGCCTCGTTGTAGACTGCATACTTTTATGCCTGATCAGAAAGAGGAATTTTCCTCCGAACAAACGAAAAATCATTATCAGATTCGTAACCCCCTCCAATGTGATTCACCAAACATTATTTACCTTATCACTTGTAAGCGATGTCGGAAACAGTATGTTGGTCAAAGTCAAAATCCTTTTCGAGAACGTGCTAATAGATACAAACAGGAAATAAAACATAATGCTGATGCCCCAGTAGCACAACATTTTAACCTTCCTGGCCATTCTTTGGACGATTTCGAAATCCATCCTATTGAACAACCACCAATTAAAGACACATTAGAAGAAACGGATGAATTTAGAAAAAAACGTGAAGCTTTTTGGATCAATACGCTTCAAACCCTCTGGCCATTTGGTATGAACATATCAGAGGGCGAATGCGAAAGGAGGTCCATCATTCCTTTCACTTTAATGCACAACAGAATGAATATCGAAATAGCAAAAATGTTAAAAGATGAATTCAATTTTACCAATGCTAAATTAAATGAACCTTTGAATCTTCGACCTGTCATCGCCTATAAGAAAAACAAAAACAAAAGCTTGCGTAACATTCTTGTGAGGACTAAATTAGAGCCCATCAATGAATAACATCAATTATTGCCAGTCAGTTTAACCAGTTCCTAAGCTCATCACTTAGTTTAAATCAATTTTGTGTAATTTTTTGTCATGTTTGAAACCCATCAGGGTTCAGTAAATGAAAACAATTTTTCGGCTGCATATTAAAAGAAAAAAACGTTTCAGTATGAAATGTCTGTGCCAGTGCGATTTGCCTGTGTTCTTTATCTTCACAATAGCCATGTCAGGTAATATGCTACAAAGCTATTTCGAATATTTGTAATTCTTCCTTGCTCGCACAATTAGCGGCATAAACAGTTAGCTTACGATTAATATGCACCCCTTCTTCATTATACTTGCAATGTAATATATGAATACGGAAGAGTTGCAAAATCCACCACCATTGAAGCATGAACAATATTCTTCACTTTACCTTTGTTCTTTACTCCGTACTCACTTGTTCCTATTCTTTCTTCTTGCTAAATATCTTACCTGTCAGACAGATGATGATTTCTCAATTCAAAATAGTCTCAGAAATTGAATTTATTGCTGGTGCTGTCCGAGCAAACCATGTGGTCACTCATTTTGCAACACTTGTTTGTCGAATTACATAATGTGTTGTATAGAAGTTTATCGAGCCCGGATAGGCACCTTTTTAGGTTCGATGTCTACTCGTACAGCGAGGAACCGCCTCTCTTTGAGACAATCTGTTTGTATCATAAATTACTTGATCCTGTGTCACCGTGGTGTGGATCGTTATCTGAGCCTGAGCCTGTGTACATTTTTCTTTTTTTTTCTCCAATCCGACTTCGCCGTTAACTTCATACCTTTTGAGGCACAATATGTTAATGATTCAGTTATGAATTGCGCGCAACTGACCGTCTTTATCGTGTCAAGGTTTCTCCTACTCTGTGGAGACATTCACCCGAACCCTGGTTCAAACTCTAATGATTCAAGTACCACAACACAGGAGCTAAAAATCTGGCATATTAATATACAAAGCCTCAAACCCAAAATGGACATATTGCAGTACGAATGCCAAAATTACGACATTCTGGCTTTTACTGAAACCTAGCTTCGTGATGAACATCAGTCCTCAGACATACTGATAAGTGGGTTTCAAGAGCCAGTGAGAAACGATCGGAAGACTCGAGGGGGTGGGGTCGCAATTTATATTAAAAATAGTATTCCTTTCCGTCGTCGGCCTGAGATCGAGGTTGTGAACGTAGAGAGTATCTGGATAGAAATTCTCTCACCTCCCGGTAGATCTAAATTAATAGGTGTATTTTATCACCCGCCAAACAGTCCTCCTGAAACATGGGGGGCGATATCTACATCTATTGATAGAGCCAAAGACTTTCATTGCTCCGACATAATTATTACTGGCGATTTTAATGAGAATCAATTAGATGCCTCCAAAAAATGTTTCACTGACATAAAAGACTGTTATAACCTGAGGCAGCTTGTGAACGACCCAACCAGTATTACAGAATCGTCGTCTACTCTGATTGACCTTTTCGCGGTCAGTGATACAGTCGGTGTTCAAAGATGCGAAGTTCTAGAACCTATTATCCCTGATAAGACCCGCTATCACTGTCCAATCATCTTAGTTATAAAACACTCTAAACAATCGCGGACTACTTTCAAAAGAAAAATCTGGCTCTACAATCAAGCAAACTATTCCACCTTGAATGATGAGCTTTCCTGTTTCGATTGGGAGTCACATTTCGAAAATAGTCCAATAGTCTCTGTTGCTTCAACTCTTTCGGAAATTCTACTTAATATTGCATCCAAACATATTCCTACAAAGGAGGTGACTATTCGCCCAGAACAACCTAAATGGATGCATAACAATATCAGGCTTCTAATACGTCAGAGGCAGAGGTTATATCGCATCGCAAAATAAATGCCTGGCAAAAATACAAAATGAAAAGAAATGAGGTTGTATCAGCCGTGCGTAACGCAAAAGCGAAATACTTTTCAAGGGTACAGTCAGATCTTAAAACTAATAATAATATGTCGCCATCCGAGTGGTGGAAAACGCTTAAAACGCTCATTGGAACTAGCAAAGCGAGTGCTACACCCCCATTAGTTTTGTCTGATAACGTGTACTCGTCCAATGTTGATAAGGTAGAATTATTTAATGATTTTTTTAGCTCTATATCATCGGTTGATGATGTCCGAGCTCAACTGCCCCCGCCCCCAAAAGAACCACCCAAAACTATAGATAAAATAACTCTCCAAGTTAGTGACATTTGGGAGGCGATGTCATCTATAAAAATATCAAAGGCGTCAGGTCCTGATTTCATCAGCCCAAGGCTCCTTAAAGAATGTAAGCCATCACTGTGCGAACCACTAACTAGTCTATTCAACTTGTTTTTGAAAAATGCCCATTTTCCCTGCGAATGGAAAAAGGCCAACGTCCTTCCCGTATTAAAGAAACAGCCGTCCAACATGGTAACTAACTATCGACCAATATCACTCCTTAGTTGTATAGGTAAAGTGTTTGAAAAGTGTGTCTTTAAACAACTTTGGGATTTCCTTACGCAAAATAATGTTCTTAACCAATACCAATCTGGCTTCACACCAGGTGATTCAACAGTACTTCAGCTTACAGACATGTATGATGAGTTTTGTAAGGCTCTCGACGAAGGCAAAGAAGTAAGGGTTGTATTTTGTGATGTTAGCAAGGCCTTCGATAAGGTTTGGCATAAAGGTCTGCTTTATAAATTAAGGAAAATGGGTATTAAAGGCGATCTATTACTGTTTCTAGAGTCCTATCTCTCCGACAGATCCCAGAGAGAGAGTAGTGCTAGGTGCTGAGGCCTCATCTTGGAAGCGCATAACCGCAGGGGTTCCTCAAGGATCGATACTAGGACCTCTTTTATTTTTAATTTACATCAATGATATAACGGAAGATTTACTGAGTTGTATACGTTTATTTGCTGATGACACATCTTTGTACTTGATAGTTGAAAATCCTGATCTTGCTGCTAAGATCCTAAATGAAGACCTCGAGAGAATTCAACAGTGGGCTTCAACTTGGCTAGTTGAGTTCAATCCGCAAAAAACAGAAACTATGTTAATATCCAGAAAGCTTATACCATCCAATCACCCGCCCCTTGCTTATGGTCATTCCCAAATAACTGAAGTCAAATTTTATAAACACTTAGGAGTTTTTCTAAACAACAAGTGTGTGTGGGACATAAAACATATCTGTACTAAAGCATGGTCTCGCATTGATATGTTGCGCAAACACAGATTTGACCTTGAACGCTGTGTTCTTGAAAAAATTTATTTTGCGTATATTAGGCCACTACTTGAATATGCCGACGTTGTTTGGGACAATTGTACTGAAACTGAAGTTGACGAATTAGAGAAAATCCAAATTGCGGCTGCAAGAATTGTCACTGGGGCAACGGTGAGCGCAAGTAAGTCAAGTTTATACACTGAGACTCGTTGGGAACCATTACAAGAACGCCGAAGGAAGCATAAACTAATCCAATATTTCAAAATGTTCCATCGTATGGCCCCATCGTATATCTCCAACAAAATTCCTCCAACTCTCTCCATTTTAAATCCATCAATGCATTTACGTTCCGACCAAACTCATCGAGTTCCGTTCTGCAGGACAACACTTTATCAGTCCTCTTTTATTCCCAAAGTGACGGATCAGTGGAACAACCTTCCGTTGTCTGTACGCGAAAATCCCTCCATTCACAATTTTAAAACTTTTCTGAATCAGGAGCACTTTCGACCACCGCGCTATTTTGGTACTGCAAAATCTCGCAAAGCCCAAATTTATAATAATAATAACTCTTTGGCCAGCCGCTGATTTGTCGCGGTCCTCATAAGAGAAGGCCATCATTCCCCCTGCACCCCACCCCCTCTTCCCCTCCTCTCCTCCCAGCATTCAGATATAAACTGCTTAATAGTGTCCCTCACTTCCTCTTTTTCAATTTCTTCAATAAGCATTCCTACCCTCTCCCTCGTGTCCCCCTTCAGCCATCTATCCTTTGTTTCTTCACCCCACTTCTGCATTATTCTTCCAGTAAATTTTATTCTATGAGGTATATACTGTGGGCATTCCAAGAGAAAATGTTCCAGGGTCTCCACTACTCCAGAGTGGCACATTTGGCATCCCTTTTCCCCATCTCTCCCAATTTTTCCCCCAAGCTCCAGTGATCTTGATCTCAGTTTGAACAGCAGTGACCCTCCAAAGGTGCCATCTAGGTACTTCTCAAAAGCTGGCTTTTCTTTATATTGTAACCCCTGCAGTGATCTTTTCACGCTAACCCCTGCTCGCCAGTTTCGATTGCAATCTTCCATGACTCTCTCTTTGACAAACCTTTTGCCTTCTTTCATTCCTACTTGTATGTTTGTGACCTCTATAGAGTAATTGTCCATTAGTTCCCTCACATGTTTTGACCACCCCGTTTCTATATTAGAATTCCAAATGGTATCGAGCATCAATTTGCACCACCGGTTGTCAGGCAGGTTTCTCAAGTAGTTAAAGTAACACAGTTTTCCCAAATCTACCCTGTCCTTGATTTTCATCCACCCAAGCTCCCCCCTTACTGCTTCCAAAGCTGCAGCATTACTCGACCCTGTTATCCATCTGTCGGCATCATTCTGAGTACTTTCCAACTTCTTAATAACGGTTTGGTTTAATGGAATCACGTCCGTGCCATACGTTATACTTGGTAAACCCACCCTCTCCCACAGTGTTTTCCCCACAAAGACCTTGTTGAAACTATTTTCCCTAAAAGTTTTAGTTGGTTCAGAATTCTTTTCCCCTTCAGAATAAGTTTGGCTGAGTAATTTCTGTACACCCCTCTTCCCGTTATATTTATGCTTACCCCTAGATACTCATACTCTCCCGTTTCTCCTACAGTGATTTGTTTGCTTTCCCCTTCGGGGATTGAGAACTCCCCCGCTCTCCATCTCTTCGTCAGATCTACCTTGCGTCCAACGGGTATTACCTTGCTTTTATTTTCATTTAGTTCGAGCCGCCAAGTGTTCCCATATCTACCAACAATTTCCAGCAGTTTCTCTAGCCCCTGTTCAGTTCTAGACATTAACACCATGTCGTCCGCAAAGAATAAGCCTGGTATCTTTATGTCTCCAACATTTACCCCCTCCGCACTCTGAATTAGTTCGTCCCCTAAATCTTTAACATACAATGCAAACAAAATCGGTGAAAAGATACACCCCTGCTTGAGGCCTATATCCATAGGGACTCGTTTTGTAGTGATACTTCCTAGACTGAGTTGGCTTTGCACATCTGTATACAGTGCTTTCATGATTCCCACAAAGTCACCCCCCAGTCCGATGCCCTCGAGCTTTCGCCACATACCTTCCCTCCACACTCGGTCGTACGCTTTTTTCACATCTAGAAATGCCAGAAACATCTTTTTCTTTTCAGCCTTTGTTGATTCTATCAGTTGGGTGAGTGTAAATAGGTGATCAGTGACTCTTCGTCCTTTCCTGAAACCATTTTGAATTTCTCCTAAAAAACCTTTCTCTTCAATAACTTCCTCTAGTCTACCGTATATGACCTTACAGAATACCTTTCCGATGTTACTACTAACTGATATCCCCCTATAGTTATCTAGAACTTCCTTATCCCCCTTTTTGTGTATGAACGACACCTTACTTTCCCTCCACTCTCTGGGGACCTCTTGCTTTCGCAGAGCCAGGTTGAAAAGGTTTGTCAGGACTTCATTAAGTGCCTCCCCTCCATTTTTGAGGAATTCGTTCGGAATTTCATCAGTCCCTCCCGCTTTACCATTTTTTAATTTCGAGACCACGTTCCGCACTTCTTCTGCCGTTATTTCGCTACAAACACGATTGGATAGGTTCTCCTCCACCAGTGTATTTCTTTTTGGTGGGGACCCACTGCCCCATCGCCTATCGTTTATCTTTTCCCAGTGCTTGACTAACTCTGAAGCGATACGGCCTTTATCTTCTGTACTTTCCCCATCCACTTTGATACTCTGTACACTACTTTTCCCCCGTTTATTTACCCAGTTCCAAAATACGTTTGAGCTCGAACCCCCCGTTTTCTTTATTGTTCTGGCAAGACTGCAATTGCGCTCCTTCCTATTATTATTCTTTATCTCATTCACCTTTTTCCGTGCCAGTTCATATTCTCCTTTCATTAGTCTCGTGTCATTGTTATCCACCCCTTTAAGCTTCCTACTTCTTCTGTAAGCAGCGCATTTTACCTTCCTTTCTTTTATAGCCTTTTTCAGTCCCTCGTTAACCCTGTATCCAAGCTCTCTCGTTGGGACCCTCACCCTTCCTATACACTCCTTCCCTGCCTCTGTTAGGCTATTTACTATGCCATCTGAAATACTCTGGACATTTGCATCCCTAGGTATACAATCAAGATTTGGTTTTAGTTTTTCCCGAAACTGCTTCCAGTCGGATCCTTGTTTTAGTCCCCAAACTTCCTTGAAGGTATTTCTGTCTCTATTCGTCTTTTTGCCCATAATCTTAACTGTTATCAGGTTGTGATCACTACCCAAGTCATTTTTTCCCTCGTCATCTATTTCTACATATATAACCTCCCTCCATACGCCAATGTCAGTGAGTATATAATCAATTATTGTTTTCTTATCGTTCCTCTCCCAGGTCCATTTACCCTTACATTTCGCATCCCTGTTCAGGATCTTTAAACCAAGCTCTTTTGATAGGTCCAACATCTTCCTCCCATTCGTGTTAATTTTCCTATCACCTCCCTGTATGCCCTCCTCCTTATCCCCGATGTGCCCATTGAAGTCCCCCATTAGGACAATACTGAACCCTCTGCTACCAAGCTCTGTGATATTCGATCTAAGAGTTGTATATATTGAATCATTCCACTCGGGCTTACTTCCCTCCACTGCTAAGTATACAACACCAACGGCAACACTCCTGCTTCCTAACTTGATTTTTGCCCATACTATTTCGTTGGATACTGGAGTCTGAGTCCTTGCTTCTGTGAGATCTGTAATCAATGAGGGCTGTAATTCCTCTTTAGCGTAGATGCCAACACCCCCACCCCGTTTCTGACCCTCAGTTCGCCCAGCTCCTATCCACACGCAGCCCTTTATCTGATCAACCCGCTCATCCCGTCGTATCCACGTCTCACTTAGACCCATTATATCGAAGTCTCCTTCGTCCATCATTGTTGATATTTCGCTTACTTTCTTGTGCAGACCCTGGATGTTGCAGTACCCAAACTTAATGAATCTTTGTTTTTTTGTCATCACTGGCACATTATTATAACCCTGGTATGTCCCTGTATTGTGCATGTTTGTTGTTCTTCCTATGTTCCCAGCATTTGTGCCCCTCTGGGTTATCGGCTGTGGTCCCCTACCCCCCTTTTCTCCAAAAAAGGCCCAGCCACCTGTAGAATTTTTTGGCCCAGCAGGTCTGTACCCATCCTACTTAAATGCAATCCGTCTCGCCCATACAACCCTCCTTGTCCCCAGAATGAATCCCAGTGGTCAATGAAATGTACTCCCAAGTCTTTGCAGTGCTCTTCCAGCTCCTCGTTTAGTGCCATAATCCGTGAGTTCCTCTCATTCCCACCACCCATAACGGGGAGCACCCCTGAAACGATGATCCGAGCATTCCTGCTAAGTAGCTTACTAATTAGGTCCTTGTATGTGTCCACCAAACGAACTGATTTCCTCTCCCTGATGTTATTGGACCCCACATGTAATACCACTACCGGATCAGGCCCCGACCCAGCTACAATACCGTCCACTCTATCCCTCAGGTCCTCCACTTTAGCCCCCGGAAAGCACAGAACTGTTCTATTTTTACTGTCCGGACCACAGACAACCTTGTCGATCCCCCGAACTATGCTACTTCCCGCAACCACCAACTTACTTTTGGCCCTCGTCCTATTTATCTCCTCCAGTCTCCTATTGTTTACAGCGTCCCCTTCCTCTCCAACAGCCCCACTCGGAATCAATATCGGTATCGGTATCTTTGACCTAGGATTACTCCTATCCTTGTCCCTCCGTCTCTTTCCAGGCCCTGAACTACCTGGACTACTCCCCTGGTCTTCCCCCGGATCCCTCCTCCTTTTTCCTGGCCTAGACCCCAAGCTACTATCTGTTGCAACTACCTCCATCTCCTCCTCTGTCTCTTCCGAATCGAGCACATCAAATCTGTTTCTGGTGCTGCACTCCCCACTGCCTTTGGACTTTACACCCCTATCTACCTGCTTCTCTGGCCCCCCTTTCCTACCACTTTTGATAGTCCACGCCAAACGCTTTACAGCATTGCTCCGGCCTGGACCCCCCTCATCTGTCCTACGTACTTTTCTAGCAGCCCCCACCTCATCACCTACCTCATTCACATCAAAGGTTCTACCCCCATGTTTCCTCTTGGAACCACCGACAACCTTCCATCCTTCTCGAAAAGCCACTTTCACAGGCGTAACTCCAGACAGCCCCGCCCTACCAAGTTTTCCCTTCAGCTCAGCAATCTCCCCCTCAAACTTAACAATTGTCTCAAGTAGGTGGAGGATTTCCTGACAGTTTGCACATACCTCTCCATATCCCATCGAGCGACAGTCCCCATACATCATAGAACACTGTTTACAAACTTCAAGCCCAATATCGCCATCGGTGGCTCCACCAACCCGGCTCTGACCGACACCCCCAGTGACCCCAGTGACCTCTGTCTGCACACCAATACTTACCCCGTTGGCACCGTTGACCTGGACCGCGATATTACACGTATTTACCTCCATACTTACCTCCGTCTGAACAGACTTGCTCGCCATCATGAAGACAAAATTACGCGATCGGACAGGGAAAATTGTAAACACGCGACAAAAGGCAACACGACGAACCGTTCGACAACTTAGCGCTCACAGTTTTATTTAAGACCTCCTAACTTTGTCTCAGTTACTATACTAAACTAACTCCCCACAAAGTTGAATAAAATAACCTGAAAATGAAATATATATGATTAGTAAACAATAAAAATACTTAATTTCGATTCGTAACCAAGGAGACTTCTTCTGTGTACTTGCGGTCTGCTTTGCCGACCCGATAAATGTAAATTTACCATTGTTGATTACGCCTCCAGTGCAGTAATTTGAATTACCATCTATACAACAATCACTTAGCCCTTACCCCTTTCTGTGTTTGTGGAGATCTCGAAACCACTGAGCATTACCTTCTGCACTGTCCCGTGTTTACTAGTGTGCGAAGCAACACAATTGAACGATTACCCATTGATGCATATACCACTAGTCTTCTATGTGGTTCTGAACACCTAACGGAAGAGGGGAATTATGAAATATTTGAAGCAGTTCACAAATTTATCCTCTTTTCTAATCGATTCAATTAATATTTGCTGAAACGCAAACTCAGGCTTAAGCCCCGTTAACAGTTTAATAGTCCACACCAGATGGTCACCAAGAATGCTGTGAAATAACGTTATTTACTGACAAGAACTCGTCATCGCTGCCTTGTAAGTCTGAGACATTAGTTAATAATTAATTATTATACTTTCACCATTCTGTCAACCCTGTACATTCTCTTCTTTCCATTCTCGTCCTTATTATTTTAGCTCTTGTCTCTTATTTTTCGATTTTTCCTTTTAGTTTAAACGCTAAACATTGATTATCGGAATAGTCTGACTACCTATCTGCGCTTAAATTCGAACACATGTCTGCCGCGGGGAAATGATATATTATAAGCCGATGGCTTACATTCAAATCCCCAGCTTCTTTTAACAGTTGCCATGCTTCAGCTTGTATTACTATATGTCTATACCATTTGTCAATTTCTATTTTTGTAGCTGTTATGCATATGTCCGTAGTCTATTTACAAATAAAAATATCGTTTAAACTAAATGTCTGTGCCAGTGCGATTTTTTAACCTCAAACACACACAGGCGAGTGCCAGAGTTCTTATATGCCCAAAAACAAAATAGGTTCTAATTTCAATCATGTGTATATATTTCCTAAATAAAATTATTATTTATTTATTTATATATTTATTTATTGATTATTTTTAAATTTTTTATTATTTATTTATTTATTTATTTATTTATTTATTTATTTATTTATTTATTTGGTTGATTCATTTATTTAAATTATTATTTTTAATTTTTCATACCTTTCACGCAATGTAGAGGTTCAGAAGGTAAAGCACACAATTTCTACGTGGTGTAAAATACTTTCCGTCATAAACCTCCGTCGGGGGATATTCATTCCAACTGATAACATTCGTGAGGCATCATAATCTTTGGCGTTATTTTTTCATTTATTTCTTTAGTCTCAATATATTTTATCAAACCATTTTTTCATATTATTTTCACATACTTCTGAAGCCAGTAAAGCAAACCACTCCCGATTGGTTTTACTTAAATCAAAGCCAACCAATAGGGCTTCGTGGGGTCAGTAAAGCAAACCACTCACTGACTGATTAAAATTCAATGGAAGCCAATCAATAGGGCTTCACCTAATTTGTTTGGACGACAGAAACTGAGTTGTGAAAAACAAACTTGGGACATCTCAGATTGAAAAGAATTAATTAGATGAGTGACATTTGTCAGCTTGTTACCGAGTTTAACTATGTACTGAGCTGTGAAAAACATCCCCAGCCCACATATGGATATATACCAAGCATGCCCTCCCAAAGTTGGAATCATTTTCCTTAAAGTCTCTTTGAAAAAGCCAAACCAAGCGAAACGCGTCGAGACAGACGGATTATTTTCTACCTTTGCTGAAGACTGCAACCAATCCAGGTATCTTCTTTAATAGGTAATATCTAATTTTCCAATTTTATTTATTTCATCACTTTTATATTTTATTTATACTTAATTCAACTACTTTCTTTAACAATGGCAAGAAAAGGGCAGAGTCATCTGAGGCAGAGAGTTGCCCAGTCCGGAACTGGCCAGGAACAATCGTTCCAGGCTTATTCTAGGCTGGTCAAGGCTTTGTTTCAGGTGCTTCAATGTTTGCACCACATTGGGCTATTAGAGCACCATTTGGCAAATCGGGATTTCCCGAAACAGCTGGAGAAGAAAGTAGACGAGTTCGGTGGCTTTCTAAAGCCAGCTCTTCCCACCCCACACATTTTTTTTCTGTTTTTCGACAGATTAGTGTGGGATGGGCCAATCAAACGTTAAATGCTTTAGTTGAGCATTATAAGGTAAATTTAAACCAGTTGAAGTCTAAGATAACTTTGGCTATGCGACCACCTCCTGGACTCGAAAAAAATAGACTTCAACAGCGCTTCGGCGCGTGCCTTGATCTGGGCTAAAAAGAACTTTAAAAATAAGTTGACAGATAAGACTATTTCGGCCTATGAGTCTTACATTTCGGAACTTCGCCCAGCGTCTGGAGTAAGGAACAATATGGGAGGGAGCAAGCAAACGCCGGCCTATGTTGTCCCTCTACCCCAACGCGAAAAGCAAAATAAGAAAAGATCAAGGCAAAGCACTTCTCCCTCTTCTTTTGCTTCTACTTCTTCTTTCTCTCAGAGTAAGCGCCTCAATTTGCAAACATCTCCGGTCCATATTGTGACTGAAGATGCTCGCAAATTGAGTAACGCTGTCTCGCCTCGTCTTGCTCCTCTACCTCCTACTCCTCCTCAGCCTTTCTTCTCTGGTTCTCCGAGTGTTCTCACTAGAACTCCTCCTCCTCCTTCTGTTTCTTCTCCTGCTTCTGTTTCCTCTCCTGTTTCTGTTTCTTCTCCCCCTTCTCCTGCCTCTAGTGTGGTTCAACCAGGTATATCGTACTCAGAGAAAGTCAAATCACCGAGCCGCAACTCGGGCCGCTCATTTGATTCTAAATTCTCCCAGTTTCGGCATAAAAGCGGAGTTAATTTTGACAAAAGGAATTGGCGCCTCCCCGATGTTTGTAAAAACATCCTTATGATTGGAAGTTCAAATTTAGGACGCATTGATCGAAATCCCCATCTGGACATCCAGGTGGAGTGTTACCCCGGCGCCAAATTCAATCATCTGCGCTCTATGTTTAAAGGGCACAGGGGCCAGTCCAGTCCCCAAAAAATATTATTAAATATTGGCGTGAATTCTCGAAACGATAATTCTGATCTCGTAGTTAAGCAGTTGCGGAATATGCTTAGCGATATCAGGGTAGTTTAGATCAGCAAAAATTTATTTCGCTGAACTAAACTTTTCGCAAAAACTCCCTCAGGCTGAGAGGAGAAGCCTGAGCATCATCAACGAAACCATTCGGAAAGTGAAGGACGTTAACGTGATACCAAAAATTGATGACGCGAAGTTTGATGTTGCTCAGGATTTAATCCATTGGACCACGAGAACCGCCAATATTATGTACGATCACTGGTTGAACCACCTAAATTTAAACTAAGTAAAGGCAAAGGTAACAGCCGCCTAACAGATGTGGGATTAGGAACTAATGTGGTTAACCTGTCTGGCACCAATGACCTAACAACCCAAGAGAAATCTCTTTTAGACCGCGGTTTAACTTTTGTACCAACACCAAAGCCTAAAACTGATAACCAAACAAATTTACCATCATACAACTGTAATTTTCTTAGGCAAATGAAATTAGCCGACCGCTTTAGAAACTCCAGCGGTCGGAAACTTCCTTTTACAGAATCATCTGGTTGGTCACCTCCAGATAGTGAAGTAGATCCCGAAATTATTGAGGCTAGCAAACGAATCATCCAAAAGGTGTTCAGCATGACAATACTCTCTGATAAAGACAATTTAACAGCTGGTGAACGGAGAGCCCTCACGAAACTCCGAAAAAATAAGAAATTAGTAATTAAACCAGCTGACAAAGGTGGGTCGGTAGTTGTTCTATCTCAGGATAATTATATAAAGGAAGCCATGAGACAACTCAGCAATACTAAACATTATAAGAAAATAGATTCACTTATTTGGCCTAGTAATATCGAAAAATTCAATAAGATATCAAAATTTCTCCTCGACGAAGGTCACATTACCAAAAAACAATTGAAATATTTAACAGCTAAGCTCAGTGCTCAAACAAGACAATTTTATATCCTACCAAAGATCCACAAGGACCGTTCTTCATGGACGGATGACTTAACTCCACCCGGGAGGCCAATTGTATCAGATTGTAATTCGGAATCTTATGCGATCTCGGAATTAATTGATTATCATCTGAAACCTATAGCAAATAGACATCCGAGCTATCTAAAAAATACACAGGATTTCCTGTCAAAAATTTCGAAATTGAAAATATCGAAAAATGCAATTCTGGCTACTTTGGATATCGACAGTATGTATGCGAATATTGATATTGATAAAGGTGTTAAATCAGTTAAAAATGCATTTGAAAAATATCCGGATGCGAAACGCCCGGATGAACAAATTTTGGATCTTTTAGAGCTGAGCTTAAAAGGTAATGACTTTCAATTCAATGGAGAATATTTTCTACAAATAATGGGTTGTCCTATGGGCAAAAGATTCAGTCCTAATTTTGCAAGCATTTATGTAGCGGAATGGGAGGAAAATGCCTTAAGCAAATGTGCAAAGCATCCTCTCGTATATCTCAGGTATTTAGATGACATTTTTATTATTTGGGAACATTCAAAAGAAGATTTTGATGAATTTTTAGAAATTTTGAACAATCACGATCCAAATATTAAATTGAAAGCTACTATCAGTGAAAGTTCTGTTGATTTTCTCGATGTGACCGTGTATGAAGGCAAGCAATTTCAGGCGTCCGGTCATTTAGATTATAAAGTATATTTTAAACCAACTGATTCACATCAATTGTTGCACACAAAATCATTTCATCCTCAACATACATTTAAAGGTATCATCAAATCACAGCTCATTCGTTTCCACCGCATTTCAAATGATAAGGTAAATTTCAATGAGGCTTGTTCTACTCTATTTGGCGCCCTCAGAACGAGAGGGTACTCGCTGCGCCTTTTGCGTAGCCTGAAATCCCAAACCCTGAAAAAGCTCGAAAGTCCAGCTGAAACTACCGATTTCGAACCACTGAAGATTGAACACAACAGACCGTTGCAAAATGGTAGTGGCGCGGTATTTAATTGCAAAAAGCCTCGTTGTAGATTGCATACTTTTATGCCTGATCAGAAAGAGGAATTTTCCTCCGAACAAACGAAAAATCATTATCAGATCCGTAACCCCCTCCAATGTGATTCACCAAACATTATTTACCTTATCACTTGTAAGCGATGTCGGAAACAGTATGTTGGTCAAAGTCAAAATCCTTTTCGAGAACGTGCTACTAGACACAAACAGGATATAAAACATAATGCTGATGCCCCAGTAGCACAACATTTTAACCTTCCTGGCCATTCTTTGGACGATTTCGAAATCCATCCTATTGAACAACCACCAATTAAAGACACACTAGAAGAAACGGATGAATTTAGAAAAAAACGTGAAGCTTTTTGGATCAATACGATTCAAAGCCTCTGGCCATTTGGTATGAACATATCAGAGGGCGAATGCGAAAGGAGGTCCATCGTTCCTTTCACTTTAATGTACAACAGAATGAATATCGAAATAGCAAAAATGTTAAAAGATGAATTCAATTTTACCAATGCTAAATTAAATGAACCTTTGAATCTTCGACCTGTCATCGCCTATAAGAAAAACAAAAGCTTGCGTAACATTCTTGTGAGGACTAAATTAGAGCCCATCAATGAATAACATCAATTATTGCCAGTCAGTTTAACCAGTTCCTAAGCTCATCACTTAGTTTAAATCAATTTTTTGTAATTTGTCATGTTTGAAACCCATCAGGGTTCAGTAAATGAAAACAATTTTTCGGCGGCATATTAAAAGAAAAAAACGTTTCAGTATGAAATGTCTGTGCCAGTGCGATTTTTTAACCTCAAAAAACACACACACACACACACACAGTCTTGTTTCGTTTAAACGAAAAAGTTTTCTTTTAAACGAAAAAGTTTTCGTTTAAACAAAAAAGTTTTCGTTTAAACGAAAGTGGTTTTGATATCACATATATGATTACATTAAAGTTGGGAGTCTGATGCATAGGGGTAAATTACCAGATGAATTATGGGAAATAGTGGCTTCTTAAAATTGGCTCTTTTTTAAAATGTCATTTTTACACGGGTTTGTTACCAAACATGTAACTAAAAAATGAAAAGGAAACATATAATTTTTTTTTTTTTTTTGGGGGGGGGGGGGGGGGGCATTATAGAAACAGGGGATGCTATGCTCCATGAGTAGGTAGGTGGGGGGGGGGGGGGGGATTCTGCTTTTGATGCTGATGGGTGGCTGAAAATGACTGGTTGCAGCGTTTTATTGTGCAGTTTTCCAGGTTGTGGCTCTGCATTTGACAGTAAATTATTTCATTCAGAATGTTTATTTCTACTTAATCATATAGTATTGTATGTGTTTGATGGATTTGGAAAATGTAATACACGTTATCATAATAATAATAATAATAATAATAATAATAATAATAATAATAATAATAATAATAATAATAATAATTTATTTATTTATATAGCGCTTTACCCAGCGAAACGCTGCTCAAAAGCGCTGAAAACATAGGTGACGGTAACAATGGTATAATCAGCGGTATAATCAGCGGTCGAAGGCTGCTTGAAAGAGATGGGTTTTCAGAGCTATAGGTTAGGTTATAGGTTAGATAACTAAGTTACAGAGTATTTGCATTTGAAGAGAGTGTATGGCATGTCATTTTTTGAAATGCCTTGAAAAACATGGAGCGGAACCTTAATAATGGATTGTGATGCATCCTGGTGTCGGGTCGTTTCGTTTCTTTTCCCGTTCGTCCCCTGGGTCGTTTCGATCCTTTACCAGTTCGTATTAAGTCGTTTCGTACTGAGTCGTGTCGTACCCATATAAATGGATTAATGTAATCAACTCTCTCTCGGATGATCGATTTATTGAAATAAGAAGCGACTCAATATGGACTCATTGCCTCGATTTTTAACAGTGGGGGGGGGGGGGGGGGGGGGAGAACAACAATTATTATTTATTATCTACTTTTTTATTTATCAGATTCAGATTCAGAAAATCGCAACCGACTGTGATGAAGTGATAGGGCCTGAAGCAATTAGTCTAATTCCTAGTGTTCATATTCTTTTGGCAATAATTTGTTCTCGTATAAAAAAATAAGTTAGGGGGAAATAATTATAGATTCCAGCGGACGACTGGTGCCTCAATATTGCCAAAATCCCGAAACAACCTGCTTAATATATTGTTAACACAGTTCAGGGTAGCATCCAGTAACAACAGATCTCGTCATAAACTATCGTATAAATCTTGGAATAATACAAGTCTGTTAATGGGAGGTCCACATCGGTTGGCACACAGTGCATGGGCACAAATAGCAGTGAATCGGCCCGTTTCAGTTTAAACTGGATCGCCCCCCCCCCCCCCCCCCGCGGTACCTCACGGTGACAGTTGGCGTGACACGTAAATTATTGATGCATATTCACGGAACAAATCGAAAGATTTGCAGGTTGTACAGGACGAGGATACCAGAATGGGGCACAGAGCATGACTTGTGTGTATAAGTTCTTTTTGGTAAGTCCTTCTCGGTAAATTAATGAAAATATTGATATTTACTGGGGCGCGGTGGCTCAGTAGGTAGGAGTGCAGGCTGCAAGCCGAGAGGTCCTCGGTTCGAATCCCACCTATGGCAACCGCGTTGTGTCCTTGGGCAAGACACTTCACCCCCATTGCCCATGTGGGGGCACGATGACGCCGTGTACTAAGGTGTACTGCACGTCGATGGTACGCATGTCTTCAACCAATCTAACCCTGCTTGTTTTGCAGTGCGGAGTTACGATGTTGGTGAGCTGGCAGCTGCTCGTCGTTGCTCGGTGGTTCTCTCCGGGTACTCCGGCTTCCCCCCACCCATAAAACTGTCACGGTCATGATTAGTCATTGTGCATAAATATGTGACCTTAAACACCATTAAATAAATTAAATAAATTGATATTTACTATGTACATTCTGGGCAGTAAGGGTTATTACACCGGACATAATTGGAGTAGGAAGAAATAAACTCGGAGATTAATTTGCGTCTAAAGGCGGTTCTATTGTTAATATTTCGAACAGTGATAGAGCATTCCATAATTTCGGGAACGTGTATAATGGAAGTATATCACATGAAACGTCGTTAATTTCGACGTTACAAGCCATGTCTCATTTCCTGATTATCAACTTGTGTCTGATCGGCGCGTGCTCCCATAGCAGCAATATCGAACAAACCAGCCTTTTCCATTCACACAGGATCAACAACTTTCAGAAACCGTTGATATAACATGCAGTTCCATGGCGAAGTCAGAGAATAACATCAAATGTGTCTGAGGTGTCAACAGTTTATTCGGAGATGTTTATGGTGGAAACTTTCAAATTCACAACAACCAGTCAGCGAAACGTGCTCGCGTCCTTGACTCAGATTCTGAGAACGAGGAATGAATGTTCAGTGGAACTCTTTCTTGTGTTTAATGTTTCAAATTGATTAAATATTACTTGTTTAATGTGATATTAAATGATCTGCCTGGGTCCTATTTTCATTAATGTCAACGAAAAGTGGGTAACATTTGAAATACTCAGGGAACTATATTACGACAACAGGTGTAAGTAAAGCGCATTCATGACGTCAAGCCTCTGAGCCAACGAACTGATTGTCAGTAGTTTTGGGAGAATTTAGCGACAATCAATTAAATAAAAAGTGTAAAAAATATTCGAAAATTCATGTGATATACAGAATCTTTAACTCGAGCCTAAAGGCTCGTTGTGAATCAAATTCCTCAAACTCGTTTCAAAAAATCTTATATCCAAACATCACTCCTTTGAGATCCTCTATTTATCTAAGGTACGGTTTCGTGTTTTTTCTATGTTTAGAAGTCCAGACTGTCTGGTTGTTCTACCTGACGAATTGTCATTTACGTTGAACATATCGTTAAAGGAAGAAGGTAATTGGCCTTTGTGCCAGTCAAACATGAACAGAAATGCATGTAAGTTTAAACAAATCGTCAACTTTGAGGATTTCATCCTTCTTGAACAGGGGTCGGTATGAGAGTTGTATTTTTTGTTATTGATAATTCGTAATGAACGCTTCTGCATAATAGCTAATTTATTAATTGCTTTCAAGCTCCCCCATGTTAGGATTCATATATTAAATGGATGTGAACCAGGGAGAAATACAATGTCTTCAGGACTCGAAGGGGGTGGATATTTTTTACTTTATTGAGACTTTTGTTTGCTTTTATCTCACTTCAACATACATCATATAGTTTTGTCTCAAATAAAATGATTAAAATACATGTACAGAATGTTTTGTTCTTTTTTCAAACAGCAAAGTAATCCAACATTTACAATAAAGTCTCATTCACCCACACCTTAACCCACCCCAATGCACACACTCCCACACACACCCTCCGCATATATTGTGTAGCCGGGGGGGGGGGTGAGGCCCCCACCCACCCCAATTTCAGTCACCCCCTCTGTGTTAACCCATATAGGGAACATCAGGCAAGAAATTTTAAAATGACGGTAATTAATCATTCTTTTCAATTTCAGTTGGCCAAGAATAAAACGTCAGACAATGTGTGTAAATAGCAAGACCATCAAACAATAGTGAGTGGTCTTTTTTAAACATCAATCACCTAGTGATCTTCTTTGATTGCCGACGAGAAGATCTAAACAATCTGTTTTGGTTTAAACAGTATTTATTTCCAATAGTATCGGGCATACGATAGAGTATGAATGGAAGGTATGTGGCGAAAGCTTGAGGCTCTGGGCTTTGGAGGCGAGTTTGTAGGAATTCTGAAAGCATTGTATAAAGATGTACAGATTGAACTTAGCCTGGGTAACATAACAAAAAACCGTGTGCCTATGGAGATAGGCCTAAAACAGGGGTGTATCCTTTCACCAATTCTTTTTGCATTGTACATCAAAGGTTTAGGAGATGAACTCCTGCATAGCGACGAGTGGGTAGCAGTTGGGGACTTGAAGATCCCAGTGCTATTTTTGCAGACGATATGGTGCTAGTGTCAGAAAGCGAAAGCGAAGAGGGTCCAGCGAAAATGCTGGGAATTGTTGAGAAATATGGAAGCAAATGGAGGCTCGAACTTGATTAAAGCAAGAGCAAAGTTATACCCGTGGGCTGCAAAGTGGACCCCACTCGAAGGTGGAGAGTGGGCGAGTTCTCTATTCCGGAAGGTAGCCGCAAACTTCTTGGTGTAGGAGAGACAGGTGACTACGAGTATCTGGGGGTAAATATTATCACCACAGGAAGAAGCATCTACCGAAACCACACAAATAAACTGATTCTGAAGAGGAGACGAATCCTTAACCAAATGAAACTTATAGGGAGAAACAGTTTCAATAAGGTTTTCTTGGGGAAAACCATTTGGGAAATGGTGGGTCTGCCAAAGATAACATATGGCACGGAAGTGGTACCCTTAAACCAGACGGCTGTAAAGAGCATGGAATCCCTGCAGAACGATGCAGGCCGATGGATAACGTGGTCGAGTAATTTTCAACTCAAATATGAAGACAGGGTGGATGGTCCAAGTGAGGGGGCTAATAGAGAACTATTCATTGGAGATCTCGGACCTAGACGTTGGGGCAAACCAGGGTAAAAGAATCGTCAGAGAAAGAGTCATGGGGGGTGGTCACCTTAATTGGCGAGAGGGGGTCAAATCAAAGAGGTATTTGGGTGGCCTGCGTGATAAACAGAAGCCTGGTTTTGAAGAGTACTTGATGGCACCTTTGGGGGGGGGGGGGGTCACTGTTGTTCAAGCTGAGGTCGCGGTTCCTGAATCTGACTGAGAGGAAAAATTTGGAAAAACAGTGAAAAAGGAGTGCCAGATGTGTAATTTGGGCGTGGTTGAGACCCTGGAACACTTTCTTCCAGAATGCCCAAAATACCAGTCTAAAAGAATAAGATGCACTGGGAGTCAATGGGGAAGTAGGGTGGGTTAGGATTTCCTCTCCCTGATGTTATTGGACCCCACATGTAATACCACTACCGGATCAGGCCCCGACCCAGCTACAATACCGTCCACTCTATCCCTCAGGTCCTCCACTTTAGCCCCCGGAACGCACAGAACTGTTCTATTTTTACTGTCCGGACCACAGACAACCTTGTCGATCCCCCGAACTATGCTACTTCCCGCAACCACCAACTTACTTTTGGCCCTCGTCCTATTTATCTCCTCCAGTCTCCTATTGTTTACAGCGTCCTCTTCCTCTCCAACAGCCCCACTCGGAATCAATATCGGTATCGGTATCTTTGACCTAGGATTACTCCTATCCTTGTCCCTCCGTCTCTTTCCAGGCCCTGAACTACCTGGACTACTCCCCTGGTCTTCCCCCGGATCCCTCCTCCTTTTTCCTGGCCTAGACCCCAAGCTACTATCTGTTGCAACTACCTCCATCTCCTCCTCTGTCTCTTCCGAATCGAGCACATCAAATCTGTTTCTGGTGCTGCACTCCCCACTGCCTTTGGACTTTACACCCCTATCTACCTGCTTCTCTGGCCCCCCTTTCCTACCACTTTTGATAGTCCACGCCAAACGCTTTACAGCATTGCTCCGGCCTGGGCCCCCCTCATCTGTCCTACGTACTTTTCTAGCAGCCCCCACCTCATCACCTACCTCATTCACATCAAAGGTTCTACCCCCATGTTTCCTCTTGGAACCACCGACAACCTTCCATCCTTCTCGAAAAGCCACTTTCACAGGCGTAACTCCAGACAGCCCCGCCCTACCAAGTTTTCCCTTCAGCTCAGCAATCTCCCCCTCAAACTTAACAATTGTCTCAAGTAGGCGGAGGATTTCCTGACAGTTTGCACATACCTCTCCATATCCCATCGAGCGACAGTCCCCATACATCATAGAACACTGTTTACAAACTTCAAGCCCAATATCGCCATCGGTGGCCCCACCAACCCGGCTCTGACCGACACCCCCAGTGACCCCAGTGACCTCTGTCTGCACACCAATACTTACCCCGTTGGCACCGTTGACCTGGACCGCGATATTACACGTATTTACCTCCATACTTACCTCCGTCTGAACAGACTTGCTCGCCATCATGAAGACAAAATTACGCGATCGGACAGGGAAAATTGTAAACACGCGACAAAAGGCAACACGACGAACCGTTCGACAACTTAGCGCTCACAGTTTTATTTAAGACCTCCTAACTTTGTCTCAGTTACTATACTAAACTAACTCCCCACAAAGTTGAATAAAATAACCTGAAAATGAAATATATATGATTAGTAAACAATAAAAATACTTAATTTCGATTCGTAACCAAGGAGACTTCTTCTGTGTACTTGCGGTCTGCTTTGCCGACCCGATAAATGTAAATTTACCATTGTTGATTACGCCTCCAGTGCAGTAATTTGAATTACCATCTATACAACAATCACTTAGCCCTTACCCCTTTCTGTGTTTGTGGAGATCTCGAAACCACTGAGCATTACCTTCTGCACTGTCCCGTGTTTACTGGTGTGCGAAGCAACACAATTGAACGATTACCCATTGATGCAGATACCACTAGTCTTCTATGTGGTTCTGAACACCTAACGGAAGAGGGGAATTATGAAATATTTGAAGCAGTTCACAAATTTATCCTCTTTACCAATCGATTCAATTAATATTTGCTGAAACGCAAACTCAGGCTTAAGCCCCGTTAACAGTTTAATAGTCCACACCAGATGGTCACCAAGAATGCTGTGAAATAACGTTATTTACTGACAAGAACTCGTCATCGCTGTCTTGTAAGTCTGAGACATTAGTTAATAATTAATTATTATACTTTCACCATTCTGTCAACCCTGTACATTCTCTTCTTTCCATTCTCGTCCTTATTATTTTAGCTCTTGTCTCTTATTTTTCGATTTTTCCTTTTAGTTTAAACGCTAAACATTGATTATCGGAATAGTCTGACTACCTATCTGCGCTTAAATTCGAACACATGTCTGCCGCGGGGAAATGATATATTATAAGCCGATGGCTTACATTCAAATCCCCAGCTTCTTTTAACAGTTGCCATGCTTCAGCTTGTATTACTATATGTCTATACCATTTGTCAATTTCTATTTTTGTAGCTGTTATGCATATGTCTGTAGTCTATTTACAAATAAAAATATCGTTTAAACTAAATGTCTGTGCCAGTGCGATTTTTTAACCTCAAACACACACAGGCGAGTGTCAGAGTTCTTATATGCCCAAAAACAAAATAGGTTCTAATTTCAATCATGTGTATATATTTCCTAAATAAAATTATTATTTATTTATTTATATATTTATTTATTGATTATTTTTAATTTTTTTATTATTTATTTATTTATTTATTTATTTATTTATTTGGTTGATTCATTTATTTAAATTATTATTTTTATTTTTATTTTTAATTTTTCATACCTTTCACACAATGTAGAGGTTCAGAAGGTAATAATAACTCTTTGGCCAGCCGCTGATTTGTCGCGGTCCTCATAAGAGAAGGCCATCATTCCCCCTGCACCCCACCCCCTCTTCCCCTCCTCTCCTCCCAGCATTCAGATATAAACTGCTTAATAGTGTCCCTCACTTCCTCTTTTTCAATTTCTTCAATAAGCATTCCTACCCTCTCCCTCGTGTCCCCCTTCAGCCATCTATCCTTTGTTTCTTCACCCCACTTCTGCATTATTCTTCCAGTAAATTTTATTCTATGAGGTATATACTGTGGGCATTCCAAGAGAAAATGTTCCAGGGTCTCCACTACTCCAGAGTGGCACATTTGGCATCCCTTTTCCCCATCTCTCCCAATTTTTCCCCCAAGCTCCAGTGATCTTGATCTCAGTTTGAACAGCAGTGACCCTCCAAAGGTGCCATCTAGGTACTTCTCAAAAGCTGGCTTTTCTTTATATTGTAACCCCTGCAGTGATCTTTTCACGCTAACCCCTGCTCGCCAGTTTCGATTGCAGTCTTCCATGACTCTCTCTTTGACAAACCTTTTGCCTTCTTTCATTCCTACTTCTATGTTTGTGACCTCTATAGAGTAATTGTCCATTAGTTCCCTCACATGTTTTGACCACCCCGTTTCTATATTAGAATTCCAAATGGTATCGAGCATCAATTTGCACCACCGGTTGTCAGGCAGGTTTCTCAAGTAGTTAAAGTAACACAGTTTTCCCAAATCTACCCTGTCCTTGATTTTCATCCACCCAAGCTCCCCCCTTACTGCTTCCAAAGCTGCGGCATTACTCGACCCTTTTATCCATCTGCCGGCATCATTCTGAGTACTTTCCAACTTCTTAATAACGGTTTAGTTTAAACGATATTTTATTTGTAAATAGACTACAGACATATGCATAACAGCTACAAAAATAGAAATTGACAAATGGTATAGACATATAGTAATACAAGCTGAAGCATGGCAACTGTTAAAAGAAGCTGGGGATTTGAATGTAAGCCATCGGCTTATAATATATCATTTCCCCGCGGCAGACATGTGTTCGAATTAAGCGCAGATAGGTAGTCAGACTATTCCGATAATCAATGTTTAGCGTTTAAACTAAAAGGAAAAAATCGAAAACGGTTTGGTTTAATGGAATCACGTCCGTGCCATACGTTATACTTGGTAAACCCACCCTCTCCCACAGTGTTTTCCCCACAAAGACCTTATTGAAACTCTTTTTCCCTAAAAGTTTTAGTTGGTTCAGAATTATTTTCCCCTTCAGAATCAGTTTGGCTGAGTAATTTCTGTACACCCCTCTTCCCGTTATATTTATGCTTACCCCTAGATACTCATACTCTCCCGTTTCTCCTACAGTGATTTGTTTGCTTTCCCCTTCGGGGATTGAGAACTCCCCCACTCTCCATCTCTTCGTCATATCTACCTTGCGTCCAACGGGTATTACCTTGCTTTTATTTTCATTTAGTTCGAGCCGCCAAGTGTTCCCATATCTACCAACAATTTCCAGCAGTTTCTCTAGCCCCTGTTCAGTTCTAGACATTAACACCATGTCGTCCGCAAAAAATAAGCCTGGTATCTTTATGTCTCCAACATTTACCCCCTCCGCACTCTGAATTAGTTCGTCCCCTAAATCTTTAACATACAATGCAAACAAAATCGGTGAAAAGATACACCCCTGCTTGAGGCCTATATCCATAGGGACTCGTTTTGTAGTGATACTCCCTAGACTGAGTTGGCTTTGCACATCTGTATACAGTGCTTTCATGATTCCCACAAAGTCACCCCCCAGTCCGATGCCCTCGAGCTTTCGCCACATACCTTCCCTCCACACTCGGTCGTACGCTTTTTTCACATCTAGAAATGCCAGAAACACCTTTTTCTTTTCAGCCTTTGTTGATTCTATCAGTTGGGTGAGGTAAAGCACACAATTTCTACGTGGTGTAAAATACTTTCCGTCATAAACCTCCGTCGGGGGATATTCATTCCAACTGATAACATTCGTGAGGCATCATAATCTTTGGCGTTATTTTTTCATTTATTTCTTTAGTCTCAATATATTTTATCAAACCATTTTTTCATATTATTTTCACATACTTCTGAAGCCAGTAAAGCAAACCACTCCCGATTGGTTTTACTTAAATCAAAGCCAACCAATAGGGCTTCGTGGGGTCAGTAAAGCAAACCACTCACTGACTGATTAAAATTCAATGGAAGCCAATCAATAGGGCTTCACCTAATTTGTTTGGACGACAGAAACTGAGTTGTGAAAAACAAACTTGGGACATCTCAGATTGAAAAGAATTAATTAGATGAGTGACATTTGTCAGCTTGTTACCGAGTTTAACTATGTACTGAGCTGTGAAAAACATCCCCAGCCCACATATGGATATATACCAAGCATGCCCTCCCAAAGTTGGAATCATTTTCCTTAAAGTCTCTTTGAAAAAGCCAAACCAAGCGAAACGCGTCGAGACAGACGGATTATTTTCTACCTTTGCTGAAGACTGCAACCAATCCAGGTATCTTCTTTAATAGGTAATATCTAATTTTCCAATTTTATTTATTTCATCACTTTTATATTTTATTTATACTTAATTCAACTACTTTCTTTAACAATGGCAAGAAAAGGGCAGAGTCATCTGAGGCAGAGAGTTGCCCAGTCCGGAACTGGCCAGGAACAATCGTTCCAGGCTTATTCTAGGCTGGTCATGGCTTTGTTTCAGGTGCTTCAATGTTTGCACCACATTGGGCTATTAGAGCACCATTTGGCAAATCGGGATTTCCCGAAACAGCTGGAGAAGAAAGTAGATGAGTTAGGTGGCTTTCTAAAGCCAGCTCTTCCCACCCCACACATTTTTTTTCTGTTTTTCGACAGATTAGTGTGGGATGGGCCAATCAAACGTTAAATGCTTTAGTTGAGCATTATAAGGTAAATTTAAACCAGTTGAAGTCTAAGATAACTTTGGCTATGCGACCACCTCCTGGACTCGAAAAAAATAGACTTCAACAGCGCTTCGGCGCGTGCCTTGATCTGGGCTAAAAAGAACTTTAAAAATAAGTTGACAGATAAGACTATTTCGGCCTATGAGTCTTACATTTCGGAACTTCGCCCAGCGTCTGGAGTAAGGAACAATATGGGAGGGAGCAAGCAAACTCCGGCCTATGTTGTCCCTCTACCCCAACGCGAAAAGCAAAATAAGAAAAGATCAAGGCAAAGCACTTCTCCCTCTTCTTTTGCTTCTACTTCTTCTTTCTCTCAGAGTAAGCGCCTCAATTTGCAAACATCTCCGGTCCATATTGTGACTGAAGATGCTCGCAAATTGAGTAACGCTGTCTCGCCTCGTCTTGCTCCTCTACCTCCTACTCCTCCTCAGCCTTTCTTCTCTGGTTCTCCGAGTGCTCTCACTAGAACTCCTCCTCCTCCTTCTGTTTCTTCTCCTGCTTCTGTTTCCTCTCCTGTTTCTGTTTCTTCTCCCCCTTCTCCTGCCTCTAGTGTGGTTCAACCAGGTATATCGTACTCAGAGAAAGTCAAATCACCGAGCCGCAACTCGGGCCGCTCATTTGATTCTAAATTCTCCCAGTTTCGGCATAAAAGCGGAGTTAATTTTGACAAAAGGAATTGGCGCCTCCCCGATGTTTGTAAAAACATCCTTATGATTGGAAGTTCAAATTTAGGACGCATTGATCGAAATCCCCATCTGGACATCCAGGTGGAGTGTTACCCCGGCGCCAAATTCAATCATCTGCGCTCTATGTTTAAAGGGCACAGGGGCCAGTCCAGTCCCCAAAAAATATTATTAAATATTGGCGTGAATTCTCGAAACGATAATTCTGATCTCGTAGTTAAGCAGTTGCGGAATATGCTTAGCGATATCAGGGAAGTTTAGATCAGCAAAAATTTATTTCGCTGAACTAAACTTTTCGCAAAAACTCCCTCAGGCTGAGAGGAGAAGCCTGAGCATCATCAACGAAACCATTCGGAAAGTGAAGGACGTTAACGTGATACCAAAAATTGATGACGCGAAGTTTGATGTTGCTCAGGATTTAATCCATTGGACCACGAGAACCGCCAATATTATGTACGATCACTGGTTGAACCACCTAAATTTAAACTAAGTAAAGGCAAAGGTAACAGCCGCATAACAGATGTGGGATTAGGAACTAATGTGGTTAACCTGTCTGGCACCAATGACCTAACAACCCAAGAGAAATCTCTTTTAGATCGCGGTTTAACTTTTGTACCAACACCAAAGCCAAAAACTGATAACCAAACAAATTTACCATCATACAACTGTAATTTTCTTAGGCAAATGAAATTAGCCGACCGCTTTAGAAACTCCAGCGGTCGGAAATTTCCTTTTACAGAATCATCTGGTTGGTCACCTCCAGATAGTGAAGTAGATCCCGAAATTATTGAGGCTAGCAAACGAATCATCCAAAAGGTGTTCAGCATGACAATACTCTCTGATAAAGACAATTTAACAGCTGGTGAACGGAGAGCCCTCACGAAACTCCGAAAAAATAAGAAATTAGTAATTAAACCAGCCGACAAAGGTGGGTCGGTAGTTGTTCTATCTCGGGATAATTATATAAAGGAAGCCATGAGACAACTCAGCAATACTAAACATTATAAGAAAATAGATTCACTTATTTGGCCTAGTAATATCGAAAAATTCAATAAGATCTCAAAATTTCTCCTCGACGAAGGTCACATTACCAAAAAACAATTGAAATATTTAACAGCTAAGCTCAGTGCTCAAACAAGACAATTTTATATCCTACCAAAGATCCACAAGGACCGTTCTTCATGGACGGATGACTTAACTCCACCCGGGAGGCCAATTGTATCAGATTGTAATTCGGAATCTTATGCGATCTCGGAATTAATTGATTATCATCTAAAACCTATAGCAAATAGACATCCGAGCTATCTAAAAAATACACAGGATTTCCTGTCAAAAATTTCGAAATTGAAAATATCGAAAAATGCAATTCTGGCTACTTTGGATATCGACAGTATGTATGCGAATATTGATATTGATAAAGGTGTTAAATCAGTTAAAAATGCATTTGAAAAATATCCGGATGCGAAACGCCCGGATGAACAAATTTTGGATCTTTTAGAGCTGAGCTTAAAAGGTAATGACTTTCAATTCAATGGAGAATATTTTCTACAAATAATGGGTTGTCCTATGGGCAAAAGATTCAGTCCTAATTTTGCAAGCATTTATGTAGCGGAATGGGAGGAAAATGCCTTAAGCAAATGTGCAAAGCATCCTCTCGTATATCTCAGGTATTTAGATGACATTTTTATTATTTGGGAACATTCAAAAGAAGATTTTGATGAATTTTTAGAAATTTTGAACAATCACGATCCAAATATTAAATTGAAAGCTACTATCAGTGAAAGTTCTGTTGATTTTCTCGATGTGACCGTTTATGAAGGCAAGCAATTTCAGGCGTCCGGTCATTTAGATTATAAAGTATATTTTAAACCAACTGATTCACATCAATTGTTGCACACAAAATCATTTCATCCTCAACATACATTTAAAGGTATCATCAAATCACAGCTCATTCGTTTCCACCGCATTTCAAATAAGGTAAATTTCAATGAGGCTTGTTCTACTCTATTTGGCGCCCTCAGATCGAGAGGGTACTCGCTGCGCCTTTTGCGTAGCCTGAAATCCCAAACCCTGAAAAAGCTCGAAAGTCCAGCTGAAACTACCGATTTCGAACCACTGAAGATTGAACACAACAGACCGTTGCAAAATGGTAGTGGCGCGGTATTTAATTGCAAAAAGCCTCGTTGTAGATTGCATACTTTTATGCCTGATCAGAAAGAGGAATTTTCCTCCGAACAAACGAAAAATCATTATCAGATCCGTAACCCCCTCCAATGTGATTCACCAAACATTATTTACCTTATCACTTGTAAGCGATGTCGGAAACAGTATGTTGGTCAAAGTCAAAATCCTTTTCGAGAACGTGCTACTAGACACAAACAGGATATAAAACATAATGCTGATGCCCCAGTAGCACAACATTTTAACCTTCCTGGCCATTCTTTGGACGATTTCGAAATCCATCCTATTGAACAACCACCAATTAAAGACACACTAGAAGAAACGGATGAATTTAGAAAAAAACGTGAAGCTTTTTGGATCAATACGCTTCAAACCCTCTGGCCATTTGGTATGAACATATCAGAGGGCGAATGCGAAAGGAGGTCCATCGTTCCTTTCACTTTAATGTACAACAGAATGAATATCGAAATAGCAAAAATGTTAAAAGATGAATTCAATTTTACCAATGCTAAATTAAATGAACCTTTGAATCTTCGACCTGTCATCGCCTATAAGAAAAACAAAAGCTTGCGTAACATTCTTGTGAGGACTAAATTAGAGCCCATCAATGAATAACATCAATTATTGCCAGTCAGTTTAACCAGTTCCTAAGCTCATCACTTAGTTTAAATCAATTTTTTGTAATTTGTCATGTTTGAAACCCATCAGGGTTCAGTAAATGAAAACAATTTTTCGGCGGCATATTAAAAGAAAAAAACGTTTCAGTATGAAATGTCTGTGCCAGTGCGATTTTTTAACCTCAAAAAAACACACACACACACACACAGTCTTGTTTCGTTTAAACGAAAAAGTTTTCTTTTAAACAAAAAAGTTTTCGTTTAAACGAAAGTGGTTTTAATATCACATATATGATTACATTAAAGTTGGGAGTCTGATGCATAGGGGTAAATTACCAGATGAATTATGGGAAATAGTGGCTTGTTAAAATTGGCTCTTTTTTAAAATGTCATTTTTACACGGGTTTGTTACCAGACATGTAACTAAAAAATGAAAAGGAAACATATAATTTTTTTTTTTTTTTTTTTGGGGGGGGGGGGGGATTATAGAAACAGGGGATGCTATGCTCCATGAGTAGGTAGGTGGGGGGGGGGGGATTCTGCTTTTGATGCTGATGGGTGGCTGAAAATGACTGGTTGCAGCGTTTTATTGTGCAGTTTTCCAGGTTGTGGCTCTGCATTTGACAGTAAATTATTTCATTCAGAATGTTTATTTCTACTTAATCATATAGTATTGTATGTGTTTGATGGATTTGGAAAATGTAATACACGTTATCATAATAATAATAATAATAATAATAATAATAATAATAATAATAATAATTTATTTATTTATATAGCGCTTTACCCAGCGAAACGCTGCTCAAAAGCGCTGAAAACATAGGTGACGGTAACAATGGTATAATCAGCGGTCGAAGGCTGCTTGAAAGAGATTGGTTTTCAGAGCTATAGGTTAGGTTATAGGTTAGATAACTAAGTTACAGAGTATTTGCATTTGAAGAGAGTGTATGGCATGTCATTTTTTGAAATGCCTTGAAAAACATGGAGCGGAACCTTAATAATGGATTGTGATGCATCCTGGTGTCGGGTCGTTTCGTTTCTTTTCCCGTTCGTCCCCTGGGTCGTTTCGTTCCTTTACCAGTTCGTATTAAGTCGTTTGGTATTGAGTCGTGTCGTACCCATATAAATGGATTAATGTAATCAACTCACTCTCGGATGAGAAAGTTGATTATAAAATCGATTTATTGAAATAAGAAGCGACTCAATATGGACTCATTGCCTCGATTTTTAACAGTGGGGGGGGGGGGGGGGGAGAACAACAATTATTATTTATTATCTACTTTTTTATTTATCAGATTCAGATTCAGATTCTTTATTTACGGTATACATATACAAACATTTTACAGATAAATGTTTTACAGATAATGTTTTCAGCATACCGTGGGAAGTGGCACAGCCAGATTGGCTGTCTACCTGACACTCCCTAGGAAAATAAAAATCGCAACCGACTGTGATGAAGTGATAGGGCCTGAAGCAATTAGTCTAATTCCTAGTGTTCATATTCTTTTGGCAATAATTTGTTCTCGTATAAAAAATAAGTTAGGGGGAAATAATTATAGATTCCAGCGGACGACTGGTGCCTCAATATTGCCAAAATCCCGAAACAACCTGCTTAATATATTGTTAACACAGTTCAGGGTAGCATCCAGTAACAACAGATCTCGTCATAAACTATCGTATAAATCTTGGAATAATACAAGTCTGTTAATGGGAGGTCCACATCGGTTGGCACACAGTGCATGGGCACAAATAGCAGTGAATCGGCCCGTTTCAGTTTAAACTGGATCGCCCCCCCCCCCCCCCCCCCGCGGTACCTCACGGTGACAGTCGGCGTGACACGTAAATTATTGATGCATATTCACGGAACAAATCGAAAGATTTGCAGGTTGTACAGGACGAGGATACCAGAATGGGGCACAGAGCATGACTTGTGTGTATAAGTTCTTTTTGGTAAGTCCTTCTCGGTAAATTAATGAAAATATTGATATTTACTGGGGCGCGGTGGCTCAGTAGGTAGGAGTGCAGGCTGCAAGCCGAGAGGTCCTCGGTTCGAATCCCACCTGTGGCAACCGCGTTGTGTCCTTGGGCAAGACACTTCACCCCCATTGCCCATGTGGGGGCACGATGTCGCCGTGTACTAAGGTGTACTGCACGTCGATGGTACGCATGTCTTCAACCAATCTAACCCTGCTTGTTTTGCAGTGCGGAGTTACGATGTTGGTGAGCTGGCAGCTGCTCGTCGTTGCTCGGTGGTTCTCTCCGGGTACTCCGGCTTCCCCCGCCCATAAAACTGTCACGGTCATGATTAGTCATTGTGCATAAATATGTGACCTTAAACACCATTAAATAAATTAAATAAATTGATATTTACTATGTACATTCTGGGCAGTAAGGGTTATTACACCGGACATAATTGGAGTAGGAAGAAATAAACTCGGAGATTAATTTGCGTCTAAAGGCGGTTCTATTGTTAATATTTCGAACAGTGATAGAGCATTCCATAATTTCGGGAACGTGTATAATGGAAGTATATCACATGAAACGTCGTTAATTTCGACGTTACAAGCCATGTCTCATTTCCTGATTATCAACTTGTGTCTGATCGGCGCGTGCTCCCATAGCAGCAATATCGAACAAACCAGCCTTTTCCATTCACACAGGATCAACAACTTTCAGAAACCGTTGATATAACATGCAGTTCCATGGCGAAGTCAGAGAATAACATCAAATGTGTCTGAGGTGTCAACAGTTTATTCGGAGATGTTTATGGTGGAAACTTTCAAATTCACAACAACCAGTCAGCGAAACGTGCTCGCGTCCTTGACTCAGATTCTGAGAACGAGGAATGAATGTTCAGTGGAACTCTTTCTTGTGTTTAATGTTTCAAATTGATTAAATATTACTTGTTTAATGTGATATTAAATGATCTGCCTGGGTCCTATTTTCATTAATGTCAACGAAAAGTGGGTAACATTTGAAATACTCAGGGAACTATATTACGACAACAGGTGTAAGTAAAGCGCATTCATGACGTCAAGCCTCTGAGCCAACGAACTGATTGTCAGTAGTTTTGGGAGAATTTAGCGACAATCAATTAAATAAAAAGTGTAAAAAATATTCGAAAATTCATGTGATATACAGAATCTTTAACTCGAGCCTAAAGGCTCGTTGTGAATCAAATTCCTCAAACTCGTTTCAAAAAATCTTATATCCAAACATCACTCCTTTGAGATCCTCTATTTATCTAAGGTACGGTTTCGTGTTTTTTCTATGTTTAGAAGTCCAGACTGTCTGGTTGTTCTACCTGACGAATTGTCATTTACGTTGAACATATCGTTAAAGGAAGAAGGTAATTGGCCTTTGTGCCAGTCAAACATGAACAGAAATGCATGTAAGTTTAAACAAATCGTCAACTTTGAGGATTTCATCCTTCTTGAACAGGGGTCGGTATGAGAGTTGTATTTTTTGTTATTGATAATTCGTAATGAACGCTTCTGCATAATAGCTAATTTATTAATTGCTTTCAAGCTCCCCCATGTTATGATTCATATATTAAATGGATGTGAACCAGGGAGAAATACAATGTCTTCAGGACTCGAAGGGGGTGGATATTTTTTACTTTATTGAGACTTTTGTTTGCTTTTATCTCACTTCAACATACATCATATAGTTTTGTCTCAAATAAAATGATTAAAATACATGTACAGAATGTTTTGTTCTTTTTTCAAACAGCAAAGTAATCCAACATTTACAATAAAGTCTCATTCACCCACACCTTAACCCACCCCAATGCACACACTCCCACACACACCCTCCGCATATATTGTGTAGCCGGGGGGGGGGGGGGGTGAGGCCCCCACCCACCCCAATTTCAGTCACCCCCTCTGTGTTAACCCATATAGGGAACATCAGGCAAGAAATTTTAAAATGACGGTAATTAATCATTCTTTTCAATTTCAGTTGGCCAAGAATAAAACGTCAGACAATGTGTGTAAATAGCAAGACCATCAAACAATAGTGAGTGGTCTTTTTTAAACATCAATCACCTAGTGATCTTCTTTGATTGCCGACGAGAAGATCTAAACAATCTGTTTTGGTTTAAACAGTATTTATTTCCAATAGTATCGGGCATACGATAGAGTATGAATGGAAGGTATGTGGCGAAAGCTTGAGGCTCTGGGCTTTGGAGGCGAGTTTGTAGGAATTCTGAAAGCATTGTATAAAGATGTACAGATTGAACTTAGCCTGGGTAACATAACAAAAAACCGTGTGCCTATGGAGATAGGCCTAAAACAGGGGTGTATCCTTTCACCAATTCTTTTTGCATTGTACATCAAAGGTTTAGGAGATGAACTCCTGCATAGCGACGAGTGGGTAGCAGTTGGGGACTTGAAGATCCCAGTGCTATTTTTGCAGACGATATGGTGCTAGTGTCAGAAAGCGAAGAGGGTCCAGCGAAAATGCTGGGAATTGTTGAGAAATATGGAAGCAAATGGAGGCTCGAACTTGATGAAAGCAAGAGCAAAGTTATACCCGTGGGCTGCAAAGTGGACCCCACTCGAAGGTGGAGAGTGGGCGAGTTCTCTATTCCGGAAGGTAGCAGCAAACTTCTTAGTGTAGGAGAGACAGGTGACTACGAGTATCTGGGGGTAAATATTATCACCACAGGAAGAAGCATCTACCGAAACCACACAAATAAACTGATTCTGAAGGGGAGACGAATCCTTAACCAAATGAAACTTATAGGGAGAAACAGTTTCAATAAGGTTTTCTTGGGGAAAACCATTTGGGAAATGGTGGGTCTGCCAAAGATAACATATGGCACGGAAGTGGTACCCTTAAACCAGACGGCTGTAAAGAGCTTGGAATCCCTGCAGAACGATGCAGGCCGATGGATAACGTGGTCGAGTAATTTTCAACTCAAATATGAAGACAGGGTGGATGGTCCAAGTGAGGGGGCTAATAGAGAACTATTCATTGGAGATCTCGGACCTAGACGTTGGGGCAAACCAGGGTAAAAGAATCGTCAGAGAAAGAGTCATGGGGGATGGTCACCTTAATTGGCGAGAGGGGGTCAAATCAAAGAGGTATTTGGGTGGCCTGCGTGATAAACAGAAGCCTGGTTTTGAAGAGTACTTGATGGCACCTTTGGGGGGGGGGGGGTCACTGTTGTTCAAGCTGAGGTCGCGGTTCCTGAATCTGACTGAGAGGAAAAATTTGGAAAAACAGTGAAAAAGGAGTGCCAGATGTGTAATTTGGGCGTGGTTGAGACCCTGGAACACTTTCTTCTAGAATGCCCAAAATACCAGTCTAAAAGAATAAGATGCACTGGGAGTTAATGGGGAAGTAGGATGGGAGAATGAAGGGCATGTGGTTAGTGAGAGACTCAAAGGAGAGGATTAATATGCTAATCGGAGAGATTGGGAAGAATGGGGCAAGGGATGCCATCAAGCAGTTCGTTTCCGAGTGTTGTGAGGAGAGAAGAAGCGTGGGAATGGGGAGGCAGTTTGGAGTACAGGGGTAACCAAGACCTTCTCACCCGAGAACCGCGACAAATCAGTTGCTGGCCAATGTGTTATTATATCATTAATGTACAATAGTATGTGTAGTGGATTTGACAGTAAGCCACGGGCTTATTGTTGTCGTTTCCATATCTTTAATAATATTACAAACAGATTAGATCAGATATGACAGATAGCAAATGTATATTGATCATTAAGTTTGTCAAGGAGCTGGGTTACTATGTGTTTGTTCTAGTATCTACTGGAAATATAGGTTTAAGAGAGAGAGAGAGACAGAGAGACAGAGACAGAGAGACAGAGAGAGACAGAGAGAGAGAGAATAAATATGTGAATTTTAATAGTGCAAAGAAAAGAAAACAAATACAAAACCAACAAAGATATATGATAGTTGTACCAGTTCAAGTAGTCCGCATTGTCTACAAAGCGCGCCACTTAATAATAATAATAATAATAATTTATTTTCTAGAGCGTAAAACCACAAATAGTGCTCTAAAACGCTTGACAGAAATAAATATACTTTTCTGAAATAAAGAGTCAACTGTTTTGGTTGCCTCTTACAGGGGTTCAGGAGAATGCTTCAGTGAATAGGAAAGTTTTAAGATTTATTTTGAAGACATCGAGAGTTTCTGAAATTCTGACACTAATTGGCAGGGAATTCCACAATCTGGTACCCACGATGGAGAACACACGATCATGAGCCTGATTAGATCTGCTAAAAGGTACAACTAGTTGAATAGATCTCAGACTGCGTGATGGTTTATATGCAGCGAGGAGCTCTTGCAGGTAAACTGGAGCCAGTTTGTGGATACATTTGAATACTAAGATCAATATTTTGAAATCAATTCTCTGTTTAACTGGAAGCCAATGTAGTTGTCTTAAAACAGGTGTTATGTGTTTGGTACCAGTAATTATCCTAGCAGCAGTATTCTGAAGCTTCTGAATCAGGTACTGGGACAGCCCCACTAACACTAAATTACAATAGTCTAGTTGTGAGGTGTTGAAGGAGTGCACAAGTTTTTCAAGTGCTGACTGGTTAAGATAAGGTCGCAGTCTTCCAACATTACGAAGCTGCCAGTAGCATTTTTGACATATTTTATTGATATGGATGTCTAGTTTTAAATTTGAGTCCATAATCAGTCCAATGTTCCTGGCCGATTCACTTTTCACAGTGATGTTGTTTCCAACCAGAATTGGTGTAACAGGGGGTGTAGGCATGCAAACCCCGGATATCACTAAGAATTCAGTTTTAGAGTCATTCATTTTCAATTTAAAGTCTATCATCCATTCCCGCACAAGATTTATGCAAGTTTCCATGTCATTGACTGCGGTGAATGAGTCACTTGGAACAGATGGGTTGAATGTGATGTACAGTTGGGTGTCGTCTGCGTACAGATGATACGATATGCCATGCTTTTTAAGAAGGCGACCCAGAGAAGAAGTGTACAGAGTAAACAAGAGTGGTGCAAGAACTGAGCCCCGAGGAACACCACATTTTAACGTCCTGCTTTCTGAACCGATCTTTTTGATACATATTTAGTTTAAACAATATTTATTTCCAAACAAATAATAAGAAATACAAATAATCAAGCTAGTATTGTGTACAGAAGTATGGAAATGGATTCAGCAGGAAGCTAAAAAGCTTATACAAGGCTGTCTCCATATGAGAATATTACATGTAATGATGATATCAGCAGTACAAGGCATTTTTGTTATTTGCATGGACTAATAAATATGGTTGAGTGCACGAGAAGGATAGTGGGAATAGAAGATGCAAAAGGAAGACAGGGGTTTAGTAATAGAGGCAGGAGAGGAGAGACCCAAGGGAATCAGTAGTGACCAGTACTTAGATGATTGGGTGGTGTACATCGATATCCGCGAGTATTGAATCGGTGGTGCCGGGTTGATCAGTCAAAACGTTTGGATAAAAGGATAAATTCATGAACTTTCTCGAAAATGGATTTGTTTGTTTCGGGACTATAGTGTTCACTACCGTATAGTAAGGTGTCAGTAGTTATATGGTGCTGGATGCTACCTAATGTTTGTATTCGTATCTGTGCGTATCTATTGCAATGGAAAAGGTAGTGATCCACAGTTTCGCGTGCTCCACAGCTGCATAAGAATGAATCGACGACGAAGTTGTTATATAGATCATTGTTCAGACCGCTGCAGCTGAGTCGCAGTCGACAATGTAGGACTTGAGCTCGGCGTGACCTATGCCCGTGAAAGTAGGATGGGACAATGCGTCTATTCCTATTAAGATATGATTTGAAGTTAGGCAGCGAGTTATTTTGTCTTACTTCAAGGGGTAGATCGTTCCATAATCGGGTGGTGGATGGTAGGAAGGAGGTCTGATGTAGGTGCGTTCGACAAAGTGGAGTTCTTAGATTGTTAGTATGCCGGAGGTTATAGCTTTGAGAGCCCGAGCTGAGAGGGGGAATCATGTAAGACAAATAAGCAGGAACAAATTCATGGACCATTTTGAAGTATTGTATAAGTTTGTGGTTCTTCCTTCTAGTCTCGAGTTCTTCCCACCCTGTTTCGATATATAGCTGAGTTCTGCTTGAGCTTTTCGTACCTCCTGTTACTAGACGTGCCGCTTCAACTTGGATTTTTTCCAGTTCGTCGGCTTCGGTCGCTGTACAGTTGTCCCAAACAGTATCAGCATATTCAAGCACTGGACGAACGTACATATAATAGATTGTTTCGAGGGTTTTACGGTCGAATCAATACTTGAAACGCCTCAGGATATTAAGACGTTTCCAGGCCTTGGCTCTGATTATGGTGAAGTGGGCAGACCATGTTCCTATGTTGTTGAACGTTAGGCCGAGGTGTTTGTGTTGAGAGACTTCGGTGATGTCTGTTGAGAACATTCGTAAAGGTGGGTGTGTTGGTGCGCTATTTTTTCTAGTGATCAGTAATTTGTTTTTTGGGGGTTAAAGTTAACAAGCCATTTGGTGGCCCATGTCTCAATTCGTTTAATGTCGTTGCTTAATATTTAGGCGGCAGTGTTTGGGTCATCAACAACTAGATATAACGAGGTGTCGTCTGCAAACAATCGTATACTACTGGTAATGCCGTCGACAATGTCGTTAATATAGATAAGAAAAAGCAAGGGGCCGAGAATCGAGCCCTGGGGAACTCCAGCTGTGACTGGTGCCCAGGAAGATGACACGGAGTTGAGTACTACACATTGCTGTCTATCACTCAAGTAAGATTCAAACCATTTCAGAAGAGGGCCTGCTATTCCAATAGCTTTGAGCTTGTGTAACAGTCCTTATGCCAAACCTTGTCGAAAGCTTTGCTCACGTCACAGAAGACAACCCTTATTTCCTTACCATCATCAAGTGCTGAGCTGAATGCATTATAGATGTCAGTTAATTGGAGAACGGTCGAATCAGAAGGAAGGAAACCGGACTGGAGGGGTGTGAGCAGCATATTAGTTTTTAAAAATGAAAGTACTTTTTCAAAAACACATTTCTCAAATATTTTGCCCAGACAACTGAGTAGGGTGATAGGTCTATAGTTCTGTAGCTTACAACTGTCCCCTTGCTTCAAGATAGGAGTCGCATTGCCTTGTTTCCATTGATCCGGGAAGCTCGAGCTCTTTAACATAATATTGAATAATTTACTCAAGGGGGTAGAAAGACTTGAGGCGCATTTTTTTAGCAGGTTGGGACTAACCTTATCAGGACCGCTGGCTTTAGATACATTGACAGAGCTCAGGGCTTTTAACACATCATCGGGAGTTAGTGTGATATCGGTGAGTGTAGGTTGATCAGGACTGGATTGAGGCTCGGGAAGTGTATGATTTGAATCTTCAACGGAGGATATGCTGCAGAAGTACTTATTAAAAGCTTCTGCTTTTTCTAATTCGGAGGTAATTATTTTATTATCTACCTCCAACACTGTGATGGCTGTTCCTTTGGTGGGGATTAGGCGATTAAATGTTTTCCACCAGTTGGAGTCACGGGCGCTGGCGGAGTTTAGCTTGGTGTCCATTTTAGAATAATAGTTAGCTTTCGCTTTACGAATGTCGGAGATAGTCTGGTTTCGTTTCAGGCGGTATTTCTCCCATGTTTGTGGAGTGTTGTGTTTTTAGCGCTACGATAAAGGCGGTGACGTTGACGTATCAGTTTTCTAATGTTGTTATGCATCCATGGAGGTTGTTGGGCTCTGCACGAGATCATCTTATTTGGAATGTATTTAGCCGCATTGGTAAGTACTATACTTGTAAGCTTATCAACGGTATTGGAATGCGAACTATTAAGCACTGCATCTTCCCAGTCCTTGTTATCAAGTTCTTTGTTAAGGCCGACGTAGTCACCTCTGTCGTAGGACCAGATATGGCGCTTAAGGACTTTAGGTTTTTGTTTGGGGATTTGCAGGACCAAAATTATTGGGCAGTGGTATCGTATAAGCTCTGGGGAGAATGGATCAATGACGTCTGTTTTGGAGATATATGGAAGTAGATGATCATTAACTAGAAAAACGTCGATAAGAGAACTGGAGGTTTCTGTAAAGTGCGTTGGTTCACTTACAGTTTGAGTGAGATTATACTCTGCTAGGAGGTGCTGTAGGGCTTCACGCTGTGCCCCAAGTTGGCTGTCGTTAAAGTCACCGGTTATAATAACCTTCAGAATGTTCGTGTCTAGTGCTTTCTCGAATGCAGTTGAAATTAAGTTCCATGTTTCGTTGGGAGAATTGGGTGGGCGATAGAAAACTCCAAATAAAATAGACCCTTGGTCAGTGAAAAGCTGGACCCATAGACTTTCGAGGGCATTGATATTTAAGTTGTGACGCTGTTTGTAGGGGATATTATTTTTTACGTAAATAGCTACACCTCCACCCCTGGTTTCGCGGTCCTTTCTTAGTGGAGGGTGAAAGTTTGGTAGTTCTATCTCAGAGTTATCATCACTTACATCCAGCCAAGTTTTGGTGAAAGCACACACGTCGTGGTATTGCATCTCACAGCTAAGTAAATCAATTTTGGGTTTCAGACTTTGGATATTGAGATGGTAGAATGAGATGCCACGTGTTGAGCCCGAAGATACCGAGGATGTGTCAGTTGTGTCAGCTGTTGATGAAGGTGATACATTTACGGGACCTGGATGAGTTTCAATATCACCAGCAATAAGATGTAAGATTAACAACCATGGCGGCTTGCCAGTCGTCGCGAGATAGAGGACTATGAAGGGTAGCAGATATACATATGCTCTTGGTTGTATCTCAGAATACTTGGTAGGGATGGCATCTGTTTGTGCTTCAACTTTCCCTGACAATATTTGTGAACAGTGCAGTGTGAGAATTTCATTATGTACATGAGCAAGTCTCATCAGCAAGCATTTACTCAAATGTTCCCAATTAGTGAATAAAGTTACGGATAGCATGAGTGTGAGACCGGTCACGTTGTACCGCACGTATAAGAATATAAGGAGAATTGTGTGAGGATTGAGTTGCTTTTTACGATGTACACCACTTTTGGCTCTACCAGCGAATTGGCCCACTCGCATTCTGTAAGTGAAACGGGGCTTTATGTAGAGCACGATGTTTCAATAATAATTCACATCTTTGGAAAAAAGTATAAAAAGTTCAATACATACTTAAAGTTCTGTATTATTTTTATTTACACATCTGGACTTCAAATATACATATTGTCAATTACACATCTGGACTTCACATATACATATTGTCGATCTTCACAGAAGAATGATGTGAATACATGAAAATAGTAGACCCTGTAATAAAGAATTACAAAGGACATAAATAACGGCACCGGGAAAAAGGTGAGGCCCTTCCCAGGATAGGATAAAGAATCCTGATAGACAATATATAATATTATGGTTCGCACAGCAATTGGTTTGCATAACAACGGCCAATTGATCGCATGTGAACCATCATACAATATTTACGTGGGAATAATAGAAGAATTACCAGATTTGAAATAAGACGAATTTAATGCCAAAATGAACAGTGTACAGTCATGAATGAAATTCATGACGGCAAACGAAATGGGCTGAATAAAGGATCTAGTTAAAATGGACAAACATATACAAAATTACACCGAATAAATTATATAACATCTATAATAATATCTTACCAAGTCAAAACGATTTCGGTTCCTACATATTTTATATAGATGAATGAATAATCGATAGATGAAATCTCTGATCAAATCCGACACTACGAAAACAAAATATTGATCTGTCAATTGAAGGGAAACAACTCCAAGTCAAGTAACAATAGAAATGGCGGGAAATCAAGGACCGTGAAGCAAAAGATCGATAGAGAGTCACGTGAATAGAATATTGACAGCGACAGCTCAATCTCACCAAAAGATCATTCTCACACTGTACCTTTTCTAACCTAAATCTTATAATTAAATATATCACAGTCTTGTATCAATTTAACTACACCATACCAATCCACGCTACAATAATAAGTTACAAGTTAGATTATTTTTAACCTGTAAGTAAAAGTTGAATATCAATAAATATTCATCCATCAATCACAAACCTGCGATTCACTATCAAAAAATAATCATTAGCATGCAGTTCCTAACCTTTCTAGTGGTAAATAAAACACACAAACATACCTTAATTTCCAAGAAAAGAAATGATTAAAATAATTTTGACTATTTATCTGTTATAAGGCATATTTGTAATGGCACATAAGATTTTCACTGATTAAACTATCAAATTTCAAGTTCAGCAGAATACATTCAAAATTTTAACACAAATAATAAGAGTATTGAAAGGTGTCTGATTGAATGACATGAGATGCTTGTATATATAACCAGTATAGCGTGGAAAAACCCACACTGACTGGTTTTGTTATTTGTATTTTCTTTTCTCAATTTATCACAAGTATATATTTGTTTCAATCATGAAGCTGAAATTATGCTATTTTATAAATAATCAAATCAGCTGAAATTATGCTATTTTATAAATAATCAAATCAGCTGAAATTATGCAATTTTATAAATAATCAAATCAGCTGAAATTATATGTACAAATTTAATTATCTATCAGCTGAAAGTACAATAAACTGAACAAATAATAGTTTAACTGTTTTGATACCAGTATGCATCAAAAATTTCATCAGCTGAAAAATATATTTTTGTTAATAAATAAATTATCATATCATATCTGTAATTAATTAATTAGATTATCTGTACTTATAATTAAAAATGGTAGATGTCAGTCAAGAATTGAAGAAAATATTGTATGAATGACATCTGGTGACATAGTTGTTAAAATTTGTTTGTCAGTCAGTTTTTTCATTAATTCTGCTTTACTGACAAATTCTGGATGACCCTGTAAACTATTTACAACATAATCTCCTTTCTCCATCCAGGGTGGTGGCTTCCTTGGTCTGTTTGATCTGCGTGGTTGAGGTATTGGAGGAATACTGGAAGAAATATCATTATTAGAAGGTAAATCTAATACTCTATCGGAATCTGAAGTAGATGGTACCGGTACACGCTGTGAAACATCAAAATTATTGACATTATCTGATTCCACTGTCTCCTGGTCCACTTCAATACTGGATTGTGCTGAAATATCAGGAGCATTAGTAATTTCAACATTATTTCTCGACTTCTCCCCTGGAGAAGACTGGTCGTCACCACCTGAAGAAATAAATGTTGTTTCCACCTCCGGCACCAAGTCGTCACTCTGTCGGGGTGGAACACCAGTCTCCACATCACTAGCAATTGGTCTAACTGCAGGGGTCCATGGAAGACTTACAAAAAACTCATTTTCCTCCTCCGAACTCAAATCAAGATCAACAGGTTTAATTTTACATATACTTTTTCTCTTTGTTGGAATTGGTCTATTAACTACAGGCTGTGTTATATCAGGTGGAGTAGTGCTTACAACCTGTTCTGGAATATCTAAAGGTAATGAACTGATTGGTAATAAATGGTTACGGTGTAAAGTTTTTACTTTTTCTCCATCTTCACTGGTAACAATATAAACAGGAATATCACTATTAGGCTGATCTGTAACAAAATAAATCTCAGAATCAAATTTATCAGCTAATTTATGCCTGCCTTCAAAAGCTAAGCTTTTAACTAAAACTGTATCACCAACATGGATAGTAGCACCTCGGGCCCTATGATCAAAATTTTTCTTCTGCCGTTGCTGAGATGCTGTCGCGGCAGATGATGCAATCTTATAAGAAAATGAAAGTCTCTGTTTAAGATCTGAAACATAATCTGAAATAGAATTGTCATCATTAGTTTCATTTTTAAATTTATCCAAACCAAATAATACATCAATAGGGAGTCTTGGTTGCCTGCCAAACATTAATTCAAAGGGTGCATAGCCTGTACTTTCATGGCGGGTGCAATTATAAGCATGAACTAATGGTCCAATGTAATTCTTCCAATCTTTCTTCTTATCAGCTTCCAGTGTACCAAGCATACCTATAAGAGTTCGATTAAACCTTTCACATACTCCATTTCCCATAGGATGATATGGTGTAGTTCTAGACTTTTTAATGCCACATAAATTACAAAGTTCTTTAATTAAATTAGATTCAAAGTTTGCTCCTTGATCACTGTGGATGCGCTGTGGATAACCATAATAAATAAAGAAATTATTAAATAAAATATCAGCAGTTGTTTTTGCCGTCATGTTCTTTGTTGGAAAAGCCTGTGAAAATTTAGTAAAATGATCAGTTATAACTAGTACATATTAAAAACCACCTTTAGAAGTATCAAGTGTTAGATAATCAATACAAGCAAGTTCCAAAGGCTGTGAAGTATGAATAGATACAAGTTTGGCTCTAGCATCTGTAGGAGACTTCCGTCTTAAACAACGTGGACAATTTTTTATGTAATTTTCAACCATGCTATCAATTCCAGGCCAATAAAATCTTTGTTTGATCAATGAGATGGTCCATTCTCTTCCTGGGTGGCCTATATCATCATGCAATGAAGACAAAACAAGTTTAACATGAGACATCGGAAGGACAAGCTGTAATTGAGTGGTTGAATTAAAAGTTGTTTCTCGATACAATACACCACGCTTGAGTTTCAAGGAACTGAAATGTCTAAAAAATGCTGAGTGTTCTTTTCTCATTGGCAAAGAACTTCGGTGTGGTCGTATGCCTTGTCGAACTGCTTTCATCCAAGGACCTAAAATAGAATCTTGTTCTTGCTTTCGACGCCAATCCTTTGGAGACATCTCATCCATACCAGTACTAATACCATCATCTAAAGATTTTATCACATCTGTTGAGAAACATAGAGTATCAATATATGGTTGTTGTTCCTGTAAAGAGTTACATACCACTTTAATAGTGTCACGAGTAATTTTCTCTGTATTATTTGATGAATACTGTGGCAGCCTGGATAAGATATCAGCATCTGCATTCGACTTACCAGGTCGATACAAAATTTCAAAATCAAAAGCACCTAAAGCTGAAAGCCATCGATGGGAAGTAGCGTCAAGCTTTGCTGAAGATAAAATATAAGTTAATGGATTGTTGTCAGTATAAACTACAAACTTATGACCAGAGAGGTAATCAAAAAACTTTTCTGTTACTGCCCACTTTAATGCCAGGAACTCTAATTTATGTGCTGGATAATTCTTCTCGGCCATAGTCACTGCACGGCTTGCATAAGAAATAACTCGCTTTATACCATTCTGCATCTGATAAGAACTGCACCGAGACCATGGCTGTTGGCATCTACATGTAATTCAAAAGGATCTGAAAAATTAGGATATCCAAGTATTGGTGGGGTTGATAGACATTCTTTCAACCTAGAAAAAGAATTTTCTTGATCTGTTTCCCAAATCCATTTCTCTGAAAAATTTGATTTCTTTTTACTTTTCTGCTTTGCAGTATTTGTTGGTGGAAGTAAATCTGTCAGAGGTTTTGCTACCCGAGAAAAATGTTTACAATATTTTCGATAATAGCTACAAAAACCTAAAAATTTTAGGACTTCATCAGAATTTTTCGGTGTTGGCCAATTAATAATTTTGTCAATCTTGTCAGGATCCGTCTCAACACCATCGGCTGAAACAATATAACCTAAATATTTGATTTTATCATTAAAAAATTAGCATTTATCTGGTGACAGCTTCAAACCACATTCACGGAGTCTCTGAAATACCAACTGTAGTCTTTCCAAGTGCTGTTCATAGGAATCTGAAAAAATGATTACGTCATCCATATAAACCAAACAAATTTTGAGGTTTAGGCCTTCAAGGAAGTGCTCCATCATGCGTTGAAAACTGGCTGGAGCGGTTTTTAATCCGAAAGGCATTCTATTAAATTCATAAAATCCTAGAGGGCCTGCAGTAAATGCAGTATGCTCCTTGTGTTCCTCTAATACCTCTAACTGGAAATATCCTGATTTGAGATCCAATGAGCTGAAAAATTTTGAACCTGATAAATAACCTAAAATGTTATCAATACGAGGTAAAGCATATGAATCATTAATAGTCTTTTTATTTAAATCTCTGTAGTCAATACATACTCGCAATTTACCATTCTTTCGTCGACATAAAACCATGTTGGAAGAGTATGGACTGAAAGAATGACGAATTACTCCTGCTGCAAGTAATTGCTGCAAATGATCATGAACTTCATCAAGTAATCCTGGTGCAATATGTCTCGGTCGCTGCTTAAATGGTTTGTCATCCGTCAAGTCAATTCGATGTTTAATGTCACTATATAAACCTACATCAAGTTCGTTCTGTGAAAAAATATCTGAAAAATAACTAATCAAATTAATCCCTTCTTTCAGTTCGTCTGTGGATAACCTAGATGAATATATATTAAGTTGTTCAATAAAGGAATCATTATTAGATAAAATTTTATCTTTTGGCACTTCAATCTCTCATTCCACTGAAACAGGCTGTATTTCACACAATACAGATTTGGGCTCAATATTCAAGGTCCTAGAAGAAAGATTGCTGATATGTACATCAATTGTTCCCTTGTTATTAAAATCATATTTAAAAACATACGGGGCAATTTCAACACAATCAAATTTTGAATTTCCCAGAATGGACTGCAAAATAGCACAAGTCGGGTGGTAAGGAAGCTTATGATCCACTGTACCAGCAATAATTCTTGTTTTATTTGCATGTAAAATAATATTACAATTTTCTGCACTTTTTACAGTACCAAGGCTAAAATTGTTTTTAGCAAGTTGTCTTTCTCTTAACGAAATACATCTAAAAGACATGTACCATGGTGTTGTCAATTTTGCTACCTGTAAAAACTTTTCACCATTAATATGTCTACATTGATTCATGAAAATATTAAGTATATTTGTCCCTAGTAAAACAGGTGTGTTTAAATTATAATTACTGTCAGGGACAATTAAAAATACACATGGAGTCTTTTTACATCCATCAATGCTTGGAACTGCTATCTCTGCCTCTATGTAACCTAAATATGGTAGCTTCTTACCATTGGCACATTCAATATTCAAAATTTTATCAATATTATTCAACGGTAAATGTTGAAGCTTTGAAAAATAAAAGTTCTGACCAATTGTCGAAATGGTGGATCCTGTGTCTAATAAACAATTCACATTAATGCCTGAAATAACAACATTAGATTCAGTAGGTTCTCCATGTAAACCTACTGGCTCCTGCGTGATTAACTTATATTGGTCTTTCAAATCAATGCCTACAGGCGACCCATCACTATAGACGTGAGCTAGTTTAAATTTTGGCGTCGTCCATACCTGCCAACTGGTCTATTTCGACAACCTATCTGTATATGGCCGTACTGTCCGCAATTTCTGCAACGAATATTTGATCCTAAAATATTAGAGTCATTTGTGTTATAATTAGGGTTGTTATTTGAATTTGAAAAATTTCTTGAATTATCTGAAAAAGAATTGCCTGATGAATCATTAGAATTGAAATTAGTGTCTCTCCTGTTATTATATCTGCCTCAATAATTTTTACGTTTTTGCTGAAAATTAGAATTAGAATGGAACCTAGATTGTTCTGGATACTGGCGATTCTTTAATTCTGCAACATCTACTGATAAATCTGTAATTTTTTTAAGCAATGTTTCATATTGAGACTGTGTTGGTTGAGCTACTTTAGAAATGGATTTAACATCAGTTTTTTTGTGGTCCTGTTCAATCAATCTTAGAGCTGTTAATAAATCATCATATTTTGGACAATCTTTAAATTTATATGCGCTGACATCCTTCAATTCCTGGTGCAAACCTTCAAAAAATCTTGTTTTCAACATATCATTAGCAGCAGTGGGTAAAATTTGCTTCAGCGAAATAGATTTTGACATTAGGTCTTCAATCCGGCAACCCCAACTGACAACTGACTCATTTTCTTCTTGCCGAGCACTGAAAAAGCGTCCCAAAATATTTTCTTGGGTTTCTATCAAACCATAAACAGCATCAAATTTGGATAGAATTTCTTTAACTGTCGCCTTTTCTCCAAGTCTCATTAAAATCCGAGCTGCCTCGCCTCTTAAAGATTTCCTAATGGAATATAAAATTTCATTATTTGAGTGTTTACCTGAAATTAAACAATTAATTTCATACTTCCATATGTCATAGTCAGCCTCAGATTTTGCATCACCTGAAAAATTAGGTACTTTAATTGGATTTTTTACCACAACAGATTTAGATTCGACCTCATTACCATCTGCATGATCTGGTGGTTTTGTCTCTACTTCAGGTTCTGTCTTAATTGTTCCTTTAAACCATCTTTCAAAATCCTCTGGTGTATCTGCCTTTGGCTTAACCCCCATCTTTTTAAAAGCCTGCAACATGTTACTCAATTCATCATCTGAAAAATCTTTATTTGTTGCCATATTTAGCTAAATAATCAAACAAAAATTAATAATAAATTTAAATAAATTGATAATCAACAATTTATTAGTAAATACCCAGTGTCCACAAAGAACCTAAGTAAACCTAAGTAAATATTAAATTGATATATGACATCCTACAAGTTTATCAAAAAAAAAAATAAAATAAAATAAGAATAAATCAATCAGCTAGTCATGATCACCGACAATGGATAAAGTGCCAATAAACCTGAAAATATTTGGCCTAAATAAGGTTAAAGTATTTGGAATTGGTTAACTGGGTTAATTAAACAAACCAAGCATGCTGAGTTGAGTGCTAGGAAAATTGAAGCCCTTACCTAACCAAAAAAACAAGAGTCGACCAAACAGGAGGCAAACAGTCAAGTTAGCTCTAGCAGAAAAACTAAACTAGCATTTCACAAAAGCCAAGGGTTAACAGAAGTCATATTTCCTCTAATTCTAAACAAGTCAAGGGTTAAATTTTAACTGAGCCTGAGGGCAGTACAGTTTACAATTCACATTGCAATAATATTTATCAACAAATTACAATAACCTACAAATGGCACAAAATATAAACATTATGCATTGAAATATATTACCGGTGGTGTGATGGTGTGAAATAAACTTACTAGTGACTGCGAAATGAAAGCAAACTTCCCAAACTACAAATGAATGGAAATTCCAAATGAAGTTTACAATGGGAGATAAATCTGTTTACTTCCAGTTATACACTGGAAGGAAACATATTTATAAATAGTTATGACGTCACATGAGAAATCACCAGAGGTTTTCCTCAAAGCACACCAAGGGAGGTAATTTCAACACAAGTCAAATAGTGTATATGTAAACAATGAAAATTTTACCACAAAAAGTCACACTAAATGTCTTATTTTACCGGATTATCAGTCAATGTCAAGCACGTTGCACACAAACAGTTCCAAACAAGTCTTGTTGTGATAAATACTGGTCAAATGTCAGTCAAAACAACAGTCAGGCCTCGCAAAAGTCATCAGCACGAATGGATGGAAACTGAATGTCAAAATCTGTTATATCAGTATCACGATGTCCAGTCGAAGACACAAACGTTGATTAAACGAGATGAAATGTTATTGCTAGCAATACGTGAAGAAGTTTTATTCCGTAGCCATACTTACAGTTCCATGAACATGAAAAAATATATGTGTCGTAGTTGTCACACTGAAGAAAGTTGACATCACAAAACAAAATAGCTCAACATCACAAAACAGAATACGGAAGACAACACATGGTACACAAACACAGCGAATCAGATAGTGGTGACGTCACACTTCAGTCAGTGCCTATCTGCAGACACGCAGTAGATTGAATTCACATCAAAGTTCACATAATGGTTCTTTACGTTGGGCGCCAATTGAAACGGGGCTTTATGTAGAGCACGATGTTTCAATAATAATTCACATCTTTGGAAAAAAGTATAAAAAGTTCAATACATACTTAAAGTTCTGTATTATTTTTATTTACACATCTGGACTTCAAATATACATATTGTCAATTACACATCTGGACTTCACATATACATATTGTCGATCTTCACAGAAGAATGATGTGAATACATGAAAATAGTAGACCCTGTAATAAAGAATTACAAAGGACATAAATAACGGCACCGGGAAAAAGGTGAGACCCTTCCCAGGATAGGATAAAGAATCCTGATAGACAATATATAATATTATGGTTCGCACAGCAATTGGTTTGCATAACAACGGCCAATTGATCGCATGTGAACCATCATACAATATTTACGTGGGAATAATAGAAGAATTACCAGATTTGAAATAAGACGAATTTAATGCCAAAATGAACAGGGTACAGTCATGAATGAAATTCATGACGACAAACGAAATGGGCTGAATAAAGGATCTAGTTAAAATGGACAAACATATACAAAATTACATCGAATAAATTATATAACATCTATAATAATATCTTACCAAGTCAAAACGATTTCGGTCCCTACATATTTTATATAGATGAATGAATAATCGATAGATGAAATCTCTGATCAAATCCGACACTACGAAAACAAAATATTGATCTGTCAATTGAAGGGAAACAACTCCAAGTCAAGTAACAATAGAAACGGCGGGAAATCAAGGACCGTGAAGCAAAAGATCGATAGAGAGTCACGTGAATAGAATATTGACAGCGACAGCTCAATCTCACCAAAAGAATATTAGCACCAGTGCAAATTAGTAGCCATGCAATGTTATATTAGTTACTAATTAAATAGTTAAATGTTATGTATATATATATATATTTATATGTAATAAATACCACTGTCACATAAGTATCTATATTATCCATTTGGCTTGGTTTGAGAAGAGAGCAGAAGCGAGTAGGTTCCTACAGTCGCATAGCCAACCAAGCTCTGGTCATTATATTTGTTTGGGTCGTGAGGCTTATATTTGGAGAAGGAAGAACTATTTGGTTTAGTGGAGAAGAACGTCTGGTGTACAGACATGTTAAGTCTCACGGATTCACCGTGAGACTCCCAGATTGGGTCATGATCTCCCGCACTCACGGTAGCACCTTTAAATCTCCCGCATCGCCATAAGTTATCAAATAAAAAAACGAAATCAACCATTTCTTTTATTGTGTACAATTTACTTCTCGTTTGCAAACGGTAATCCGTGAGATCTGCTCACTGACCCGGATATTTAAGTAAGCTTCACAAATTCAGTCTCTTTTTTCTCTCTTCCATTTGCTCCAAATCGTGTTTAATTAAAATAAATTAATACAAGAATGGGCTATTTGATATTATTCTGTCACTAAATGGTGATCGAAGACCAAACAAATTAGCTTGGTGCAATGTTTTCACAACGAAAACACGAACCTCTTTTCTTTGTACTTAAGCGACTTTTCATAACATAAACAGAGACATGTGTGAAGGAACAACAGCTGATTACTATTTGAAACCATACTGATTTCGGCTCATCAGAGATCGGCTTTTTAATTGAAAAATAACTTTGTTTTCAAAACATTCTATGATGAATGGATCACAGGTAACTATAGTTGTGTATATATATCAGGCGATGTACACCAGTATGTATCATTCGCAATCAAATTCACAATGTCTGAAAATCCATCCAAAAAACGTTGCTACGATTCTAAGTTTAAAGAATCATGGAAGAAGGAAATGTCCTGGTTGACAAAAAGTGACAGAGGAGAAACAAGTGCGTTTTGTACACTTTGCAGTGCCCCTTTCACGATCAGTCATGGGGGGAAGAATGACGCAGTTCGACATGAAAAATCAACACAACACCAGCAACTTTCGAGTGCCAAAACATCGAATACCAAAATGACAAGTTTTTTTTCAAGCAACAAATCAGACAATGGGGCACAAGTGGTTCAATCGGAGGTATTATTTGCGAACTTTGTTGCTGAACACAATCTGCCATTTGCAGTTGCTGACCATTTCACCAAGTTATGTAAAACAATGTTTCCGGACAGTGATATAGCCAAAAAATTTTCGTGTGGGAGAATGAAGACAACTATGATCGTAAAGAGAGCTCTTGCCCCAAAATTGACAGAGCCAGTAATGGAACACTGCCGTATCAAACCATTTTCACTCATGATTGATGAATCAAATGACCAGGGGTCACACAAACAGCTTGTAGTTTTAGTTAGATTGTTCGACGATTCCATTGGAAGATCTGTGACTCGTTTTCTGGACATGCCAATTTGTAACATTGGAACAGGAGCAGCCATATTTCAGACACTGGATGAGACTTTTAGGTAAATATACAAGAAAATGTGTTGATAATTTTTTTCTTTCAGAAATCATAAACTTTTAAACTGTACAATTTGAAGACTATTTACCCCGCTTACAATTTCTGAGAAAAGACTTAATAACCACTTTCAAACTTTAAGATTTTTCTCAGAAATTGTAAGTGGGGTAAATTTATGCAGGGGATGAAGTGGGGCAGGGGGTAGTAGTTGGTAAATTGATGAAGATAGGCCTGGGGGCCTGGGGGGGGGGGGGGGGGCAAAAGTAATTTTATTTTTTTATTTTTTCTTTCAGAAATCCTAAACTTTTACTATTTACCCCACTTACAATTTCTGAGAAAAGACTTAATAACCAATAGCAAACTTTCAGTTAATGGACTACCTGGTCAATCCAGTGGTCCCATAACTGAAAGTTTGCTAGTGGCTCTTGAGAGTTTTCTCAGAAATTGTAAGTGGGGTAAATTTATGCAGGGGATGATGTGGGGCGGGGGTAGTAGTTGGTAAATTGATGAAGATAGGGCTGGGGGGCCTGGGAGGGGTGGGGGGGCAAAAGTAATTTTATTTTTTTATTTTTTCTTTCAGAAATTCCAAACTTTTAAACTATATAATCTGAATACTATTTACCCCACTTACAATTTCTCAGAAAAGACTTAACCAATAGCCAACTTTCAGTTAATGGACTACTTGGTCAACTCAGTGGCCCCATAACTGAAAGTTTGCTAGTGGATCTGAAGCTTTTTTTTAGTTGGTAAATTGAAGATAAAGGGGATGGCAAAAGTAATTTTATTTTATTATTTTTTCTTTCAGAAATCATAGGTTGAAATGGAAGAATTTGGTGTCCTTCACAAGTGACAATTGTAGTGTTATGATGGGGAAACATAATTCTGTAATCTCCAGAATCAGAGAAGTACAACCTGCAGTATTTGATATGGGATGTATTTGTCATCTGGCAAATCTGTGTGCAGTGAAAGCCATGAAAGAAATACCAATGCCTGTTGAGGAGTTGTTGAGTGATGTTTATCTGCATTTCAGTGAAAGGTGTGTATCTTTAATTATTTGCTACTTCAAAATTTAATAAGCCATTTGTGGTGTGAGGTTGTCAGAAATTTGAACTTTTCATTATCAACTGGATGCTATCAGAATCCAAGGTAAATTTGTGAATTTAAAATTTCAGTGGTGATTTGTTTCTTTTACACTGTCATTCAAATATATCATTTAAAAAGTTTTCACTTTTCTTTTAGGTTTTTTTGTTAGTCAAATGTTATTGTGAAATGTATACACATGTCAATTATTGAATAAATACTGTTTAAACTAAATATATCATTTAAAAAGTTTTCACTTTTCTTTTAGTTCAAAAAGAAAGGAAAAGTATAAAGAATTCTTAGAATTTACAGAAACTGAGGCTATGAAGATTTTAAAGCATGCAAGTACAAGATGGCTGAGTTTAGAAAGATGTATAAGAAGACTCTTACAACAATGGCCAGCATTGCAGGCATATTTTAACAGTCAAGAAGGTGTGGAGACAGCTGGTCGAGTGAAAAATATTACTGATAGATTAAACAGTGAAGAGATGAAGTTATACTTCTTGTTTGTGGAGTTCATTTTAGGGCCACTGAATGAATTCAACACAACTTTTCAGGTAATTTGTTTTCATGAAGTCTTCTTGTTGATGGGAATGGGGTCTGGGGGAAGTAAAACAACACCTTCTTGTTGATGGGAATGGGGTCTGGGGGAAGTAAAACAACACCTTCTTGTTTTGTTTGGGAAAGTAAATGAACACACATTTCATATAATACATTAATTTTAATACATTCCATTGCAGGTGCACTTCTGATTGTTATATCTGAAATAAATTTTAATTCCTTTCTATTTCAGTCTGATGAAACCATGCTCGGCTTGATGGTACCAGAAATGACAAGACTCTTGAGAAAGTTCCTTGGAAAGTTTGTTAAGTCCAAAATTATTAGGGAGACCAAAGAGATCACAGAAGTAAATTTCACAGACCAAGATAACCACCTGTCTGATGATTATTTGGCTGTTGGAATGGCTGCAAGAAATTTTATAAATGAAGAGGAGGTACCTGCTTCATCAATGAAGAGATTCTATAGGTAATTATCTTTTCCTCAATCAATAATAATAATTATCAACACCTTTCTGAATAGAAATATAAATTAAACAATTTTCAAACTTTTCAAATTCAATAATACTGATTTTCTTTAATTTTCAGAAGTATCAGAAAATTTTATTTTTCAAATTTAATAATCTTGTATTTCTTTATTTTTCAGAAGTGTCAGAAATTTTTACATTGCCATTGTGCAAAAGATGTTGAAGAATTTTCGTTTCAAAGAAAGTCTGCTGCATGATTTGATGTTCCTAAACCCAAAACAAGAAATCAGAGAGCAAATGGACATCAATTCAGGTGTGTGTGAGAACTTTTATATTTTCAAGAAAGTTAATTTTGATTGTTGTTATAACTGAAATAAAAATACATAACTATCAATGTATGCTGTGTGAGGTGCAGGATAATGATGGACACATGAGTAAATCTAAGTCAATTTAATTTATTTTTGCAGTCATCAAAACTGCTATATTTTCTATAATCTTGATTGTTGTTCTGAAATAAAAATACATAACTATCAATGTATATTGGATGAGATGTAGGACAATGATGAAAACATGAGTAATCTGAGTAAATTTTATTTGTTTTTCAGTCATCAAAATTGCACTGAGGTTCCAGTTGGTGGAGAATTTGGACAACCTACAAGAAGATGTTGATGACTTTTCAACCATCCCAGAGCACACTTTTCCAAAGTATGACCAAGAGAAAGACAGAGTAGATGAATGGTGGGATAAGGTTCTCAAGATGAAAACTGGAGTTGGAAAAGATAGATTTATAAATCTAGGGCATGTAGTGAAAGCTATGCTAACAGTACCCAACAGTAATGCAGACAGTGAGAGGGTATTTTCAATGGCGAGGAAGACCCAAACCTGCTTCAGGTCTGAACTAAAAAATGAAACACTTTGTCGCATTCTTGCTTCAAAGATTAACTCCAGTGAAGAATGTTATAATTTTCAAGTATCCAAGGAATTAGCCAGTCTTGCAAAAACTTCAACCTGGAATTATGTGAAAGAACACTCTTAAAAATTATGTAATTATAAACCTTATCTATGTAATATATGTATATATAGAAAATTATTTATTATTATTACATATGAAAAATACTTTATTATTTATAGGAGTGTAACCCTTTTAATTAAATAGTAACTGAGCATTTATTCCATTATATCTTGTTTGACAAAGCTCGCAGAGCTTTGTTAAACAAGGTATAATAGACTAAATGCTTATACTGGATGTACTGACATCAAATACCTGTGTTATTGGATTAAGAGATATTCAATTATGTGTTATTGTATTAAGAGATATTCAATTATATGTTATTGTATTAATATTCAATTATATGGGCTAAACTGTATAATACGTTAACAACTTTAATAAACAGTTGTTCTCAGAATAAAAGTCTTGTTATATTATTCACACGCAAAAATCTCCCTGATTGTCATTTTCAAAACTTAACATGTCTGCTGGTGTAAGAGGTAGATTCTAGAGAGTGAGATAGATAATATGGAGGTGCAAAGTGCAATGTGCAGAGTAGTGTCAACACGCATTGGAATATCCTATGTAAATCTGCGATAAACCAAGGTGTAAGGAGTACTATATTGTCTTGGTGGAAGAATATCAGCATATCAGGGGGTTATGTGTTTATGTCTTGCTATTGGCGAGGTCAGTGGGTTCAGATTGACCCAGCTGTATCGATGCTGGAGCATGTTGGATCACTTTTTGTGTTGATTTCTAATTAACAAGTTTCGATAAGGCCGGATCAGGGAGGTTGATTTTTCAAAGGACCGTCGTAGAACAGTGGATGGAACCGATTGATGGAATGAGATTCTTTATATGTACAACAAGAGGAGTATCGGATAAAAAAGTACGCAGGAGATTGGTGGGTTGATTAAGATCTTGAGATCTTGGAATCTTCCTGCCACGAAAAGGCAAAAATTGACAGGAAGATGTTTTGAGAGTTGCACTTTTTCCCTTACAAGAGTAGTAACCACGATCTCGTGCCTGGGTGAACAACGAAACACCCCATTATCCAGGGACAGCCTTGCTTCGCAAAGTATAATAATCAGACACGTCAGAGAGATGACAAGGGAGCTCTGCGGAGGTGTTGCTGTTCTATTATCGATAGGCCTGGCGTTGTACATACATATAAATTCATTTTGGACATTTGAGATGCAGGCAGAATATCATTCAGGAGGGAAAGTCGTGTAGTTTATACATGAGGGTTATGGTTGTGATGTGTGGCGTGATAATTTACCGGTATACATGATGGGTGGATGGGTTCGGTGTATGTGGAATGATGAGTGAAGTTGACAAGTAGACGCGTATTGGAAGTTAGGGTGGAGATTCTCATAACATCTAAATCGAAGATATGGTTTGTACCAGCAGATTTCCTCCACCATAAACTTTTGACAGGGAGCCCGCAAGGACGCTCGAACAGTCTCTTCGTTTTTCGGAGCAAGTGATCATTCGTTCGTGTTCATTCCCTGTGCCAAAAGTATTGGAAAGTGTCCACAGGCGTTTTTGATCTCTTAGTAGCCGGGGCAAATTTTGATATAATAGTGCTTATATTCTATTTATTTATTTATTTATTTATTGGGGTTTAACGACACATTAACAGCCAGAGGCTTATATTCTATTTTTTACAGCGTGGCGTGGTGTAAATGGCAAGGAATTATGTGAGAACGGAGTGGGTAGTTTTAGATCACGTTTGGTTTCTAACCCTTTACCTAACGAAACGGAAAAAAGGCCAGCGCTATACACGAAAGCCGCCATTCAGTTTTTTTTTTTTTTTTTTATATTTCCAACCTTTGCCTCCAAAACACAGACCGCGACCCCCACTGAAACGAGCGCGTCGCGCTCGCTCCAATGAGGCGTCACAGCCCATGTCTTGGAAGCAAAAAATGAAAATTTTTAGTTATACGAGAATTTTTTAACGAGTGTTGTCTGCCAACAGCGTTAGGTAAAGGGCTAACCGAGGGAAGATAGTATTGTCTCTTTGTGGGTTTTTGCCACTATAGAACAAGTTGAGAGTGCATGTGGGCACTTTTCATCTGTTCAGGACAGGACAATTTTTCGGAAAACTAATTAGGCGGAATTGGGAGGAGACGGGGAAGGAAGGCAGCCGGTATATTAGAATATATATATCAGGTAGTTCAGGAGAGGCGGCTTGTTCGGCAGGCAGAGCGGTAGAATCCATTGGCGACAACATAAGGAATAGTTGCTAGAATATCCATATTATTTGAGCCGCATCTCCAAGCAGGTAGTCACTTGATCATATGAAGTTCATTTGTTGAGAAGTGAAAATTGAGAATAAAAAATAAAATATATACATGGTGAGTGTCTGCATATGCGTGTCTGAGTGTCTGTGAGTGTCTGCAGGCACTTCCGACGATTTGTTGGCGCACACATATATATGTGGACGTTCGATGCATCTTTTAATAATATGATCTGATACACGATCAGTCAATCTAGCTAAGCCCTTTATCAATTGGCGCACGCGACATATCAGCGTATGACGCGGTTTTGGAGTCTGTCCTCAAGTTATGTTATCTCTGGAAGTTTAGTCAGGCGCTGGACCGTCTCGTCTTTAAGTTTTACAAAGATTATTCCGTCTGCAGTCCAGGTTCCTAGTATTTTTGAATCCCTTAGTAACATGCGAGCTCTTGATGCAACTTGGGCACGAAGCCTTGTGAGGTCTTCGTTGATATAAAGTTTTATATTTGTTTCTGATGTTGACGCCCGAAGACAGGCAAGTTTTGAAGAGTCAAGTTGCTTCAGCTTTGATTTTGCTCTAAAGAGTCTGTCTCTAGTTCTATATGTATTGAGGCGGAAAATAATTGGGCGGTGGGTGTTTTGATCCCGTTTTGGCCCGAGGCGATGGCTCCGCGATATGTCATTAGGTTCTAAAGGTACACCAATAGAATTTGCCACTTCAAGGATAATTGAATCCGTGTTCTCCTGTTGGGTCTCCGGAACACCAGAGAGCCTGAGATTTGTGCGACGGCCATATTGCTGGAGGTCTTCAAGATCGTTGGCCAGTCTAGATATAGTTGTGTCTCTTTCGAGAATAATATTTTCTAGTTCGGCTACCTTTGATTCGATAGCCACAAAGTGTGCGGTCACTGCATTATTAACTGCTTTGTTTATGATATCTCCCAGCATGTCCTTGACAGAGGGATGGGCTAGTACTTCAAGAAAGTCAGCTACTGGCTCTGGGGTGGTTTGAGCAGTAGATATTGATGCTGATTCTGTGTTAGTAGCAATATTAGATGCCATTTCAAGTAGAGTGTCACTGACGTTTTCAGGAATAACTTGGATGTCCGCCACAAGGCTTGAGACGAGGCTTGAATCAATGTTCGAGTCGTTGCTCACAGATGAGGAATGGACAAAGTCTGGTGAAAGTTCACCTGATAGTTTAGGTTTAGGTTTTTTAGTGTTCGGGGTCACTAGGTTACTGTCATCGGATGTACGGCGACGTTTACCAGGTTTTTTTTGTTTTCTCCTACCCATCAAAACGGAAGAACAGCAATGGATTAGCAAGTTTCATCGGGTCATCTTATCGACTTATATCGATACTTGGAGATACTTGGAGAAGCGACACACAATATTGCATAAGGTTCAAAGTTCAAAGACCAAAGATCTCACTGAAACAAAGTATTGATTTCTGATATCTGATCAATAGGCAATGAGTTCATCTCTGTTCCAGCCGTGGCAATTGACTCGTGACGGAATTGTAACACAGAAAAATCGATAGAATCGAGTGATTGGTCAACCTGCCAGTGTAAGAAAAATCACACTATGTGATTACAGTGCAGTACAGTAAACTTCAGGTTATACTTCCCAACTCACAACGTATTTTTTAAGGCGACAAAGTTTGACTTCAAAAAAATTGCACATCATATGACACAGTTGAAATCATAACAAATATGTTTTGGGGGAGTAGAACCGAAGGAGATGGGATAATATTAATAAAATAAAATATTAATATTAATAAAACAGTGTAGATAGCTGCATACTCGAGTAATTACTGATCACTCACTATTCAAATCTCCAACTCGAATTGAATTTCCAGTCCCAGGAATAATGAATTTCAGGTTACACATTTTAAAGAAACTTTATGAAGCATTAGAATCGATCTGAAATCCAAACGTTTGGTGAACGTCGCGAATCCCATAGATTCCACCAATGCCGCGACCAAGAAATACGCGGACGACTCTCACGTGCGATTCAACGAACACCTGAAAAGTAGATACTTTCAGAAAACGGACAGCTGCGGAATCTCACCGCCGAAAGAAATAAAGAACTATTTCGACGAATCGATGGTTCGTTACAACACTGAACGAGTGCAATCGCCGGATCAAGTGTTTTGCAGTCACCTATGTCATCACGTTCATCACGTTCTCAAGAGATGGTCGGAAGAAGATCGGTTTCAAGACATTCTCAATAACTTACATTAGAGAGATATTTTTTTATAGTATATATATATATATATATATATATATATATATATATATATATATATATATATATATATATATAAAGGTAAAAAAATTATTTAAAAAAAAACTTAAGCAAATAAAACAAAAAATAAGAATAAGTGAAAATAATTCATTTTAAAAAACTGTGTTGAAATATATTTTTTAAAACAAAAAAACCTCAAAACAACATGCCAGTCGATAAATTTGGTAGAAGTGACGACGAAAGTAGACCCAAAAAGAAGAGGAAGATGCTCGAAGTTGGCGATGGTTACAAGAATGTTACATTCGAAGATACAAACCTCGAGAGGAACCTTTGAACATTATTGAATGATAAGAAGCTCTACAATCTTCCCGAGCCGGTAGATCTCGCAGATGCGGCGACTAAAAAATATGTCGACAGGGGAAACCAGACCGTGATACTTCTTTCTAAAATCTGTGGCGTCACCATACAGTCTGCAGAAATCGTTCTTGTCAAACGACACATTGTAATCGATTGCTGGATATCTCGTGGTGTTCAGAAACACTTGCATGTTTCTCAAGTTGCAGTGATTGAACAGCGACGCATTCTTTTCTTGAGACCCTTCCCTATCAGTCTGAAACGCAACCACGATGAAACGCGGTCTCTCAGAAGCAGATTTCATGGTCAATCTCCAATTGAAGTGATTCGTGGAGAGCGGAATGCTAGCCGTGCCGCACTGTCTCATTCTAAATCCCACGGGTAATTTACTCTTGGATTCTATGATCTTGTAAAGACACGTTTTTTCCACGATCGAAGACTGCACGTGCGGAACGAACCACGATATCTTGTGTAGAGTGAACTTACCCGCATCTGTCACAGGGAGTCTCACTATCGCATCGTCGTTTCCCTTTCGAATCAACGTCAGATTGTGTTTGAATCCGTACATGATCTTGTTGTAATCGTCTGCGAATCCGAAGATTGTTTCAAAGGTATCCTGAACGAAAAGGTTCCTTTGGGTCTTGACGTCTTGATGACGTAGTCGAATATTGCAGTAGCGCCGGCGTTGGGGGGCCGATGGTGTCTTTCACCCACAACTGATTAAGTCCCCTAGATTTTGAAAAATCATCTGGATACGTCAAGAGTCCAAACGTCGTGGTGGCCTGACTGGTATTTTATATTACTGAATAGATGAATGATGCCATTATTGGCTAGAGTAACCGTGTCGTCGTCGGCGTATTCGGTCCCATCTTCCTTGGTGAGATGTCCCTGCACCACTATGTAACTCTCGCTAGGATGAATGAATAGATCTTGGGTTTCGACGTTGATTCTTATCTCTCCCACATTGTTCAAACTCATTCCGGTTATCTGTTTGTATTCGTGAACCTCGTATACTTGAATACTTTCATCTTTCACTATGCTTTGTGCGATATCTAGTATATTTGTCATTTTTTGAAGGGTTTTGGGGGGGGGGGTTGTTTATTAATTAGCTTGCTTTTTTTTTTTTTTTTAAAAATAGTTTTAATTATTTTTTATTATTATTATTTTTTCTCTCCTTTATATATATATGTGTAAACAAGAAAATGTTAAAGAGAGTAAATAATTTTTTTTTCTTTATTAAAACTTCATCTTCTGCAATTGTTGTTCGTAAAACTTTCCGATGATCTCTTTGCCATCCAAAGCTTTGATTTCATAAGTTACCAGATCGATGTGAAATATTCTGATTATCACGAAGATTTCTGCGGTCCATCAAGGAGTGTAACCCTTTTCGAAGTGCTTCTTATAAGTGTAGATTCTCACTCAATCGCCGACCGCAAATTTCGGCGGTCTAGACTTCTTCCTGATCTTAGATCTCTCAGGATATAGATTCGCGTAGACCCTTTTTTCATTTCGAGGATTGCTAGCTTCCACGGGGGTCATCTTGATCGATCTGTGTCACGTGTTGTTGTAATCTTCGACCAGACCGTTCAGAGCATATATGTATTTCTTGGTCGAATTCGCCGTGAAGTACCTGTGCATCTTTTCCTTCATCGTTCGATTCCAACGTTCCACGACGCTGGCTTTCTTTTCGTTTTTGATCGAGTAGAGGTCGACCAACCGACGAACGTCCTTGTTGTAGAATTCCTTCCCCTTGTCCACCCACAATTTATTTGGTTTTCGAGAAGACGAGTCGAACACGCTCTTCAGAGCCACGGCGATGCAAGGTCCCAATTTATTTTTCAAGGCTCTGATCCAACCGTATTTGGAAAACATGTCGATGACCGTCAATAGATATTTGATGCCCTCGTTCCACCTCGAAAACGATCTCATGTCGACAAGTCGGCGGACCAAATGTCGTCCAGACCCTTCATGAACACCCTTCACTTTCGAAATTTACGCATGATGAGTTTGTGTAACTCCTTGGCCAATTCGTACATCAATAATCGCTTCTTTCTTCTTTTCCGAAGCGCCTTTTTTTTTTTTAACGCCCCGTCCGAATCGACATTTTGCACCGATCACTTTGCCGGCCAGCGAACATTCTAACTTCTCTCTCCTGGTTGGATTCAATATGTTTCTCAATTTTGCCAACATGTTTTTATCACAGACGTCGTTGTGAGTCTTGGTGTCGGGATGTTTTAAGTAGCACACATCGTGTTTATACACGGCTGCATCTACCCTATTCACGGGTTTGCTCCAAGATTTAGGAGTCAGATTGGAGTTGAGTCTCTTGTTCAATTTCATTCCGAGTCCTGTTAAACTGTGACCCGGCAGATGCATTTCGAAAGGTAGATTATTGATCATTTTATTCACGACGCCTTCGCCTCTGCTTGTTTTTTGTTTTTTTTGATGAATCAAGTCTTGATTGAACCACACACCTTGCAAATTCCACGAAGCATCTGTCTGTCGTTTTTAGTTCGTACTTCTCTAGAATTAGCCGTCTCGGTAACTCTCTTACACTTTACGCAATACATTTTTTTTAGGGTTATTTAAATTAATTCCGTATTTATTTTTTTTTTTATATATAAATTTAATATATTTTTTTTTTAAATTCTGTTCTTATTATATATATATATTATTTTCAATCGCTGCTCTTGAGTTCTATCAACTTACCAAATTCCTCCCTGGCCTCTTTCCTCCCCCTTTCATCTATTCCTTGATGATCTGATTAGTCTTGATTCTCACGGCTTCTTTCATGGCCTCGTATTTCATTTTCTCGCACATTATCGTGAAGTATTCTCCGTCCGATATCCTACCATCTTTCAACACCATCGAGATCATTTTGGATATCATGTCGATCTTGGAATCAGCCAAGATGCGAATCTTTTCGTGTTTCCTAGCCTTCAGATATAATTTCCTACTCAAAAAGTTTCCGAGCGTGCTAAACAATCCGGCGACGAGAGCCACTCCTTCTATGGTCAACACGATCAGAATGCCAACTGCGGTCGACAACAATCCGATGTTGGCTGTGTGTAAACCCATGGAAATCGTGATGAGTGTCATGTCGACCACGTTGACGAATTTCACGAGACGCGATTACTTCTTTTTGAGAGAATGACGAGAGTCTCTCTCTCAAGTCAGATACAATTGGATTCTACTGATTTGATCGATGTGACACCTCTCACCTCTTTCTTTTTCTTCTAGTGACGGTGCCATTGGCAAAACACCGTTCGGCTTCTCATCCTCGTCGTCATCTAATGACGGATACAATTTATTTCTGGTTCTCATTTTTGTGTTTTTTTTTTCTTTCTAATATTAGATAAAAATTTATGCGTGTATTTATTTTATTTTCTATTCTCCCTTATTTATATCAACAAGAAAACTTAGACGTATGCTTCCTTCTGCAATAATTTCAAGACGTATCCCTTGTCTTCTAAAGTCAGACTTCTACGCGCCAATTTCATTTCTTCCGAATCGGTGGGCTTGTCTCGCCCACTACAGAAGACTAATCTCCTCCAAAACTTGATCACATCGTCGATTCAAACGCATTCGAATGCTGGTTCGAAATAGTTGCCGACCATATCTTCCCTTTCCATCGTCAGACACGAAATGATCCTCGTGATCGAAGTCTAGATGATCCCGACACCCGACGCATCATTCTAACAAGAGGCGACCTAGTTGTTCATTCACGCGGAATGTGTAGGCTCTCATCAATGCCTTTTATCAGAAACAATGCTCTCATAATCTGGGAATCGTTCATGATTTATGTATATATTTTATTATCTATTCGATTCGATATTTTTTTTTTTTTAAATAACTATTTATTTATATATTTTTTCTCCTATATATATATCAGTCACTTTTTATTTCCTCTTGCGAATCTCATGATTCTATTACGATTCACCTCACAAAACTCACGAGAACTTGATGTTTTCGTCAGTTCCCTCCAGTGATTTCCTCGGCGATCGATCGCACCACCATGATGGCAAACGTGGAGAGACCATTTCCCTCGGTTCTAATTTTCGACGTTCTCTTACTTTTTGCGTTTTCCATCCTAGTTGGTCATCGCGGTCTACACGGTTCGTTCGACCGTTGGTGAACGTCGAGAAAAGTTTTTAAGATCGACTTTTTCCTGTCTTAGAATCCCCAGTCGTTTTTACCGTTCGGATCGCACCCTCCGCCGTCTGGAACGCGATCGCGAACTTCGGTGTCTCAGAACCCCCAAAACGCATTTTTTATGCTGTCCTAAAATCCCCAAAGCGTTTTTTTTTTTTGTCAGCGCTCGCCAACGATCGATCGAAGGTCTAGATCGCGATGGGAACGTCGAGAAGATTTTTTAGATTGATGTTTTCTTCGAATTTCGTACATTTTTACTTCCGAGCGAATATTTCGAATTCGCACTCGTTCGCCAATGGCTGTTTGAATGGTCTGGGGCGTGATAATTGCTTATGGGGATTCTGGGGCACCACGTACAAACAACGTTTTTATACACTCTGTACACGTTTTAACACTGAATCCCTATGGGAGTACACGTACATGTATGGGAACGTGTACAGTTTTTTGAAAAAAAATGTCCAGGTATCCCCAAAATATACGTACTGCTAATCATGACCGTGACAGATTTACGGGTGGAGAAAGTCGGAGTACCCGGAGAGAACCACCGAGCAGCTGCCAGCTCTCCAACATCGTAACTCCGCACTGCGGCACAGGCAGGGTTTGACTGGTTGAAGACATGTGCACCATCGACGTGCAGTACGCCTTAGTACACGGCGTCATTATGCCCCCATGTGGACAATCGGGGTTAAGTGCCTTGCCCAAGGACACAATGCGGGAGTCCGAATCGATCGCTGAAATGGTCACCCATACAATGACAAAACGGGCTCGGCGTTGCTTAACTTCGGTGATCTGACGAAAACCGGTTACCGCAACGCCACCGCGCCCCCATTTTGGCTTGTGCTGGCCACGGAAACATCACTTCTGAAAATTCATGCTTTAGCATTTTCAAGTTAAAAAATCTCTTTGATAAGAACCTTACCTCCACCCCACCCTTACTACATGACTTCGGCAATAGCAATTCACATGAGATGGAATTTTTCTGACCACTTTTCTACCCAAAACCGCTACCAATCAGAGATTATTGAACTGTTGTAAAAGATCACGAGTTTGATTATTGAGGGTTAACGACACTTTCAACAGCCAGCGTAATGTCGTGCCGAACAGTTTTACGGTTGGTGGAACCTGATGCGCCCGGAGCGAACTATCGACCAGTGACAAGTAGCCAGCGACAAGTAACTGACAGTCACTCAAATGTACTTACCCTGCACAAGCCACACCACGTGACCACCACTTGGTTGAATGCTCGTGTGTCATCTATCAACATGTCTCGCTCCTCAGCAGACTTTCCAGCCATGCTCCCATGTAAGCATTTAGGATTAGCCTTTTACCTAACATGAAAAGCAGACGACACTTGCCAAAAAATTCTTGAATAACTAATTTTTTTTCATTTTTTGTCTCGACGAGATCGTTCCAATAAGGGGTTATAACCTATGTTTTTGAGACAAAAAATGAAAAATAATGAGAATTAATTAGCGATTTTTGAGAATAGCGCTGGCCGGTTATGGCTGTTACGTTGGGTAAGTGGTTAAATGACTTACTCAAGGCCACAACGCAAGTTGTACAGATCACTTCGAACCGCCGGCCCCGCGGTGTCACAAGTCCTCGCACTAGTCAATGAGCCACCACGCTTCGCATAAGTAATGTGAAAAAGATTACGAAAACAGATCATTAATTGGTTATAACAAGTTACTTAATATGTTATAAAAGATTTACTGATTAAAACTGTTATAACAGACTATTAGTTGGTTGTAACAGCTTACTGATCTTTTAGAAGATATTTTGAATCTGTTACAGTACTTTATTGATCTGTCATAACAGATGAATAACTGGAGACGGGTTGGTGTGAAAACACTGCTGTTAAGGTCGAAATTCCTGGCACCCGAACGTGATTTACCCCCAGTTCCCCACTTTTCTTTCTACCGAGTTTTTCATACTTCGAGGTGGTCGAAAGGTACAATCGATTTTTGGCGAGTTGAGTAAGGCCAGCGGTATGCCAATTTCTGGAGCGATAGGCGGATGCTATAGATTTTCTTAAAGTTTGGGTTATGAGTGTGAAGTAAATAGAGAGCGACATGACAGGAGTTAATCGTTTCTTGCGCTCGAATGTCCTGTCGTAAGAATATCGCCCGACCTGTATCTTACCTTTTGTGAGATTCTGACGTCTGATAAATACTCGGACGATTGATAACCCTGAGGCCTCTCAAACATTTGTGTGGTGGCCTATTTTCATTACACCCCCCCCCCCCCCTCGCAAAGAGGGATATAGCAAAGACCTCTGCATGTCCGTCCGTTCGTCCGTCAGTCCGTATAGCCGGGCCACAGCAGATGGCCTTGCGAGGTGACCGTCCGTGTACAGTCGTTACTTGTGAGGTTGGGGGATAAAACCAAACCGTTAGTACACCAACCACTTGTGAGTTTTTTTTTCAACTTGTGAGGTGCGAAAAACTCACTTGTGAGTTGCGCAATTTTCTTCATACCTAACACTAAAATCACCTCACAAGTACATCTGCGGTAGAATGTCCGTCCGTCCGTCCGTCCGTCCGTCCGTCCGTCCGTCCGTCCGTCCGTCCGTCCGTCTCTCCTTCCGTTCATCCCTCTGTCCGACTATCACACTTTTGCTTATTTCTTATTTTTTGTCTGTGAAATATGCGTTTTGCCAGAATGCAAAGCAAAAAAAAAAAAATAAAACTGCCCCACCCCTAATCCCCCACCCATTGGTCAGATGAGAGTAACAAAATATCTTGCTTCAAAATGCATATTGAAGGATTTCAAGCGATTCCAGCCTTACCCATCCCCCCCCCCCATCCCCCCTCCCTGGTCATTATAATTTCTTTCGTCTCCAAGATGTGTTATGCCCGATTAAGAGTGATTTGATGCTGAAAAACACCTATGCCCCAATCCCAGCCCCTAATTGGAGGGAGGTTAACTTCACTTGGTGATGCAAGCCTTTTTTTCCAGGTCACAGACTGATAATCTTGCTAACACGATTATTTAAAACATTTGAAAAACAATACGTTTTCTCTTCAGGAACAGAAGTAACAGAGAATTATGCAAAAATAAAAGAATATGTAGAGGAAGTTATTCCATCGTACACCTTTTCAGATTTCCAAAGTCACTTCCATCTGAAAAAAAGAAGCATTTGAGATCCTTTTATTAGAATTAGGGGAGAAACTAACGCCTGAATCTAGGCGTGGTGGTCACCCATCAGTACAAGCAAAGAAGCAGTTGTTGTTCGTAATTTGGACTTTATCAAACCAAGAATGTTTCAGGGCAATTGCAGGGCAATTGCAGATCGGTTTGGAATTGCAAAAGGAACTGCTCATAAAATTCTTTCCAGAGTTTGTGGAGTTATTAACATGCACCTCCTTGCAAAATATATAAAATGGCCGACTGTTGAAGAACTTGATTCTCACAGCAGCGAATTTGAGATACCGGGAATGGCAGGGACCATAGATGGGTGCCATCTTGCAATTCGGACGCCATCTAAGGATTCCGAATGCTATATCAATCGTAAAAAGTTTGCTTCAATAATTCTCCAAGCAGTTTGCAACAATAAGCTCGAATTCATGGATATATTTGTAGGTTGCACGTGTTTTGAGAAATTCTCCCCTTTTCTGTTTAGCTGAACAAGGGACACTGATAATAGATGTTTTTTTGGTAGGTGATTCAGCCTACCCACTTAGAAAATGGCTCATGTGCCCTTTCCGAGACAGTGGACAATAATTGACTGGAAAACAGAAGAGGTTTAATACAATTTTAGCATCCAAAAGAAGAGTAACTGAGAGGGCGTTCAGTTTGCTGAAGGGGCGTTTTCGTCGTTTGAAACACGTTGATATGTATCGGACAGATAAGATTTCTGAAATTATCTGTGCGTCTCTTGTACTACAATTTCTGCTTAAAGAATGTAAATATCGACGAGGAAAACATACAGGAATTTATTAATGATGGTGCACAAGAAAATATATCGTCTAATCTTGCCCACAACATTGATGCCGTTGAATGTGAAGATAAGCGAACGCGACTAATGAACCTCTTGGTTGAGTGACTTATCGATCCCCTCTAAATTCAATCAACCAGTTTAGTTTGGTTGAAATGTTCATACCTGTATCACATCGAAACGCCAAAAGTGACTAATTTGTAAACGAACATATCAATTCCAAGGATGAAAGAACTCCACTCTGAGGGTGATTACTCTGGATAGCATGTAGGGTTAACCTTCTGAACACGAAGACCGATTCTTCGGTTCAAGGCGTAATTATTGTCCCATTTTTGTCTTATTGTAAAAGAACAGTCATGTAGCCTGGGGCGGGGGGGAGGCTGAGGGGGCACATCCCCCAATTTCAGTCATGCATCCCACCCCCATGCTCACCCATAAAGGGAACATCAGGGAAGCAATTTTAATATCTATAGCAATTTATTTAATTCTCAGTCCGTTTGTGTCCATAATTTATAAGTTGTGAATAGCATCAATAATTAGGCCAAATTGATGGATTTCACCGATATAGGTCCTCAAAGGGGTTTACTAGGAGTAACTTTTTACCAGGAATCTAATGGTGGGGGGGGGGGGGGTTAAAAAGTGACGGGATCGAAGGCCCTGCCCGGAGGGCGGGTCCGAGTGTGCCGCCCGTAGGGTGGGCTGGGTCGAAAAATACGCGGCCCCTATTTTGGAGTTTTTTGGGGGGTACTTTTCATATGACCCCTACATTTTCCCGTGCAACGCCGGGTAACCCTGCTAGTAGTCTATATACCCAAATTAAAATGGTTTTATCTGATAACAAGTAGCATGGCAGTGTGCAAGGGCCTTTACATATCTTTCGCAACTGATTCACGCGATCCTTTGGCATCAGCCGCCTCAGTAGCGAAACAATACTAAACCACGCACACCGCTTGGCCACCGACAAACCCCGAATGAACATATACTAAACCACGCACACCAATCGAGTATTGACAGATCCTAAATGCTTCTTGATTCTATGGCACGGAGAAAATTGAAAAACAGACGTTCTCGCTGATTTTCTTGCAGTTCAGTATGAAGAATTAAGCAATGCAATTACTTGACAATGTCATATTTTATTAGTGATGACGTGATGACAAAAACACGTGTCAATAGAGTTAATTTTTATTTTTCTACTTTAGAAATTGTGAAAAATATGAACCCATAGGAACTGGGTGCTTTTCAAACCTGTTTGAAGCTAATGAAAAACATTTTATTCTCTGACAAAATGTAGGACTGTCGCACAGGTACTCGGCACAAGCTGAGAAATCGAACAAAAATGATAGCAATCATAGCATTTTTGGATCGAGGTTGGCGTGCCCCCATAATGGAATATAAATATTAACTTTAATATTTATTTACATTATGAGGGCACATCACATCGATCCAAAAATGATATCAGATATCATTTTTGTTCCATTTCTCAGCCTGTGTTGAGAACCCGTGGGCTGTCCCATACTGGGTGCGATGCGAAAGTACAAGTGACGCGATAAATCTAAACTCACCCTGTTTGCGATCTGTGTACGATGTGATGATTACATTTTTTCCTGACTATAGAATCGATGTACATCTACTGAATACACCAAGTCCAAAAAGAAGGGTGAAACCTGGTGAAACAAAGAATTATTGATTATAATTTTGACGCAGCGAATCATTGTGTCAAAATTATAATCAACAACTTTTCGAATTTCGAAGTAGCCTATGTGTTGGACTCAGTGTATCCGGTGGCTATCTTCATATAAAAGTCTACCGCATTCACACACCTAGTGTTTTTTCTCTCCTGCAAACAAAAAAGTGCTAGCGTTTATTTTAGTTTTATCGCATCGCTCGCAACACTGGCATCGCATCTAGTATGCAAAGGCCTCCCGTATAAAGACTGAATTATAAAAGATTTCTGGAGTACATGATCAGAAAGGAAAAAGGTTGTTTTTCAACTTTTAAGACAGCTTTTAAATTGGCCGAATGTTTGGGCATTTTAATCCTGCTTCTTCTTTTTCATCAAGACCTCAATAAGTTTATCAAATATTTCCATTCTCTCGTTGTGCATTTTCTGCATATCGGCCCTAAGCGCTTCGATGCTCTGAATTTGTTGCTTTTGGGAATTTTCTATCAACGAAATTAAATTTGATTTCCAACTGTCCCTTTTGTCTTTTTTCTTTCAGTTTGAGAAGGGCCGGGGCCCATTAGGGTGTCATCTGGTATGTCTTCTTGTTGCGACTCCTGCGTTACTGCTTCATTTTCACTAGAAGCGGATATGTTTAATGGCACACCACCCAGTGATGATACGAGCCTTCCTGGTCTTACATTTGACTTAATGCCATATATCTCCTGCAATTCGTCATAGAAAGGACATGTCCTGTGTCCAGCACCTGACCTCTTATTGTTATCCTCTACTTTGGGGTAGGGGTTATATTCTCTGATTGATCTGGCATCTGATTAGAAATGAATTTCCATGCGTTTTTCTTTTTAATTTTGCCGCTGGTGAAGAGATCCTGGTTCGTATTGTAGAGCTCGATCAGGGCCTTTGTCATGTCGTTTGTCCAGGTCATGGGCTTAGTGTCATCATTTTTTGAGGTAGATGCTAGCTGATTATCATACGCAGAATGACTGGATATTGAAGGTCCCACGATCGCCTCTTGCTAGAATATACATATAGTTTTGTCAAAATCACAAAAATCGATCAAAAAATTAAGAAGCCACGGATTAATTTCCGTGACAGTTTCTTTCCCAGTCTCGTTGAGTGCCTGCATGACCGCAGGATAAACGTCTTTGCTACCAGTGTGAATATATAGTGTTTGGCCACCAACGCCCGATTCTCGAAGGTTATCACACTGCCTCTGATTGGCCGTCAGGTAGCCGTTTAGAAGTTCTTCATCAAAATATCTCCGAAATGTTTGTGGTATATGTTCCCGGATTGGACCTATTGGACCCTGATCAGCGACTTCCTCTGAAATAGAATCAACTGCATAAGGCCAACGTAAACAACATGTCAGATGTTAACTCTTTACCTAACATAGCTACCATAAACTGCGAGCAAATTTACCAACATTAGCCCACCACAGCCTAAAATATCTTACATATATCTCGATAAAACCATACAAATATGTCTATCACTAGAATCGGCTCGTCGAACCGGTTTTAAAGATATCCATACTTGTATGGTTTTATTGAAAAATTGTGAGATGTTATTTGAAAAATGTAAAATTGACTTTATTTTTCAAAAAGTTGTGTTAGGTAAAGGTTTAACCCGATGGCATCTATTCCAGTGGGTGGTGTCCAGGACTTGATTTTCATTACACAGCAGTGTGGATGCTTTTTCTTCATTAATTCCACTGGAAGAGCAATTATCCCGGCGATACTACAGATTAATGAAATTAGGCCTGTCGCGAAAAAGAATGAGGACTGGTAATATTAAGAACATGGCTGTGAGCTAATGTCAGTCCAGTATAAGTTTAATTTAGAGTCTCTAGACTATACAAACTAGTTAGTCATTCGAGGCCAGTTAACTGGCTTGGTGCTGGGGGCTAGTATCACGACTTACAAAGGGGAAGGGGGTCTGTAAGTGTTGGTGGGGGTGGGTACTATACAAAGTCATTATATTGTGTATTAAATTTATCATGTTTTGTGGGGAGACAAAAGCCATAAATTGGGAGTATTTTGGGTCAGTTCAAACATCCTGTGAGAAATGCCCCTCCCCCCCAACCCCCCCCCCCCCTCCATGTCGCCCTTATAAACAGCGCTCCCGGTCTAACAAGTTCTTCACATTCTACGCAACTTTAATCAATCTTGCGCTTCCCGTTGTGTGCATTTGAAGAGAATGCTTGGCAAGATCCCGAAAATCTACATTCGAAGTTTGCCTTGTCTAACAAAACAGTATGTTACGTATGAAACGACTCTCATTGCCAAGATCTCCCCCGGACCTCCATTTCTACAGTAAATTCCCTCATGGCTACCAATATAAGGTGGAAGTCATAGCGGTTATGAATTAACCCCTTACCAAACGTAACGGCCAAAACCAGCATCCTCAACTTTTATGGTTTTTGATATTGACTCTTGGGAAAGTTATCTCCCCTTGTAAATACTGGAGTCCAGCTGCAATCCAATTAACATAAAACCTCTGAAAGGTGTGAATGAAATCTTGATCGCCAGGGAATGGTTGTCGGAAGCGGAGAAATCAGCTGAGAATGAACAGGACAGCACAATACACGAAAATCGGCATTCATTTTTTTTATATTTTAATTTTTTGCTTCCAAAACATAGGTTATGACCCCTCATTGGAACGAACGCATCGCGCTCTCTCCAATGAGGGTTCATAACCTATGTTTTTGAGACAAAAAAATTAGTTATTCAAGAATTTTGTTTGCAAAGGTCGTCTGCTTTTCATGTTAGGTAAAGGGTTAAGGGGATTTCTTCAAAACGGTTCGACCCCAGCGTTGTGACTCCACACCTCAATCGCTACTGTAGCACTGCACTCCAGCCAATAAGTCCTCTACGCGCTTTCTCTAGCTCAACGCCCTTCTTTTTCCCTGCCGGTTCAGCCCAGAGCAAAACGGCAAGGGCTGCACGCCCTTGCGTATTACTAGCCCTAAATAAAACGCGCCCATCAATGGGCAGCTATTTGGCTATTAGTAAACTCTGAGAACCAATTTAAGTCCCTCTAACGTCTTTCTCAGATGATCCACATTCCGCTTACTCAAATGAAACGCAGCTACCAACTAAAAGGAATTGTCCACTCATTTCTCGATCTATTCCTTTCTTGAACGATTTTTCGACTTCTCGTGGCATTTTATGTTCTGCGGTCCACACGCAAGTCTGTAATTCCCGTAGTCTCCGACTGGGGTTGACCCCCCCCCCCCCCCCCCCCACTCCCAGCTTGTCGTATGGACCGTCGATTTGGGAATATTGGGATGGACACATACATACCGCCACTTACAATGAATGTGCCGGATTGGGAAAGGGTCGGGTTCTGTGGACGTGTAGACTGGGCCCTTGTAAAACCAATATGTGCTTATGTGACTATAGATGCACATGGAACATTGTTACATGTGCGCATATAGGCACAATATGGCATACGGGTATTTCAGGGAGGGGGTGAGGGGTATCGCAGGCATCGCAGCACCCCAACCCACTATATTGCTAACGCTTCCCCATTAAACGGCTACCACCATAACTACATGTATCCCCTAATGGTTTGGTAGTCGTGTGTGAATTTACTTTTGAAATGGAGATCCGGAAAGAGGTCCAGGAGACTATTTCATACACGTTACCCTTTTCTTATATCAGGAAAACCCTTGCATAGGGTGCAAAGATCGTTGGAGCGGTTCCGCGATTACTCTTTTGGTCGCATCGATTTGGAGATTTCATCTGGAAGACTGATTCGTAACTTGACAATGGCCACAGAATAACAATGGGCGTTTCAACGATGTTTCTTGCCAGATTTGAAGATTTTTTTTCTGAGTCAGGTCGGAAAAATTGCGGCAGCATTATGTAAAAATCTAGCCTTTAATGTCTTTACATCTGGCATTTTTCCTACAGTATGGAAAAAGGCCATTGTGAGACCTTTGCTGAAAAACTCAAAGTTGGAACCCACTCTGAGCAGTTACAGACCTGTCAGTAATCTGTCATTTCTGTCCAAATTGGTTGAAAAGGCTTCAACAATTAGTTTTACGAGTCATATTGAGAATAACCACCTCCTCCCTCAGTACCTAAGTGCGTATAGATCTGGCTGCAGCACTGAGACCTTATTGCTCAAGGTATACAACGATCTTCTAGTTAGAATGGAACACCAATCTCTCTCACCAATGGTGGCGATTGATTTGAGTGCAGCATTTGACACTGTGGATCATCAATTGTTAATTGACGTATTGTCAAACATGTTTTGAATTAAAGATAATGCACTCAAACGGATTTCGTCTTACCTTGCAGAGAGAAGTTTTGAAGTGCACATTGGAAGATCTAAATCCTCTCCATTAAGCATACATTTCTCTGTACCTCAAGGGAGTATAAATGGACCAATTTATTTCACATGCTATGCTAGTTCATTGGGTTCCTGTCTTGGGGGAAAACAGCAAATAGCTGGTTACGCAGATGACCATTCCATATACGATACGTATCGCGCCGGTCAGGATACGATTGAACAGAAAACAATAGAAAGCATTTCTGAAACCTTGAGTGATATTAAAGAATGGATGGTCCTTAATTGACCCAAGATGAATGAGTCTAAAACTGAATTCATCATTTTCGATAGCTCCCGGATGTTACCCAAAACCAACATAGCTTCTATTGACGTATGTGGAACTGACATTGCTCGATCAAAAGAAATCAAACTTCTGGGTATGCAGCTGGATGAAAATTTAACTTTTAAAAACACATTTCCACACTAACGGCCAGGGCAGCATCGTATGCTATGTTTAATTTAAAAATGTTTAGGCCCTACTTGTCCAAACAGGCATGCCTAAAAATTGCCAACGCCCTGATAATGTCCCATATGGATTATGGCAATAGCCTTTTGATGGACCTGCCGCAAAGCAGAATGGAGCCTTTCCAGAGAATTCAAAGCCTCACTGCCAAAGTCATAATGGATAGGTCAAAATTCTCCAGCTCTACAGATGCCTTGCAAGAGTGCCATTTTCTCCAAATCGCAGTTAGGTGTCAACTTAAAGTCTTTGTACTAGTCTTCAAGTGTCTTAATAACATGGCACCTGAATATTTGGCGAATTTGATTACCTTCTCCACCAACTCCAATGCCACAAGATCTAGCACTACACTCAAATTGGCACAACCTTTTAATAGGGAAATTACTTTTGCAGACAGAGCTTTCAGCTATGTAGGCCCAAATCTTTGGAATTCCTTGCCAGGTTACATAAAAATAAGCCCAGACCTGAAAACATTCAAAAAAACTATTAAAACAATATCTATTTAAGAAAGTTTTCAAAATTCACCACACTTCTGTTAACTGAATACTTCTTTATCATCCTTTAAATATGTATGTGTAATGTTTAAATATGTTAAATGTGTATTATATGTTTCTGTGAAGCGCCACAGAATGTGGCCCTGTCCCTAATTATTCGGGGCAGTGGTACAAATTTGAGCGCTATACTAAATGTGTGATGTGATGTAATGTAATGTTTAAAATACGTTTTTATACTGTTGCTGTGTCGGTGGGGCGGAGAAATGGGGGGGGGGGGGGTGTACTCTACTCCGTCTTCCATCAGTCGTATATATAAATCAAAATTGCCAAAAACACGTGCTCCAAAACTTTGTATCCACCCCTGGTTCCATGGCTTCTAGAGCTCCTTGTTATGCGCGCGACGCTACTAGACGGGCGTTTTTACTTCACATACACGAAAGAGCATGAAGGCTATTGCCCGATGTATGCGATGCAGAGCGACGAGATGTGAACGATGTGATAAATCTGAAACCAACGATATCCTTTTTTCTGTTTGCGATGAGGTTACTGTGTGAGGTTTGTAGATCTGCAAGGTTGTGCATCATAAGTCAAAATTAAGTGGTCTTTGAATATACGGAGACCAATGAGCAAGCTGAACTACATTAGTATTATTATTATTATTTTGACGACTATTTGCACAAAATTATAATTAATTATTTTTGAAGTAGTGTATAATTCGGATTCGGTGAACTCAGTTGTTACCTTCTACTCATAGCTTTCGCAACCATAATTCGACATCTTGAGCTTTTTCTCACTTGCAAACAGAGAAGCGCAAGCGTTTATTTTAAATTTATCGCATCGTTCGCAACGCATCACGTCCAATCTGTGTTAGGGCCTTAACTCTTTAAAATCTGAATCATAATGTTTTATTTAAAATGTCCCCAAATATGTCCTGAATTGGCAGAATGTCGTTTCCCTGATGTTACCATTGTGTAAGATTTGAAGAGAATGCTTTGAAATGAAAGGAAAGTGAGCACTGTGAATTTAGTTACTTATTCCCGTTTCCTTATTCGATATTCAAAATTCGAAAAAAATTACCGGATATTTTGGTGTTGATGGGTGGCCCCGAGGAATAAAGAAGATTGACACCTCAACCGCCCCAATCGGACCACATTTAGGGGCCCTACTAAGGCCCCAAAAAGGGCCAGTTACAAAATATCACCAAAGCAGGTTAAAATCACTGGATATTTTGGTGTTGATGGGTGGCCCCCGAAGAATAAAGAAGATTGACACCTCAACCGCCCCAATCGGACCACATTTAGGGGCCCTATTAAGGCCCCAAAAAGGGCCAGTTACAAAATATCACCAAAGCATGTTAAAATCACTGGATATTTTGGTGTTGATGGGTGGCCCCCGAGGAGTAAAGAAGATTGAAACCTCAACCGCCCCAATCGGACCACATTTAGGGGCCCTACTAAGGCCCCCAAAAGGGCCAGTTACAAAATATCAACAAAGCAGGTTAAAATCACTGGATATTTTGGTGTTGATGGGTGGCCCCCTAGGAATAAAGAAGATTGAAACCTCAACCGCCCCAATCGGACCACATTTAGGGGCCCTACTAAGGCCCAAAAAGGGCCAGTTACAAAATATAACCAAAGAAGGTTAAAATCAGTGGATATTTTGGTGTTGATGGGTGGCCCCCGAGGAATAAAGAAGATTGACACCTCAACCGCCCCAATCGGACCATATTTAGGGGCCCTACTAAGGCCCCAAAAAGGGCCAGTTACAAAATATCACCAAAGGAGGTTAAAATCACTGGATATTTTGGTGTTGATGGGTGGCCCCCGAGGAATAAAGAAGATTGACACCTCAACCGCCCCAATCGGACCACATTCAGGGGCCCTACTAAGGCCCCAAAAAGGGCCAGTTACAAAATGTCACCAAAGCAGGTTAAAATCACGGATATTTTGGTGTTGATGGCTGGCCCCCGAGGAATAAAGAAGATTGACACCTCAACTGCCCCTATCGGACCACATTAAGGGGCCCTACTAAGGCCCCAAAAAGGGCCAGTTACAAAATATCACCAAAGCAGGTTAAAATCACGGGATATTTTGGTGTTGATGGGTGGCCCCGAAGAATAAAGAAGATTGACACCTCAACCGCCCCAATCGGACCACATTTAGGGGTCCTACTAAGGCCCTAAAAAGGGCCAGTTACAATATATCACCAAAGCAGGTTAAAATCACGGGATATTTTGGTGTTGATGGGTGGCCCCCGAGGAATAAAGAAGATTGACACCTCAACCGCCCCAATCGGACCACATTTAGGGGCCCTACTAAGGCCCCAAAAAGGGCCAGTTACAAAATATGACCAAAATTGGATAAAATCACAGGATATTTTGGTGTTGAAGGGTGGCCCACGAGGAATAAAGAAGATTGACACCTCAACCGCCCCTATCGGACCACATTTAGGGGCCCTACTAAGGCCCCAAAAAGGGCAAGTTACAAAATATCACGAAAGCAAGTTAAAACTACGGGATATTTTGGTGTTGATGGGTGGCCCCCGAGGAATAAAGAAGATTGACACCTCAACCGCCCCAATCGGACCACATTTAGGAGCCCTACTAAGGCCCCGAAAAGGGCCAGTTACAAAATATCACCAAAGCAGGTTAAATCACGGGATATTTTGGAGTTGATGGGTGGCCCCCAAGGAATAAAGAAAATTGACACCTCAACCGCCACAATCAGACCACATTTAGGGACCCCACTAAGGCCCCAAAAAGGGCCAGTTACAAAATATCACCAAAGCAGGTTAAAATCACGGGATATTTTGGTGTTGGTGGGTGGCCCCCGAGGAATAAAAAAGATTGACACCTCAAGCGCCCCAATCGGACCACATTTAGGAGCCCTACTAAGGCCCCAAAAAGGGCCAGTTACAAATTATCACCAAAGAAGGATAAAATCACGGGATACTTTGGTGTTGATGGGTGGCCCCCGAGGAATAAAGAAAATTGACACCTCAACCGCCCCAATCGGACCACATTTAGGGGCCCTACTAAGGCCCCCAAAAAGGGCCAGTTACAAAATATCACCAAAGCAGGTTAAAATCACTGGATATTTTGGTGTTGGTGGGTGGCCCCCGAGGAATAAAGAAGATTGACACCTCAACCGCCACAATCAGACCACATTTAGGGACCCCACTAAGGCCCCAAAAAGGGCCAGTTACAAAATATCACCAAAGCAGGTTAAAATCACGGGATATTTTGGTGTTGGTGGGTGGCCCCCGAGGAATAAAGAAGATTGACACCTCAACCGCCCCAATCGAACCACATTTAGGGGCCCTACTAAGGCCCCAAAAAGGGCCAGTTACAAAATATCACCAAAGCAGGTTAAAATCACTAGATATTTTGGTGTTGGTGGGTGGCCCCGAGGAATAAAAAAGATTGACACCTCAAGCACCCCAATCGGACCACATTTAGGGGCCTACTAAGGCCCCAAAAAGGGCCAGTTACAAATTATCACCAAAGAAGGATAAAATCACGGGATATTTTGGTGTTGATGGGTGGCCCCCGAGGAATAAAGAAGATTGACACCTCAACTGCCCCAATCGGACCACATTTAGGGGCCCTACTAAGGCCCCAAAAAGGGCCAGTTACAAAATATCACCAAAGCAGGTTAAAATCACGGGATATTTTGGTGTTGATGGGTGGCCTCCAAAGAATAAAGAAGATTGACACCTCAACCGCCCCAATCGGACCACATTTAGGGGCCCTACTAAGGCCCCAAAAAGGGCAAGTTACAAAATATCACGAAAGCAGGTTAAAATTATGGGATATTTTGGTGTTGATGGGTGGCCCCCGAGGAATAAAGAAGATTGACACCTCAACCGCCCCAATCGGACCACATTTAGGGGCCCTACTAAGGCCCCAAAAAGAGCCAGTTACAAAATATCACCAAAGCAGGTTAAATCACGGGATATTTTGGAGTTGTTGGGTGGCCCCCAAGGAATAAAGAAAATTGACACCTCAACTGCCCCAATCGGACCACATTTAGGGGCCCTACTAAGGCCCCAAAAAGGGCCAGTTACAAAATATCACCAAAGCAGGTTAAAATCACGGGAAATTTTCGTGTTGGTGGGTGGCCCCCAAGGAATAAAAAAGATTGATACCTCAAGCGCCCCAATCGGACCACATTTAGGGGCCCTACTAAGGCCCCAAAAAGGGCCAGTTACAAATTATCACCAAAGAAGGATAAAATCACAGGATATTTTGGTGTTGGTGGGTGGACCCCGAGGAATAAAGAAAATTGACACCTCAACCGCCCCAATCGGACCACATTTAGGGGCCCTACTAAGGCCCCAAAAAGGGCCACTTACAAAATATCACCAAAGCAGGTTAAAATCACGGGATATTTTGGTGTTGGTGGGTGGCCCCCGAGGAATAAAAAAGATCGACACCTCAAGCGCCCCAATCGGACCACATTTAGGGGCCCTACTAAGGCCCCAAAAGGGCCAGTTACAAATTATCACCAAAGAAGGATAAAATCACGGGATATTTTGGTGTTGATGGGTGGCCCCCCAAGGAATAAAGAAAACTGACACCTCAACCGCCCCAATCGGACCACATTTAGGGGCCCTACTAAGGCCCCCAAAAGGACCAGTTACAAAACATCACCAAAACAGGTTAAAATCACTGGATATTTTGGTGTTGCTGGGTGGCCCCCGAGGAATAAAGAAGATTGACACCTCAACCGTCCCAATCGGACCACATTTACGGGCCCTACTAAGGGCCCAAAAAGGGCCAGTTACAAATTATCACCAAAGAAGGATAAAATCACGGGATATTTTGATGTTGATGGGTGGCACCCGAGGAATAAAGAAGATTGCCACCTCAACCGCCCCAATCGGACCACATTTAGGGGCCCTACTAAGGCCCCCAAAAGGGCCAGTTACAAAATATCACCAAAGCAGGTTAAAATCACTGGATATTTTGGTGTTGATGGGTGGCCCCTGAGGAATAAAGAAGATTGACACCTCAACCTCCCCAATCGGACCACATTTAAGGGCCCTACTAAGGCCCCAAAAAGGGCCAGTTACCAATTATCACCAAAGAAGGATAAAATCACGGGATATTTTGGTGTTGATGGGTGGCCCCCGAGGAATAAAGAAGATTGACACCTCAACTGCCCCAATCGGACCACATTTAGGGGCCCTACTAAGGCCCCAAAAAGGGCCAGTTACAAAATATCACCAAAGCAGGTTAAAATCACGGGATATTTTGGTGTTGATGGGTGGCCTCCAAAGAATAAAGAAGATTGACACCTCAACCGCCCCAATCGGACCACATTTAGGGGCCCTACTAAGGCCCCAAAAAGGGCAAGTTACAAAATATCACGAAAGCAGGTTAAAATTATGGGATATTTTGGTGTTGATGGGTGGCCCCCGAGGAATAAAGAAGATTGACACCTCAACCGCCCCAATCGGACCACATTTAGGGGCCCTACTAAGGCCCCAAAAAGAGCCAGTTACAAAATATCACCAAAGCAGGTTAAATCACGGGATATTTTGGAGTTGTTGGGTGGCCCCCAAGGAATAAAGAAAATTGACACCTCAACTGCCCCAATCGGACCACATTTAGGGGCCCTACTAAGGCCCCAAAAAGGGCCAGTTACAAAATATCACCAAAGCAGGTTAAAATCACGGGAAATTTTGGTGTTGGTGGGTGGCCCCCAAGGAATAAAAAAGATTGATACCTCAAGCGCCCCAATCGGACCACATTTAGGGGCCCTACTAAGGCCCCAAAAAGGGCCAGTTACAAATTATCACCAAAGAAGGATAAAATCACGGGATATTTTGGTGTTGGTGGGTGGCCCCCGAGGAATAAAGAAAATTGACACCTCAACCGCCCCAATCGGACCACATTTAGGGGCCCTACTAAGGCCCCAAAAAGGGCCAGTTACAAAATATCACCAAAGCAGGTTAAAATCATGGGATATTTTGGTGTTGGTGGGTGGCCCCGAGGAATAAAAAAGATCGACACCTCAAGCGCCCCAATCGGACCACATTTAGGGGCCCTACTAAGGCCCCAAAAGGGCCAGTTACAAATTATCACCAAAGAAGGATAAAATCACGGGATATTTTGGTGTTGATGGGTGGCCCCCCAAGGAATAAAGAAAACTGACACCTCAACCGCCCCAATCGGACCACATTTAGGGGCCCTACTAAGGCCCCCAAAAGGACCAGTTACAAAACATCACCAAAACAGGTTAAAATCACTGGATATTTTGGTGTTGCTGGGTGGCCCCCGAGGAATAAAGAAGATTGACACCTCAACCGTCCCAATTGGACCACATTTACGGGCCCTACTAAGGGCCCAAAAAGGGCCAGTTACAAATTATCACCAAAGAAGGATAAAATCACGGGATATTTTGATGTTGATGGGTGGCACCCGAGGAATAAAGAAGATTGCCACCTCAACCGCCCCAATCGGACCACATTTAGGGGCCCTACTAAGGCCCCCAAAAGGGCCAGTTACAAAATATCACCAAAGCAGGTTAAAATCACTGGATATTTTGGTGTTGATGGGTGGCCCCTGAGGAATAAAGAAGATTGACACCTCAACCTCCCCAATCGGACCACATTTAAGGGCCCTACTAAGGCCCCAAAAAGGGCCAGTTACCAATTATCACCAACGAAGGATAAAATCACGGGATATTTTGGTGTTGATGGGTGGCCCCCGAGGAATAAAGAAGATTGCCACCTCAACCGCCCCAATCGGACCACATTTAAGGGCCCTACTAAGGCCCCAAAAAGGGCCAGTTACAAAATATCACCAAAGCAGGTTAAAATCACGGGATATTTTGGTGTTGGTGGGTGGCCCCCGAGGAATAAAAAAGATCGACACCTCAACCGCCCCAATCGGACCACATTCAGGGGCCCTACTAAGGCCCCAAAAAGGGCAAGTTACAAAATATCACGAAAGCAGGTTAAAATTATGGGATATTTTGGTGTTGATGGGTGGCCCCCGAGGAATAAAGAAGATTGACACCTCAACCGCCCCAATCGGACCACATTTAGGGGCCCTACTAAGGCCCCAAAAAGAGCCAGTTACAAAATATCACCAAAGCAGGTTAAATCACGGGATATTTTGGAGTTGTTGGGTGGCCCCCAAGGAATAAAGAAAATTGACACCTCAACTGCCCCAATCGGACCACATTTAGGGGCCCTACTAAGGCCCCAAAAAGGGCCAGTTACAAAATATCACCAAAGCAGGTTAAAATCACGGGAAATTTTGGTGTTGGTGGGTGGCCCCCAAGGAATAAAAAAGATTGATACCTCAAGCGCCCCAATCGGACCACATTTAGGGGCCCTACTAAGGCCCCAAAAAGGGCCAGTTACAAATTATCACCAAAGAAGGATAAAATCATGGGATATTTTGATGTTGATGGGTGGCACCCGAGGAATAAAGAAGATTGCCACCTCAACCGCCCCAATCGGACCACATTTAGGGGCCCTACTAAGGCCCCCAAAAGGGCCAGTTACAAAATATCACCAAAGCAGGTTAAAATCACTGGATATTTTGGTGTTGATGGGTGGCCCCTGAGGAATAAAGAAGATTGACACCTCAACCTCCCCAATCGGACCACATTTAAGGGCCCTACTAAGGCCCCAAAAAGGGCCAGTTACCAATTATCACCAACGAAGGATAAAATCACGGGATATTTTGGTGTTGATGGGTGGCCCCCGAGGAATAAAGAAGATTGCCACCTCAACCGCCCCAATCGGACCACATTTAAGGGCCCTACTAAGGCCCCAAAAAGGGCCAGTTACAAAATATCACCAAAGCAGGTTAAAATCACGGGATATTTTGGTGTTGGTGGGTGGCCCCCGAGGAATAAAAAAGATCGACACCTCAAGCGCCCCAATCGGACCACATTTAGGGGCCCTACTAAGGCCCCAAAAGGGCCAGTTACAAATTATCACCAAAGAAGGATAAAATCACGGGATATTTTGGTGTTGATGGGTGGCCCCCCAAGGAATAAAGAAAACTGACACCTCAACCGCCCCAATCGGACCACATTTAGGGGCCCTACTAAGGCCCCCAAAAGGACCAGTTACAAAATATCACCAAAACAGGTTAAAATCACTGGATATTTTGGTGTTGCTGGGTGGCCCCCGAGGAATAAAGAAGATTGACACCTCAACCGTCCCAATCGGACCACATTTACGGGCCCTACTAAGGGCCCAAAAAGGGCCAGTTACAAATTATCACCAAAGAAGGATAAAATCACGGGATATTTTGATGTTGATGGGTGGCACCCGAGGAATAAAGAAGATTGCCACCTCAACCGCCCCAATCGGACCACAATTAGGGGCCCTACTAAGGCCCCAAAAAGGGCCAGTTACAAAATATCACCAAAGCAGGTTAAAATCACTGGATATTTTGGTGTTGATGGGTGGCCCCCGAGGAATAAAGAAGATTGACACCTCAACCTCCCCAATCGGACCACATTTATGGGCCCTACTAAGGCATCAAAAAGGGCCAGTTACCAATTATCACCAACGAAGGATAAAATCACGGGATATTTTGGTGTTGATGGGTGGCCCCCGAGGAATAAAGAAGATTGCCACCTCAACCGCCCCAATCGGACCACATTTAAGGGCCCTACTAAGGCCCCAAAAAGGGCAAGTTACAAAATATCACCAAAGCAGGTTAAAATCACGGCATATTTTGGTGTTGATGGGTGGCCCCCGAGGAATAAAGAAGATTGCCACCTCAACCGCCCCAATCGGACCACATTTAAGGGCCCTACTAAGGCCCCAAAAAGGGCAAGTTACAAAATATCACCAAAGCAGGTTAAATCACGGGATATTTTGGAGTTGATGGGTGGCCCCCGAGGAATAAAGAAAATTGACACCTCAACCGCCCCAATCGGACCACATTTAGGGGCCCTACTAAGGCCCCAAAAAGGGCCAGTCACAAAATATCACCAAAGCAGGTTAAAATCACGGCATATTTTGGTGTTGATGGGTGGCCCCCCGAGGAATAAAGAAGATTGACACCTCAACCTCCCCAATCGGACCACATTTAGGGGCCCTACTAAGGCCCCAAAAAGGGCCAGTTATAAATGATCACCAAAGAAGGATAAAATCACGGGATATTTTGGTGTTGGTGGGTGGCCCCCCGAGGAATAAAAAAAATTGACACCTCAACCGCCCCAATCGGACCACATTTAGGGCCCTACTAAAGCCCCAAAAAGGGCCAGTTACAAAATATCACCAAAGCAGGTTAAAATCACGGGATATTTTGGTGTTGGTGGGTGGTCCCCGAGGAATAAAAAAGATTGACACCTCAAGCGCCCCAATCGGACCACATTTAGGGGCCCTACTAAGGCCCCAAAAAGGGCCAGTTACAAATTATCACCAAAGAAGGATAAAATCACGGGATATTTTGGTGTTGATGGGTGGCCCCCGAGGAATAAAGAAAATTGACACCTCAACCGCCCCAATCGGACCACATTTAGGGGCCCTACTAAGGCCCCCCAAAAGGGCCAGTTACAAAATATCACCAAAACAGGTTAAAATCACTGGATATTTTGATGTTGATGGGTGGCCCCCGAGGAATAAAGAAGATTGACACCTCAACCGCCCCAATCGGACCACATTTAGGGGCCCTACTAAGGCCTCAAAAAGGGACAGTTACAAATTATCACCAAAGAAGGATAAAATCACGGGATATTTTGGTGTTGATGGGTGGCCCCCGAGGAATAAAGAAGATTGCCACCTCAACCGCCCCAATCGGACCACATTTAGGGGCCCTACTAAGGCCCCAAAAAGGGCCAGTTACAAATTATCACCAACAAAGGATAGAATCATGGGATATTTTGGTGTTGCTGGGTGGCCCCCGAGGAATAAAGAAGATTGCCACCTCAACCGCCCCAATCGGACCACATTTAGGGGCCCTACTAAGGCCCCAAAAAGGGCCAGTTACAAAATATCACCAAAGCAGGTTAAAATCCCTGGATATTTTGGTGTTGATGGGTGGCCCCCGAGGAATAAAGAAGATTGACACCTCAACCGCCCCAATCGGACCACATTTAAGGGCCCTACTAAGGCCCCAAATAGGGCCAGTTACAAATTATCACCAAAGAAGGATAAAATCACGGGATATTTTGGTGTTGATGGGTGGCCCCCGAGGAATAAAGAAGATTGACACCTCAACCGCCCCAATCGGACCACATTTAGGGGCCATACTAAGGCCCCAAAAAAGGGCCAGTTACAAAATATCACCAAAGCAGGTTAAAATCATGGCATATTTTGGTCTTGATGGGTGGCCCCCAAGGAATAAAGAAGATTGACACCTCAACCGCCCCAATCGGACCCCATTTAGGGCCCTACTAAGGCCCCAAAAAGGGCCAGTTACAAAATACCACCAAAACAGGTTAAAATCACTGGATATTTTGGTGTTGATGGGTGGCCCCCGTGGAATAAAGAAAATTGACACCTCAACCGCCCCAATCGGACCACATTTAGGGGCCCTACTAATGCCCCAAGAAGGGCCAGTTACAAAATATCACCAAAGCAGGTTAAAATCACGGGATATTTTGGTGTTGATGGGTGGCCCCCGAGGAATAAAGAAGACTGACACCTCAACCGTCCCAATCGGACCACATTTAGGGCCCCTACTAAGGCCCTAAAAAGGGCCAGTTACAAAATATCACCAAAGAAGGTTAAAATCACGGGATATTTTGGTGTTGATGGGTGGCCCCCGAGGAATAAAGAAGATTGACACCTCAACTGCCCTGATCGGACCACATTTAGGGGCCCTACTAAGGCCCTAAAAAGGGCCAGTTACAAAATATGACCAAAGCAGGATTAAATTACGGGATATTTTGGTGTTGATGGGTGGCCCCCTAGGATTAAAGAAGATTGACACCTCAACCATGCCAATAGGACCACATTTAGGGCCCTCCTTAGGCCCCCAAAAGGCCAGTTACAAAATATTACCTAAGGAGACAAACATCGCCAGATATTTTGATGTTCGTGTGCAACACAAGAAGAATAAAGAAGATTCCATGGAACGCCGTCCCCAAATATGAGGATATGAGCAATGACAAATTGTGGCTCATTAAGAATTTTCTCATAGCCCTTATGACCATGAGGATATATGGAATGGCAAGTTGTGCCCCTTTGCCCTCGGCTTTTCATATAATGAAAAGGGCATCTTGAAGGCCAGCCAAGTAACAGAAAGAGATTCCACAAGTCTATCTCTATGCAACACGGTCCGTAAATATCCCAAACCGGGGCCCAACTTTCACTTCATAATTTGCTCTCCTTACCCTTACTTCCTTTCCTTCCTATCTCTAAGTCTTGGCATGCCCAAGGCCCTGCCTAATGTTTGCTTGCTTCTCCAAGCATACCAATACCAGTACCAATACCACCCATTTCCCTTCCACTTTCCTATTCTTTCTAAACTCTGGCATACCAACGGGCCTGTTGGTGTCTGCTTGTTACGTCTTGCATACCAGCACTACCCATCCCCCCTCCAACTGCCCTATTCTTCCTAAGCCCTGACATGTCCGAGGGCCTACCTAATGTGTGCTTGCTACGCCATTCATACTAACACTACCCATTCCCTCCCACTTCTCCATGGTGTCTACTTACTATGCACGCTAACACCACCCATTCCCTTCCACCTGCTTATTCTTCCTGTAGCCATAACTTGCCCAAGGACCTGCCCGATGCCCGTCTGCTATGCGATGTGTACTAACTCCTGCAGTTGAATACTTGGGTCAGAGAGTAGTCAGAACACGCCACAAAAGTTAATTATAGTAACAAAACACCGATCTTACTCCAAGGATGGGGCTCTTTTGTTCTACTGGAGTCAATCCCCCATCAATCGAAAATACCATTTATGGGTCATATAACACTTCGCACGACTCTGTTTCGGTAACATAAGGTCGATGTCGGTGATTTGGGGTAAGTGTCGAGCTTATTTTGATAATTCGCCAGACTCCCGTTGAATCGAACACACCCATAGAACAGACCCCCGCCCGTTTAAAGGTCATTGGGTCACATGGCAACAGCAAGCTAACATAGAAACCAAGATGGTAGTCTCCAATGTGCATGCTCACTGAAACCACGTATCACTATCGGGATGAGGTCACAACATGCCCGCTCTTCTGCGCTTCTATGACAACCCACGTGACACCTACAATACCCCACGGTATGCTGTCACTTCTGTGGTATGCTACCCGCCCCCACCCCCGAAGTCCTCCAGATGGGGCCCATTTGGCACATTTCAGACTACTCAGAATAAATATAATGATAATACGCGCACACGAAATAATAATCCATGCACACGGAATAATAATCCTTGTGCCCGGATTATTATTTTGTATGTACAGATTATCAATTCGCCTATGCGGATTATTATTTCGTGTGCACCGATTATTATTTTGTGTGCACAGATTATTAACTCGTGTGCTCGGATTATTATTTTGTGCGGATTAAAACATAAGGTGTCAGAACCCCCACCCCCGCTGTCCCAAAAAACAGACCTGCAAATTAATAATCCATGCATGCAAACTAATAATTCATGCGCACAGATTAATAATCCGTGCATGAAGTAATGATCAAGGCAGACGAATTAATAATTAATCCGTGCGTTTGAATTAATAATCCGTGTGCATGAATTAACAATCCACGCACACGAAATGATAATGCATGCAAACAAAATAATAATCAATGCGAATGAATTAACAAATCATTCACGTGAATTATAATCTGTGCACATGAAATAATATTCCGTGCACACGAATTAATAAGCTGTGCAAATGGATTATTGTTCAGTAGTATGTCACGTATCTTTCGAGCAAGATCTGGTGGACAGCGCGGTGTACCCCGGAAGTGATGTCTTGGTCACGTGTCTGGGGCGGCCATCTTGTATTGCCATGGTAACCCGCATGAGCGGCTATGTTATGACGTCATTCTCATGGTGACGCGTGGTGTCACTGCGCATGTGCAGCCCGTGTTGTTATGGTAATACACGTTTCCGTCGTCCATTTTGTATACAGGGCACCGCCATCTTGTTTCTATGGTAGCATGTGGTCGCTAGGTGACCCAAATGCCTCTAATAAGATGGGGGTATGTTTGGAGGATAGGTTCGATTCAATGGGAGTCCAACGAATTCCCCAAATGAACCCGAAAACGACTGCTGTTCACCCGAAATAACCGAAACGGACCCGAATTCTCTTAGAATATATTTATTTATTTATTTATTTATTGGTGTTTAAGGTCACATACTTATGCACAACGGCTAATCGTGACCGTGACAGTTTTACGGGTGGAGGAAGCCGGAGTACCCGGAGAGAACCACCGAGCAACGACGAGCAGCTGTCAGCTCTCCAACATCGTAACTCTGAACTCTGCACCGCAGCACAGGCAGGGTTAGATTGGTTGAAGACATGCGCACCATCGACGTGCAGTACGCCTCAGTACACAGCGTCATCGTGCCCCCATGTAGGCAATCGGGGTGAAGTGTCTTGCCCAAGGACACAACGTGGTTGCCGCAGGTGGGATTCGAACCGAGGACCTCTCGGCTTGCAGCCTGCACCTCTACCAACTGAGCCACCGCGCCCCCTTCTCTTAGAATATTGACCCTAATAGTATCACGTAGTGGTATAACATGTATAAAAGATGTGCTCCTTATCTAGCTCGAATTCCATAAGAATCCTCGTTTACAACTACATATTTTATAACATATCTGTTCTACTTGACTTCTATCTACTCTAGTATACTGATTATCCCTGATTGTCCTTGTAGATTCTTATGCCTTTTCTACCCATGATATCATGGCATTGTCCGTATATTCCTGGCTCTCCCTTATCTTAGTAGATTATTTGGCTTGTTCTAACCGTGATATGACTATTATCTGCACTAGTCTACCATTATCTGGCTTACCAGTAGACCTAGACATAGCTGCAGTTGACACTTTCTCGACGGGCCATCTGCGCCCCGTTTTCTTCGTGTGAGGCCATGAGGGCTATGAAGACCCCATAGCCCTCATGGCCTCATACGACGAAAAAGAGGCGCCAAAGGCTAGTCCTATTCCATAATGGGGTACCAGTAATCGTTTACCCATGGGGTGGGGGTCCCCAAATACCGAGATGGGGCCACAGGGCCATGATGGCTATGAGGCCTTCACAGCCTTCATAGCCTCATACGACGAAAAGAGGTACCCAAATACCGTGATGAGGATGAGAGTAATGGCATTTCCTTACGGCACTCATAACCCTCATGGCCTCATACGATGAAAGGGGATTCTGATTCTGAAAGCCATCCAGATACTAGAAAGGGATTCCAAAATTGGAATTTTGTGGACTGTGGCGACCAAATACCGAGATGAGGATGAGAGCAATGGAATTTCCTTGTGGCCCTCATAGCCCTTATGACCTAATTCGGTGAAAATGGGATTTTGAAGGCCATCCAGATACTAGAAAGGGATTCCAAAATTGGGATTCTGTGGACTGTGGTGACAAATGTGGAGATGAGGATGAGAGTAATGGCATTTCCTTATGGCCCTCATAGTCCTCATGGTCTCATACAGTGAAAAGGGGATTCTGAAGGCCACCCAGATACTAGAAAGGGATTCCAAAATTGGGATTCTGTGGACCGTGGTGACAAAATACCGAGATGAGGATGAGAGTAATGGCATTTCCTTATGACCCTCATAGCCCCCATGGCCTCATACGAAGAAAACGGGGCACCGATGGCCCGTCGGGAAAGTGTCCCCTGTAGCTATGTCTGGGTCTACTGGTAAGCCCAACAAATGGTAAACTGGTGTAGATAATAATCATATCACGGGTAGAACAAGCCAAATAATCTACTAAGGTAAGAGACAGCCATGAATACACGGACAATGCCATCATATCATGGGTAGAACAGGCATAAGAATCGACAGGGACAGTCAGGGATAATTAGTATACTTGAGTAGATAGAAGTCAGGTAGAACAGATAGGGTATAAAATATGTAGTACTAAAAGAGGATTCTTATGGAATTCGAGCTAGATAAGGAACACACCTTTTATGGATCTTATAACACTACGTGGTGCTATAGGGTCAACATTCTAAAATAATTCTAGTCCATTTTGGTGATTTCCGGTGAAAATAAGTCGTTCACGGGATCATCTGGGTAACTCTTTGTACTCCCATTGCATCAAACGTACCCTCCAAACATACCCCCGTCTTATTAGATGCCTTTGGGTCACCTAGCAACCGCGTGCTACCATAGAAACCAAGATGGCGGCGCCCTGTATACAAAATGGACGACGGAAACGCGTATTACCATAACAACACGCGCTGCGCATGCGCAGTGATACAACGTTTCACCATGGGGATGGCATCACAACATGGCCGGCCAAGCGCGTTACCATGACAACACAAAATGGCGGAACCCAGTCACGTGACCATGACGTCACTTCCGATGTCCACCGCGGGGTTCACCAGATTTTGCTCGAAAGGAACGAGCACTACTACTTTGATCCATGCACATGAAATAATAATCCGTGCGCATGACATGAAAGATATAAAAACTATGGTATAGGTTATTTAGTCAAAATGGCATCCAACCTGTGACCTTGGTATACTGGTATCCTATCATCTTATCGCTGAAACAACAATTCTTAGGTCTACTTGTTCTTGTTTGGACCTAAGTTATCTAGGACCCTTCGGCCCTCGGTCGCTACCGCCTCCTCATCTCTTCAAGAAGGAAGGTCAGGAGGGGTAACCTAATGGCCCGAGGTCCGTCCTTGTTAGGCATGCTTCTCTTTTTTAACGTGCGATAGGCCAGTCAGGACGAAGTGAAGTCTGCGTAAGACCTCACATCGCTGCACTCTGGGCCTGGGGCAGTAAGTAGGTGTATGTAAGCGTGGCGGGAGAGGGGGGGGGGATCTCTTGTTGAGACGTGGGGGCGCAGAAATATGTCAGCGAAGATATAAAATTCAGATGACTAAAAGGGCCTATAAAGCAGCCATCGAAAAGTACTTCACAATGCCGGGGGAATTTGGGATGGGACGTCACCCAAAGTTGGCTGGGATGGCAACATATGCCTATGCTTGTCCGCTACATGTCTAATCTTGGCGGTATTATATATATTTTTGGTAGGCCCTGGGAAGGTCGGGTTCAGAGGCGGGGGCATGGGAAAACGCACACAGCTCGCCCCCAAATAGACTAACATTGCACCTCCCCCCTTCACAATAAATACAAACTGCCATATATGATTTCGACCCCCTCCCTCACCTTCCATTAGGAGACTTCAAAACTGTTGATATAGCTTCGAAATTTGAGAATATTTCAGAGAAACTCAGGCCCTTACCGATGACCTCGCGATCCTCCATTAGGCTCCAGAATCGCTCTCAAAGCTTCACAGTTAAAATTGTAAAATTTACGGAGGAAGGATAACCGGCCCCCACCAATGGCCTCACCTCCTCTAAGGAGGCTTCAGAGTCCCTTAAAGAGCTCCAAAAATTTATAATTCGGGGAGAGGTCCCGAATCCGGTGGCGGCGCTACAGAAGGTCATGAAAGGGCATGCCCCCGAACACAGTCTTTGACACCCCCTCCTCTCTGTCTCACTCATTTGCCCCTCTCCAAAACTGTCACATCCAGCCACCCTCTCTTACACACACAGTGACTCTCTATTCTTTATTTACATACAAACTCAGCAGATAAACAAAAATCCACTGGAATTTTGCAAGTTCGGATGCAGATACTTATGAGCCATGTAGGTTTATAAACCTTGTCTCTAAAATGTGGGTCATCCAAAAATGTGGCGATCTACCCTAAAAGCCATCAGAAAACTTGATTTAAATGCGCAGTGATTTTTTTTTGTCTGGGAGGCGACCCCCCCTCCCTCTCCCGGGGAGGGCATGTTGGCTTCTCCACTCAGGATACCCACCCATACGGAGCATGTCCCCTACTTGCAGCCCCCCCCCCCCCCCCCGCAGATATTTTTCTGGCTCTACCAATGCCAGGTCACACAAATGGGAGAGGGTGATTCACCTGACTACACCCTTCCTTCCCTGTCTGCGGCATTTGAGATATACCCGCGTCATATCGCTACCCCCTCCATTGGAATTCTCCCCTATAAAGGATTCTGGTTCCACCACTGAACAGGATTCCAACGTGGTAAGTATATATAGCAGGTCCGACTTTTGGGACAGCGGGGGTGGGGGTCCTGACACCTTATGTTTTAATCCGTGCACACAAAATTTTCATTCGAGCACACGAGTTAATAATCCGTGCGCACGAACTAATAATCGGTGCACACGACATAATAATTCGCAAAGGCGAATTGATAATCAGTACATACAAAATAATAACCCGGGCATGAGGATTATTATTTCGTGTGCACGGATTATTTTTTCGCGCGTATTATCATTTCGCTGCACTTTATATTTATTCTAGTAGTATGAAATGTGCCCCATCTGGAGGACTTCGGGGGGGGGGGGGGGGGTAGCATACCGCAGAAGGGACAGCATACCGCGGCGTATTGTGGGTGTCACGTGGGTTGTCATAAAAGCGGAGGAGAGCGGGCATGTTGTGACCTCATCCCGATAGTGATATGTGGTTTTAGTGAGCATGCACATTGGAGACTACCATCTTGGTTTCTATGTTAGCTTGTTGTTGCCATGTGACCCAATAACCTCTAAACGGACGGGGACTGTTCTTAGGGTGTGTTCGATTCAACGGGAATCTTGCGAATTACCAAAATAAGCTCGACACTTACCCCAAATCACCGACATCGACTTTATGTTACCAAAACAGAGTCTCGCAAAGTGTTATATGACCCATAAGGAGTACTTTCGATTGATGAGGTATGTACTCCGGTAGAATGAAAGAGCCCCATACTTGGAGTAAGATCGGTGTTTCGTCACTATAATTAACTTCTGTGGCGTGTTCTGACTTCTCTCTGACCCAAGTATTCAACTGCAGGAGATAGTACGCATGGCATAGCAGACGGGCATCGGGCAGGTCATTGGACAAGTTATGGCTGCAGGAAGAATAAGCAAGTAGAAGGGAATGGGTGTTAGCGTGCATAGTAAATAGACACCAGAATGTTGATGTGGGAGGGAATGGGTAGTGTTAGTATGAATGGCGTAGTAAGTAGACATCAGGTAGGCCCTCGGGCATGTAAGGGCTCAGGAAGAATAGGGAAGTTGGGGGAATGGGTAGTGCTGGTATGCAAGACGTAGCAAGCAGACATCAACAGGCCCGTTAGTATGCCAGAGTTTAGAAAGAATAGGAAAGTGGAAGGAAAATGGGTGGTATTGGCATGCTTGGAGAAGCCGGCAAACATCAGGCAGGGCCGTGGGCATGCCAAGACTTAGAGATAGGAAGGAAAGGAAGTAAGGGTAAGGTGAGTAAATTGTGAAGTGGAAGTCGGGCCACGGTTTGGGATATTTATGGACCATGTTGCACAGAGATAGACTTGTGGAATCTCTTTCTGTTACTTGGCTGGCCTTCAGGATACCCTTTTCATTACATGATAAGCCGAGGGCAATGAAGCACAACTTGCCATTCCACATATCCTCAGGGTCATAAGGGCCACGAGAAAATTCTTAGTGAGCCACAATTCGTCAATCCTCATATTTGGGGACGGCGTTCCATGGAATCTTCTTTATTCTTCTCATGTCGCACACCAACATCAAAATATCTGGCGATGTTTGTCTCCTTCGGTACTATTTTGTAACTAGCTCTTTTGGGGGCCTAAGTAGGGCCCTAAATGGGGTCCGATCGGAACGGTTGAGGTGTCAATCATCTTTATTCCTCGGGGGCAACCCACCAACACCAAAATATCCCGTAATCTTTACCTGCTTTGATGATATTTTGTAACTGGCCCTTTTGGGGGCCTTAGTAGGACCACTAAATGTGGTCCAATTGGGGCGGTTGAGGTATCAATTTTCTTTATTCCCTGGGGGCCACCCATCAACACCAAAATATCCCATGATTTTAACTTGCTTTGGTGATATTTTGTAACTGGCCCTTTTTGGGGCCTTAGTAGGGGCCCTAAATGTGGTCCGATCGGGGCAGTTGAGGTGTCAATCTTCTTTATTCCTCGGGGGCCACCCATCAACACCAAAATATCCAGTGATTTTAACCTGCTTTGGTGATATTTTGTAACTGGCCCTTTTTGTGGCCTTAGTAGGGCCCCTAAATGTGGCCCGGTTGGGGCGGCTGAGGTGTCAATCTTCTTTATTCCGCGGGGGCCACCCATCAACACCAAAATATCCAGTGATTTTAACCTGCTTTGGTGATATTTTGTAACTGGCCCTTTTTGGGGCCTTAGTAGGGCCCCTAAATGTGGTCCGATTGGGGCGGTTGAGATGTCAATCTTTTTTATTCCTCGGGGGCCACCCATCAACACCAAAATATCCAGTAATTTTAACCTGCTTTGGTGATATTTTGTAACTGGCCCTTTTTGGGGCCGTAGTAGGGCCCCTAAATGTGGTCTGATTGGGGCGGTTGAGGTGTCAATCTTCTTTATTCCTCGGGAGCCACCCATCAACACCAAAATATCCCGTGATTTTATCTTCTTTGGAGATAATTTGTAACTGGCCCTTTTTGGGGCCTTAGTAGGGCCCCTAAATGTGGTCCGGTTGGGGCGGCTGAGGTGTCAATCTTCTTTATTCCACGGGGGCCACCCATCAACACCAAAATATCCAGTGATTTTAACCTGCTTTGGTGATATTTTGTAACTGGCCCTTTTTTGGGCCTTAGTAGGGCCCCTAAATGTGGTCCGATTGGGGCAGTTGAGATGTCAATTTTCTTTATTCCTCGGGGGCCACCCATCAACACCAAAATATCCAGTGATTTTAACCTGTTTTGGTGGTATTTTGTAACTGGCCCTTTTTGGGGCCTTAGTAGGGCCCATAAATGTGGTCAGATTGGGGCGGTTGAGGTGTCATTTTTCTTTATTCCTCGGGGGCCACCCATCAGCACCAAAATATCCAGTGATTTTAGCTTGTTTTGGTGGTATTTTGTAACTGGCCCTTTTTGGGGCCTTAGTAGGGCCCCTAAATGTGGTCCGATTGGGGCGGTTGAGGTGTCAATCTTCTTTATTCCTTGGGGACCACCCATCAACACCCAAATATCCCGTGATTTTAACCTGCTTTGGTGATATTTTGTAACTGGCCCTTTTTGGGGCCTTAGTAGGGCCCCTAAATGTGGCCCGATTGGGGCGGTTGAGGTGTCAATCTTCAATATTCCTCGGGGGCCACCCATCAACACCAAAGTATCCCCGTGATTTTATACTTCTTTGGTGATAATTTGTAACTGGCCCTTTTTGGGGCCTTAGTAGGGCCCCTAAATGTGGTCCGATTGGGGCAGTTGAGGTGTCAACTTTCATTATTCCTCGGGGGCCACCCATCAACACCAAAATATCCAGTGATTTTAACCTGCTTTGGTGACATTTTGTAACTGGCCCTTTTTGGGGCCTTAGTAGGGCCCCTAAATGTGGTCCGATTGGGGCGGTTGAGGTGTCAATCTTCCTTATTCCTCGGGGGCCACCCATCAACACCAAAATATCCCGTGATGTTAACCTGCTTTGGTGATATTTTGTAACAGGCCCTTTTTGTGGCCTTAGTAGGGCCCCTAAATGTGGTCCGATTGGGGCAGTTGAGGTGTCAATCTTCTTTATTCCTCGGGGGCCACTCATCAACACCAAAATATCCAGTGATTTTAACCTTCTTTGGTGATATTTTGTAACTGGCCCTTTTTGGGGCCTTAGTGGGGGCCCTAAATGTGGTCCGATCGGGGCGGCTGAGGTGTCAATTTTCTTTATTCCTCGGGGGACACCCATCAACACCAAAATATCCCGTGATTTTAACCTGCTTTGGTGATATTTTGTAACTGGCCCTTTTTGGGGCCTTAGTAGGGCCCCTAAATGTGGTCCGGTTGGGGCGGTTGAGGTGTCAATCTTCTTTATTCCTCGGGGGCCACCCATCAACACCAAAATATCCAGTAATTTTAACCTGCTTTGGTGATATTTTGTAACTGGCCCTTTTTGGGGCCTTAGTAGGGCCCCTAAAGGTGGTCCGATTGGGGCAGTTGAGGTGTCAATCTTCTTTATTCCTCGGGGGCCACCCATCAACACCAAAATATCCAGTGATTTTAACCTGCTTTGGTGATATTTTGTTACTGGCCCTTTTTGGGGCCTTAGTAGGGCCCCTAAATGTGGTCCGATTGGGGCGGTTGAGGTGTCAATTTTCTTTATTCCTCGGGGGCCACCCATCAACACCAAAATATCCAGTGATTTTAACCTGTTTTGGTGGTATTTTGTAACTGGCCCTTTTTGGGGCCTTAGTAGGGCCCCAAAATGTGGTCCGATTGGGGCGGTTGAGGTGTCAATCTTCTTTATTCCTCGGGGGACACCCATCAACACCAAAATATACCGTGATTTTATCCTGCTTTGGTGATATTTTGTAACTGGTCCTTTTTGGGGCCTTAGTAGGGCCCCTAGATGTGGTCCGATTGGGGCGGTTGAGGTGTCAATCTTCTTTATTCCTCGGGGGCCACCCATCAAACCCAAAATATCCCGTGATTTTAACCTTCTTTGGTGATATTTTGTAACTGGCCCTTTTTGGGGCCTTAGTAGGGCCCTAAATGTGGTCCGATTGGGGCGGTTGAGGTGGCAATCTTCTTTATTCCTCGGGGGCCACTCATCAACACCAAAATATCCAGTGATTTTAACCTTCTTTGGTGATATTTTGTAACTGGCCCTTTTTGGGGCCTTAGTAGGGGCCCTAAATGTGGTCCGATCGGGGCAGTTGAGGTGTCAATCTTCTTTATTCCTCGGGGGCCACCCATCAACACCAAAATATCCAGTGATTTTAACCTGCTTTGGTGATATTTTGTAACTGGCCCTTTTTGTGGCCTTAGTAGGGCCCCTAAATGTGGTCCGGTTGGGGCGGCTGAGGTGTCAATCTTCTTTATTCCGCGGGGGCCACACATCAACACCAAAATATCCAGTGATTTTAACCTGCTTTGGTAATATTTTGTAACTGGCCCTTTTTGGGGCCTTAGTAGGGCCCCTAAATGTGGTCCGATCGGGGCGGTTGAGATGTCAATCTTCTTTATTCCTCGGGGGCCACCCATCAACACCAAAATATCCAGTGATTTTAACCTGCTTTGGTGATATTTTATAACTGGCCCTTTTTGGGGCCGTAGTAGGGCCCCTAAATGTGGTCTGATTGGGGCGGTTGAGGTGTCAATCTTCTTTATTCCTCGGGAGCCACCCATCAACACCAAAATATCCCATGATTTTATCTTCTTTGGAGATAATTTGTAACTGGCCCTTTTTGGGGCCTTAGTAGGGCCCCTAAATGTGGTCCGGTTGGGGTGGCTGAGGTGTCAATCTTCTTTATTCCACGGGGGCCACCCATCAACACCAAAATATCCAGTGATTTTAACCTGCTTTTGTGATATTTTGTAACTGGCCCTTTTTTGGGCCTTAGTAGGGCCCCTAAATGTGGTCCGATTGGCGCGGTTGAGATGTCAATTTTCTTTATTCCTCAGGGGCCACCCATCAACACCAAAATATCCAGTGATTTTAACCTGTTTTGGTGGTATTTTGTAACTGGCCCTTTTTGGGGCCTTAGTTGGGCCCATAAATGTGGTCAGATTGGGGCGGTTGAGGTGTCAATTTTCTTTATTCCTCGGGGGCCACCCATCAGCACCAAAATATCCAGTGATTTTAGCTTGTTTTGGTGGTATTTTGTAACTGGCCCTTTTTGGGGCCTTAGTAGGGCCCCTAAATGTGGTCCGATTGGGGCGGTTGAGGTGTCAATCTTCTTTATTCCTTGGGGGCCACCCATCAACACCAAAATATCCCGTGATTTTAACCTGCTTTGGTGATATTTTGTGACTGGCCCTTTTTGGGGCCTTAGTAGGACCCCTAAATGTGGTCCGATTGGGGCGGTTGAGATGTCAGTCTTCTTTATTCCTCGGGGGCCACCCATCAACACCAAAGTATCCCGTGATTATATACTTCTTTGGTGATAATTTGTAACTGGCCCTTTTTGGGGCCTTAGTAGGGCCCCTAAATGTGGTCCGATTGGGGCGGTTGAGGTGTCAACTTTCATTATTCCTCGGGGGCCACCCATCAACACCAAAATATCCAGTGATTTTAACCTGCTTTGGTGACATTTTGGAACTGGCCCTTTTTGGGGCCTTAGTAGGGCCCCTAAATGTGGTCCGATTGGGGCGGTTGAGGTGTCAATCTTTCTTATTCCTCGGGGGCCACCCATCAAAACCAAAATATCCCGTGATGTTAACCTGCTTTGGTGATATTTTGTAACTGGCCCTTTTTGTGGCCTTAGTAGGGCCCCTAAATGTGGTCCGATTGGGGCAGTTGAGGTGTCAATCTTCTTTATTCCTCGGGGGCCACTCATCAACACCAAAATATCCAGTGATTTTAACCTTCTTTGGTGATATTTTGTAACTGGCCCTTTTTGGGGCCTTAGTGGGGGCCCTAAATGTGGTCCGATAGGGGCGTTTGAGGTGTCAATCTTCTTTATTCCTCGTGGGACACCCATCAACACCAAAATATCCCGTGATTTTAACCTGCTTTGGTGATATTTTGTAACTGGCCCTTTTTGGGGCCTTAGTAGGGCCCCTAAATGTGGTCCAGTTGGGGCGGTTGAGGTGTCAATCTTCTTTATTCCTCGGGGGCCACCCATCAACACCAAAATATCCAGTGATTTTAACCTGCTTTGGTGATATTTTGTAACTGGCCCTTTTTGGGGCCTTAGTAGGGCCCCTAAAGGTGGTCCGATTGGGGCAGTTGAGGTGTCAATCTTCTTTATTCATCGGGGGCCACCCATCAACACCAAAATATCCAGTGATTTTAACCTGCTTTGGTGATATTTTGTAACTGGCCATTTTTGGGGCCTTAGTAGGGCCCCTAAATATGGTCCGATTGGGGCGGTTGAGGTGTCAATTTTCTTTATTCCTCGTGGGCCACCCATCAACACCAAAATATCCAGTGATTTTAACCTGTTTTGGTGGTATTTTGTAACTGGCCCTTTTTGGGGCCTTAGTAGGGCCCCAAAATGTGGTCCTATTGGGGCGGTTGAGGTGTCAATCTTCTTTATTCCTCGGGGGACACCCATCAACACCAAAATATCCCGTGATTTTAATCTGCTTTGGTGATATTTTGTAACTGGCCCTTTTTGGGGCCTTAGTAGGGCCCCTAAATGTGGTCCGATTGGGGCGGTTGAGGTGTCAATCTTCTTTACTCGTCGGGGGCCACCCATCAACACCAAAATATCCCGTGATTTTATCCTTCTTTGGTGATAATTTGTAACTGGCTCTTTTTGGGGCCTTAGTAGGGCCCCTATATGTGGTCCGATTGGGGAGGTTGAGGTGTCAATCTTTCTTATTCCTTGGGGGCCACCCATCAACACAAAAATATCCCGTGATTTTAACCTGCTTTGGTGATATTTTGTAACTGGCCCTTTTTGGGGCCTTAGTAGGGCCCCTAAATGTGGTCCGATTGGGGTGGTTGAGGTGTCAATCTTCTTTATTCCTCGGGGGCCACCCATCAACACCAAAATATCCAGTGATTTTAACTTTCTTTGGTGATATTTTGTAACTGGCCCTTTTTGGGGCTTAATAGGGCCCCTAAATGTGGTCCGATTGGGGCGGTTGAGGTGTCAATCTTCTTTATTCCTCGGGGGCCACCCATCAACACCAAAATATCCAGTGATTTTAACCTGCTTTGGTGATATTTTGTAACTGGCCCTTTTTGGGGACTTAGTAGGGCCCCTAAATGTGGTCCGATTGGGGCGGTTGGGGTGTCAATTTTCTTTATTCCTTGGGGGCCACCCATCAACACCAAAATATCCAGTGATTTTGACCTGCTTTGGTGGCATTTTGTAACTGTCCCTTTTTGGGGCCTTAGTAGGGCCCCTAAATGTGGTCCGATTGGGCCGGTTGAGGTGTCAATCTTCCTTATTCCTCGGGGGCCATCCATCAACACCCAACTATCCCGTGATGTTAACCTGCTTTGGTGATATTTTGTAACTGGCCCTTTTTGTGGCCTTAGTAGGGCCCCTAAATGTGGTCCTATTGGGGCGGTTGAGGTGTCAATCTTCTTTATTCCTCGGGGGCCACTCATCAAACCCAAAATATCCCGTGATTTTAACCTTCTTTGGTGATATTTTGTAACTGGCCCTTTTTGGGGCCTTAGTAGGGCCCTAAATGTGGTCCGATTGGGGCGGTTGAGGTGGCAATCTTCTTTATTCCTCGGGGGCCACTCATCAACACCAAAATATCCAGTGATTTTAACCTTCTTTGGTGATATTTTGTAACTGGCCCTTTTTGGGGCCTTAGTAGGGGCCCTAAATGTGGTCCGATCGGGGCAGTTGAGGTGTCAATCTTCTTTATTCCTCGGGGGCCACCCATCAACACCAAAATATCCAGTGATTTTAACCTGCTTTGGTGATATTTTGTAACTGGCCCTTTTTGTGGCCTTAGTAGGGCCCCTAAATGTGGTCCGGTTGGGGTGGCTGAGGTGTCAATCTTCTTTATTCCGCGGGGGCCACCCATCAACACCAAAATATCCAGTGATTTTAACCTGCTTTGGTGATATTTTGTAACTGGCCCTTTTTGGGGCCTTAGTAGGGCCCCTAAATGTGGTCCGATTGGGGCGGTTGAGATGTCAATCTTCTTTATTCCTCGGGGGCCACCCATCAACACCAAAATATCCAGTGATTTTAACCTGCTTTGGTGATATTTTATAACTGGCCCTTTTTGGGGCCGTAGTAGGGCCCCTAAATGTGGTCTGATTGGGGCGGTTGAGGTGTCAATCTTCTTTATTCCTCGGGAGCCACCCATCAACACCAAAATATCCCGTGATTTTATCTTCTTTGGAGATAATTTGTAACTGGCCCTTTTTGGGGCCTTAGTAGGGCCCCTAAATGTGGTCCGGTTGGGGTGGCTGAGGTGTCAATCTTCTTTATTCCACGGGGGCCACCCATCAACACCAAAATATCCAGTGATTTTAACCTGCTTTGGTGATATTTTGTAACTGGCCCTTTTTTGGGCCTTAGTAGGGCCCCTAAATGTGGTCCGATTGGGGCGGTTGAGATGTTAATTTTCTTTATTCCTCAGGGGCCACCCATCAACACCAAAATATCCAGTGATTTTAACCTGTTTTGGTGGTATTTTGTAACTGGCCCTTTTTGGGGCCGTAGTTGGGCCCATAAATGTGGTCAGATTGGGGCGGTTGAGGTGTCAATTTTCTTTATTCCTCGGGGGCCACCCATCAGCACCAAAATATCCAGTGATTTTAGCTTGTTTTGGTGGTATTTTGTAACTGGCCCTTTTTGGGGCCTTAGTAGGGCCCCTAAATGTGGTCCGATTGGGGCGGTTGAGGTGTCAATCTTCTTTATTCCTTGGGGGCCACCCATCAACACCAAAATATCCCGTGATTTTAACCTGCTTTGGTGATATTTTGTAACTGGCCCTTTTTGGGGCCTTAGTAGGACCCCTAAATGTGGTCCGATTGGGGCGGTTGAGATGTCAGTCTTCTTTATTCCTCGGGGGCCACCCATCAACACCAAAGTATCCCGTGATTTTATACTTCTTTGGTGATAATTTGTAACTGGCCCTTTTTGGGGCCTTAGTAGGGCCCCTAAATGTGGTCCGATTGGGGCGATTGAGGTGTCAACTTTCATTATTCCTCGGGGGCCACCCATCAACACCAAAATATCCAGTGATTTTAACCTGCTTTGGTGACATTTTGTAACTGGCCCTTTTTGGGGCCTTAGTAGGGCCCCTAAATGTGGTCCGATTGGGGCGGTTGAGGTGTCAATCTTTCTTATTCCTCGGGGGCCACCCATCAACACCAAAATATCCCGTGATGTTAACCTGCTTTGGTGATATTTTGTAACTGGCCCTTTTTGTGGCCTTAGTAGGGCCCCTAAATGTGGTCCGATTGGGGCAGTTGAGGTGTCAATCTTCTTTATTCCTCGGGGGCCACTCATCAACACCAAAATATCCAGTGATTTTAACCTTCTTTGGTGATATTTTGTAACTGGCCCTTTTTGGGGCCTTAGTGGGGGCCCTAAATGTGGTCCGATAGGGGCGGTTGAGGTGTCAATCTTCTTTATTCCTCGTGGGACACCCATCAACACCAAAATATCCCGTGATTTTAACCTGCTTTGGTGATATTTTGTAACTGGCCCATTTTGGGGCCTTAGTAGGGCCCCTAAATGTGGTCCGATTGGGGCGGTTGAGGTGTCAATCTTCTTTTTTCCTCGGGGGCCACCCATCAACACCAAAATATCCAGTGATTTTAACCTGCTTTGGTGATATTTTGTAACTGGCCCTTTTTGGGGCCTTAGTAGGGCCCCTAAATGTGGTCCGATTGGGGCGGTTGAGGTGTCAATTTTCTTTATTCCTCGGGGGCCACCCATCAACACCAAAATATCCAGTGATTTTAACCTGTTTTGGTGGTATTTTGTAACTGGCCCTTTTTGGGGCCTTAGTAGGGCCCCTAAATGTGGTCCGAATGGGGCGGTTGAGGTGTGAATTTTCTTTATTCCTCGGGGGCCACCCTTCAACACCAAAATATCCAGTGATTTTAGCCTGTTTTTGGTGGTATTTTGTAACTGGCCCTTTTTGGGGCCTTAGTAGGGCCCCTAAATGTGGTCCGATTGGGGCGGTTGAGGTGTCAATCTTCTTTATTTCTCGGGGGCCACCCATCAACACCAAAATATCCCGTGATTTTAACCTGCTTTGGTGATATTTTGTAACTGGCCCTTTTTGTGGCCTTAGTAGAGCCCCTAAATGTGGTCCGATTGGGGCAGTTGAGGTGTCAATCTTCTTTATTCCTCGGGCGCCACCCATCAACACCAAAATATCCAGTGATTTTAACCTTCTTTGGTGATATTTTGTAACTGGCCCTTTTTGGGACCTTAGTAGGGCCCCTAAATGTGGTCCGATTGGGGCGGTTGAGGCGTCAATCTTCTTTATTCCTCGGGGGCCACCCATCAACACCAAAATATCCAGTGATTTTAACCTGCTTTGGTGATATTTTGTAACTGGCCCTTTTTGGGGCCTTAGTAGGGCCCCTAAATGTGGTCCGATTGGGGCGGTTGAGGTGTCAATTTTCTTTATTCCTCGGGGGCCACCCACCAACACCAAAATATCCAGTGATTTTAACCTGCTTTGGTGACATTTTGTAACTGGCCCCTTTTGGGGCCTTAGTAGGGCCCCTAAATGTGGTCCGATTGGGGCGGTTGAGGTGTCAATCTTCCTTATTCCTCGGGGGCCACCCATCAACACCAAACTATCCCGTGATGTTAACCTGCTTTGGTGATATTTTGTAACTGGCCCTTTTTTGTGGCCTTAGTAGGGCCCCTAAATCTGGTCCGATTGGGGCGGTTGAGGTGTGAATCTTCTTTATTCCTCGGGGGCAACTCATCAACACCAAAATATCCAGTGATTTTAACCTTCTTTGGTGATATTTTGTAACTGGTCCTTTTTGGGGGCTTAGTAGGGGCCCTGAATGTGGTGCAATCGGGGCGGTTGAGGTGTCAATCTTCTTTATTCCTCGGGGGCCACCCATCAACACCAAAATATCCAGTGATTTTAACCTGCTTTGGTGACATTTTGTAACTGGCCCTTTTTGGGGCCTTAGTAGGGCCCCTAAATGTGGTCCGGTTGGGGCGGTTGAGGTGTCAATCTTCTTTATTCCTCGGGTGCCACCCATCAACACCAAAATATCCAGTGATTTTAACCTGCTTTGGTGATATTTTGTAACTGGCCCTTTTTGGGGCCTTAGTAGGGCCCCTAAATGTGGTCCGATTGGGGCGGTTGAGGTGTCAATCTTCTTTATTCCTCGGGGGCCACCCATCAACACCAAAATATCCAGTGATTTTAACCTTCTTTGGTGATATTTTGTAACTGGCCCTTTTTGGGGCCTTAGTAGGGCCCCTAAATGTGGTCCGATTGGGGCGGTTGAGGTGTCAATCTTCTTTATTCCTCGGGGGCCACCCATCAACACCAAAATATCCAGTGATTTTAACCTGCTTTGGTGATGTTTTGTAACTGGCCCTTTTTGGGGCCTTAGTAGGGCCCCTAAATGTGGTCCGATTGGGGCGGTGGAGGTGTCGATCTTCTTTATTCCTCGGGGGCCACCCAACAGCACCAAAATATCCAGTGATTTTAACCTGCTTTGGTGATATTTTGTAACTGGCCCTTTTTGGGGCCTTAGTAGGGCCCCTAAATGTGGTCCAATTGGGACGGTTGAGGTGTCAATCTTCTTTATTCCTTGGGGGCCACCCATCAACACCAAAATATCCGGTAATTTTTTTCGAATTTTGAATGTCGAAAAAAGAAACGGGAATAAGTAACTAAATTCACAGTACTAGGAAAGTGTGAGTGACACTGCAACTCATCTTGGCTAAGAAAGGACTGAACTAAATAGAAAGATCCAGTAATGCCAAGTCATTCACTCAAGTTTTTACAGATAAGACATCATACGAAAGCTACAAATGAAATCTGGGGGCGCGGTAATCGGTTCTCGTCAGATCACCGAGCTAAGCAACGTCGAGCGCGGCGTCGATTGTGCGCATGTCTTCAACCAATCTAACCCTGCCTGTGCCGCGGAGTTCAGAGTTACGATGTTGGAGAGCTGACAGCTGCTCGTCGTTGCTCGGTGGTTCTCTCCAGGTACTCCGGCTTCCTCCGCCAAAACTGTCACGGTCACGATTAGCAATTGTGCATCAGTATGTGACCTTAAAATAAGAATGAATAATAATAACATATGAAATCTGAGTAGTATGTAATGTGGTTTTCACCCCCGGTTGGCAGGACCTCGGTGCAGGACCTCGGAAGTGACGTCATATCACGTGACCCAGTGGCGCCATGTTGTGTTGTCATGGTAACCCGCGTGGGCGGTCATGTTGTGACGTCATCGCCATAGCGATACGTGGTGTTAGTGCGCATGCGCAGCGTGTGTTGTTAGGGTGATACGTATTTCCGTCGTCCATTTTGTGTACTGGAGGCCGCCATCTTGGTTTCTATGGTAGCACGTGTTTGATATGTTACCTAAACCCTTCTTATAGGACAGGGGTATGTTCGGAGGGTATGTTCGATTGAATCGGAGTAAATCAAATTACCACAAAGAACCCGACCATCCCTCCAAATCACCAAAATCCACCCCAAATCACCGAAATTGACTTTATTTGATACAGATTTTCCCATTTTATCGGCTTAGCACGTAGTGCTATGGTACCGAGAGGATACCGGGGGTGTGTTCGATTGAAGTGAAGTAATGTTCTGGTTCGGATTTTCCCAGAATCCCTTTTTGAATCCCATGACGTTTTTTCCCAATAAATTGTATAAGAGTAGCACGGAGTGCTATAGGACAAATTTTCGGGTTTTTCTAACCATTATTTAATTTACAAGTAGGGCCCATATGTGTACATGAAGGCCGTGAAGCTAACTTCAAGTTCCACCATATACTCATGTGAGGATCTACCCATATGTTAAGTTAAGAGAATCCCTTTTTCTCTCGTATGAGGTCTAATTTACTATCCCTGTTAGCATCATTTCGGTATTTGAGGATACCTTTTTGAGTTTGTTTTCTTTCTCTCTTTGGTTTAGGTTCTCCTATTTCAAGGCTTCTCTTCTTTGCAATATCCACTGCTTTGGTCACTTGTTCCCAATCTTTTGTGGTAAACTGGAACCCAACGTCGTTCTTGAACAGTTGAATCTGTAAATCGTTGTTAAATTTGAAGATGGTCACATTAGTAGACATCCTTCTTCTTTGGATGTCGAAACACAAATGAGATGAACACCAAGTGCGCCAGTTTTTATATTTTTTCTTCAATATAGCGACATCTAGTGACTGGTTTCCTCTATGACGTCATTAACCAACACATCATTATCCATTAGATCAGCCGTATACATGTTGGATATGGTATCCATCGGTACACCGTGACAGCGATGTTTCGAGTAAAACAGACAGTATTGTCCACAGACTGGTAATGGTCCTTGAAGGCTTTTTGTATTATACTTCCAATATCTAGAATTCTTCTTCAGGAAATTCTCGAATTGTCTGTGTTCAAGTTGTGGTGGTAATCCATAGGAATCAAAGTACTCTGCGTTGTGGTGACTCACAAAGAGAGCCACCCAATGTTCTCCTTTTCTGTGGTCTGGATCCGTGTTGGCTATCAAAGCCACTGGTCTGTGATCTGGTAATCTTCTTGGTAATCTGTTTCTCGCAAATACACCCTAACAAATTTTCTTCAAACAACTAGCTGATCGAAGTGCATTCTCTAACTGCAACGTGTTCATGTTGAGTAATCGAAGATTACTTGTCTATTCTTATCCACTTCTATGATGTTCTGGAATTCTGCATACACCAGTACGTTGATTGTGGTTGGTAATGGGTTTTCGAAATGGACTTCTAGTCTCAAGGTTCCTCTCTTCACCAGATCGAAGTGTTGTCCATGTGATAGATCTGGAGTCAGGTCGAATACGAATAGGGTGTATCCATTTATGTACTCTTCTCGGCTGATGTGGTGTCCTTCATTCTCATACATTTGTCCAGTTCCTTGGAACAGGGTCGCATAACATCTCGCCACTTCTTGTTGTTCGAATCTAAGATGTAATGGTTTGGCTGAAATCTACTGCCCATCCACGTACAAAGCCAAGTAATTGATTTTGTAGTTCTTGAAATTATATGGATTCTTTTAAAAATTTCCATCGAAAGCATCGTTGTCTACACATCCCACCACGATGCGTTTAGGTAGTTGGCCTAAAAATAAGTTTTCTTGTGTAATGCTCAGATTTCCTTTCGGCACCGAAAACACCTTGGTTTCCACACGGCCAATAGGATATTTTGCAGTTGCTTTTGTTAGTGCTTTCTCACGAGCCATTCTCACGAATGATTGGAGTCTCTCTGGCATCGGGTGCAATTGATGCCCCATTGGAATCTACAACCGTTGCTTTAACATACAAGTATGTCTGTGCCAAATTTAAATAATCATCTCCTAATCCTGCAATGTGGAATTCTATTGGACCACTGTTTCCTATAGTCGCCAAAGGCCTGTGTTCTACCCATTGCCCATGTTCCACACTAGTCTGTGTTGGTGGTATAGAAAACAAGTCGAGTTCGCTGTTGACACACTTACAAGATTTTTCATTAATGAGAGACATCATGCACCGAGAAAATCTTGGGTCTAAACAGTTTTCCTTTTTGTCGATTTGCGAGTTTTGCGTGGTGCGGGCCTTTTTGTACCTTTCCTGCCGGGTGGTTTCAACCCACCAATCACTTTATTCCAAGCTCCTGCGCCAGCCTCTTTGACTCTTTTGATTGCTGCCTTTTTTACATTTTTCCCTTCAATGACAAATTCGGCAAAGGTTGCTCCTTTTCTCACGAGTTGTTTTCCCACGGTCCTGGCTGTAGTTTTCAATAAAGGTGACACCATATTCTTCAGTCCTCCCAACATACTTCCCAAACCATATCCTCTCTATATTTGAGCTCCAGAAAAAGCTGGTAGACCGTTCCCAGTTTGTTTCGTGTAATATTCTTCGTATAATTTGGATTTACAACAGTAAGTCATGTTTATGTGAAATGAAGAGATCTACGATTTCTGAAATGAAGTGTCACTGTCACTTTTCCGAGCTCGAATGGTACTATGGCTCCTGTTTCACCCCTTATATACACCTGGGCGGTACTGAAATTTTTTCGTTCCACTGGTACATAATACACATTCTCAAAAGTTTTAGAGATGATATTCTCATATTTTCCACGCACGGGTACGATACGAAGAAGTGGTATTCTTGTATCTCCTACGACCTGGTCACGAACCAAGTCACAGTATACATAGAGTGAATAAAATCCTTGGTTGACATCGGCAACTCTGGAAGAATTGTAAGTTCCTGATTTAAAAACACACTTTTTAAATCCCAAAATATTTTGAAGAGTAGGGCTCAATGTGACCACGACTCCATCACATACCGTGATACGAACTTTACCAGTCACTTCATCCAATTCAAAGGCTACCTTATCGTGACGAGGCAAGAGTAATTCTTTAACACCATTGATAGCCTGTATCACATCATTGAGATCCGAATAACGACCTTCCTTGAGAGTAAGTCGGTAATTCTTTTTCGAAGACCAGAACACTGTAACGAAAGCTTCTTCTCCACGAATATTGAACCAAGTATTTGGACACTGAATCTCTGCCAGACCTACTTCCCATTCTCCCGTGAGATTCACTGGTTGTGATAACTGGGTGGTGTACGTTGTCAACGTGTTTTGAGGAAACACGTTCATAGAACTATTACTTGGTAGAGTCAAATAAAACATTACTTTTTGTTAATGGTTGGATTTGGTAACAAATATCCTAAGCTACTACTCAAGAGAGCAGTCCGCAACTTGCTGTCTGTGTTCTCGAGAGTGAGATTAACGACACTGGTAATGATGATGATGTACAAAATGCTTATTTGTGAAAAGTAAGTGATCTCGCTCCTTGGAATTCTTTTTCCAAACAGAGGCCAAGAACCGTTCGATCCTTCTTCCATTTTGAAGAAACCTCAGAGGTTCACTTCCTTTTATAGGTGAGCTGACTCTGCTTGATCCACGAATTAAACGAAGTGGGATATCCCAACCACTTTATGAACAATTCCCTTTTCTTACCTCGACCACGTTTCTTGAGTACGTGTTCGGTTTTGTAAATAGTTTTATGTGAAACTCGCTGAAGCTCTTCAGTGTAGAACGACCCTTTCAATAGTTCCCCATTATCATCTTGTAAGAAGTATGTGACTGGATGTCCTTTCTTGATGGCTGCCACTGTGAAAAACTCTTCGGTCCAAATGGGCAAAGAACCTTTTTTAAAAGTTTTCTTAACTTTACTGATTCTCACTCTGTCTCCTACTTTGTACTTTGTTGTCTTGTGTTTTATGGGTTGTCCATACAACCTTTGCAAAACCTCTTCTTGATTTTCAAAGTTAACGGCAATGGGGGCTATACCTATACTACGATGATGAGAATGATTATATGCTTTCACCAAGTTTTGAAGTAGAAAAGTTAGTGTATTGTTCTTGGTAAAATATTTCCACATCTTGGTTTTCAAAGTTCTATTGTATCTTTCTACTATAGAACATTTTGTTTCAACATTTTGTGTAGTGAAAAAGTCGACTTTGTGATCTTTGAGAAAATTCTGAAATTTTCTGTTTAGAAATTCTTTGCCTTGATCAGTTTGTAATTTTTCTGGTGTACGACCTTGTTTGAACATTTTAGTAAAAGCTTTTACTGTGGAATCACCACGTTTGTTTTTGAGGGGTGTGATCCAAGCATATTTACTAAACACATCTATACATGTCAACAAAAAATTAATATTTTTGTTGAATTTACTTATGTTTGAAACATCTACCAAGTCAGCTTGCCATTATGCATGTATACCACTAACTATTACGTTCCTTCTAGGAAATGTACGGCGAATAGGTTTGTGAAGAGTGTATGTGTCTTGAGTCTCTAACCATTTTACAACTTGTTTAGTTTTTTCTTGGATGCTCTACGAAGAGCGTCTACACCACCAAAACTATCAGGTGCTTCAGAATCATAGTATAATGCTTCCATGACTGCCTTGTTCAAGTGTCAACTCTATTTATACCCCTTTTCGGTCCACTTTGGCGTTTCTGTTTTCTTTGGTTGCTTAGGTTCCGACTTTATCAGTGCCTGTTTCATAAAATCTCAACGTTCTTTATGACCAATAAATTCTTGGGGTTTGTTACTATCTCTCAAAGCTTCGGCCTTTGGTTGGAAAGATTTTCGTCTTCTAAGTAAATCGTCTAGAAGATCTGTTACATTCGACCCTACCACTGTTTGATCTTTGTAGACTAATTCACCCTTCTCATTCCAAGATATATTTGGGTCACTTCTAATACGATTCAACAACAACTTTCCCTTTCTCTTCATTGTCATAGGAACAGAATCGAGAATGTCGAATTCGACTTTAATTGGTCGAGGAGCCATTACCTTTTGTTGAAATGTCAAATATCTTTATAAAATTTGATTATATTGAGTCATCTTTTTTCATTAGCGGAAAGAAAAGGGGCATCGAGGATATCTCTTATTTCTCTATCCAGTGATGAAACAGCCAGTTCATTCGGTTGTCTTGGAGTCTCTTGTAGACGTTCCAATAACCTTGGTTCTACCAAAGCCATCTTCTCTGAATATTCCATCATCCAAAAATACCTTTAACAGCACCCAATAGTACAGGAGGTAGCAATGCCCCCAAGAATCTCCTTTCTGCAAGATTTGTCTCCTCTTTTTGTCAGGGGTACCTTTATTTGCCACTGCCCTCACTAGTTGTTTCTGACGAACGAGTTTGGTTCTCTGAGCTTTGGTCAGAGGTACTGCTCCCTTCAGTATATTCGAGGCACAGTCACACAAACAAGTAATCAATTCTTTGTCTGCATGTTTTAGTATGGATTTGACGAGTGTGGGTTTCGATTTAATGAGAACCTTGAGAAGAGCAATATTGCACTTGAGACGGTCAGACATGCTTCTGACTTGAGTCAGACTTGTTGCTACCCTCTTATACTTTTCGGAGGTACACATATTGGGTGTCCCCTGGAAAAGACCTCTTAATCTCATGTGTTCAGGAGTATCTTGTTTGAGATCTATTGAAGGTAACCGTATGGTGTCGAAGTGGCATCTTCGAAAACTTCTCTCAGAAACTTGGAATGACCACGATACATCTGTGCTGCCAAGTGTGAGATCTGAGAACGATCCCTCGGATTTTTAAACAAGATCATGTAATGACTATTGAGAGCTACAGTCCTATGGACTTTATTTTTGTCGTATAAATTTTGAACAATGTACATCACACTAATCTTACGGTGATGACTACCTTTAGTAAATAATCTAGAGACTCGAACATCTGCATCGAGCATCAGATCATCCAATATGGCTAAACTATCAGATTTTAATTCTTGAGGGAGACGAATTCTACTTGGGGTAAAATATTGTATAATGGTTGCCATTCACTATAACACCAAATGGCGTGACTTGGAACAGGTGATATAATATTGTTTAATGATTTACCACTACCCGTGGGACCACACAATAAACAAGTGAATGGATGCTTCCAACGAGGATCCATCTTTGTTGTTCCATGTGGGTACTACTTCCTTTTATACCTTTTGGGGAGGTGGCCCCCACTGAACGTGGGTACTACCCGCTTTTATACCTTTTGGAGAAGTGGTCATATGACCGTCATCCTAAGATATTTAGCATTGGTAGTCCTCTGACTTACTGGCTGGGGACAGGTTAAGTTTGTTTGATATTTGTCAAGAAGATAAACATCAAATAGCCTAAGCGTCATTACCACCTTTTTTTCTTTTTTCCTCATTTTATACTTTTTTCTTTTTTTTTCCTTTTTTTTATAAAAAACAAACATCTATTTATAACATCTATTTACATCTTCAGACTGAGTGGTTACTTGAAGGTCAGGAATTCAATCACCAAATCCATAATACAACGTCTCTGTTCATTTGTGAGAGGTTTCTCGTACATATCTTCATACTCTTTCTGTACTGGTGGTGGATTCAATTCCAGAAGTATCATGGTGCCACAGTAGATGGACATCATTCTTGTTAACTCTTTCAAGTGCTTCACTAAAACAGGTTATAATCTTCTCTTCTTCAGACATCATTAGGCATACATTATGCTGAATCTGACTTGGGTGATCGACTGTACATCCATAGCATTTTTCTTTCACTACAGCGTCAATGTTCTCTTCGACATAATGAGCATATGCCAAGCAAAGTTCATGCTGCCTGAGTTCACTATCAATTTCATCAACGATCAATGGTCGTGGTGGGTTATTCTCACTGTGATTTTCTTCTTCTTCTTCAAAGGTGGTTCTTGAATTGTTTTTTTTTAAGTCTTCATGGTTAGTAGTTTTAGTAGGTTTAGTGTCTTCGGGAACGGGAACTTCAGATAAAGTTGTATTTTGGGTTTTGATGGCTGCATCTACTTCTTCTATTTGGGACTTCAAGGCATTCCATTCTTCTAAAGATAGAGCAATACCAGTCTTCATAGCATAAGGTTTCTGGTGTTTTCCCTCAAAGTATCTTCTGAGATGAATCTTCAGTTCACCCTGGTACTGGGTGACGTTAGCATAAGTCTGCTTGGTACCAATTTGGAACATCTTCTCTGGTCAATGGTTCGATCGTCAATGACGCCAAGTCCATGCTCTGCCTAATCTTATATATCTTTGACGGACATGTTTGAAAACATTACCCCAGTTCAACAAATTTTGATCGACTTTTTTTATTCTTGGTTGGGGTTTGTGTTTGTTTCCTATAGGATTATAGGTTAAAGTTGGAAAATTTTAGAAAATTAGAAATTAGTATAGAAGTCAATGGAAAAGAAACACAATGAGAATATACTAATCTGATTGGTTGATTAACTTCGATCTGATTGGTCAGTTTGGCGATCAAACTGCAATCTTGATCCTTCAACTGTACAATATGGCCCTCTGCATTTTATACTGGCTTGGGACAGGTCAAGCTACAAACCTCTGTCCAATGGAGATAAGTCAAATAGCTCGAGTGCATTCCCACTCCCTACAGTTCGTATCCTTAAAAACAAAAGAAAACGAAAACAACATGTTCAACTAAGCAATTCAGTTTTCTGTCATAAAAATTTCTCATTTCTTTTAAATATTCACAACAGAGAATTTCTTAGTAATGATGATGATGATTTATTCCTTTGGTTATACAATAGGGGTAGCCTAAAAGACACCAGGAATCAACATTTTTTAAATGAAACTAAAGGGTTTTGAATGAAACTAAAAAGTTTTGAATGAAACTAAGTTTGGAATAAAGAAGTATCATCTGGTTCCAATAGGTGTAACCTAAAAGATACCATGAATCAACATTTAAAAAAAAAATAAATGGAACTAAAAAGTTTTGAATGAAACTAAAAAGTTTGGAATAAAGAAGTATCATCCGGTTCCAATAGGTGTATCCTAAAAGATACCATGAATCAACATTTTTTTTAAATAAATGGAACTAAAAAGTTTTGAATGAAACTAAAAAGTTTTGGAATAAAGAAGTATCATCTGGTTCTAATAGGTGTAACCTAAAAGATACCATGAATCAACAGTTTTTTAAAAATAAATGGAACTAAAAAGTTTTGAATGAAACTAAAAGGTTTGGAATAAAGAAGTATCCTGCACTTCCAATAGGGTTAGCCTAAAGTATACCAAGAAATTACAACATGATGATGATGAAGGAAAAAACTCTCTGTATTAGAATAAATAAAAAAATTGAGAACTCTTTATGCCAGAAAAGTGTATTGCCTTGTAAGACTTGCCATTTAGGATTTTTTTTTAAAACTGCCATAAAGGACTTTTTAATTAGAGAAAAATACTGCCATAAAGGACTTCATGATGACTTGCCATCAAGGACTTTAGAAAATGCCATATAGGACTTTATAGGACTTTATGAGGACTGCCATAAAGGACTTTTAGAGAATACCATAAAGGACTTTAGAGAATGCCATGTAGGACTTTATGAGGACTGCCATATAGGACTTTTTAACTAGAGAGAAAAACTGCCATAAAAGACTTTAGAGAATGCCATATAGGACTTCAGAGAAAAAAACTGCCGTATTGGACTTTACAAATTTGGTGAGCCTAACATGATTGAGTAGACCACCTAAAATACATTTTGTTTTTTTGGAATTTTTCGGTCAACTAAACAGGACTTTTTGTAGGCAAAAGCTAGACTTTGTTCTGGTTGTAGAAAATATGACACTCACTCAATTGTTTCTTCTTTAAATCTCTAGTAGTATGGTGCTAACTCCATCTTCTAAAACTCTCCGTTTTGGGTAGAAATACGATAGTCCATCTCTGCCCTGCTGGTAGGTATACATAGTGTTGTCATTCATAACAAATCCTCGGTTGATGCCAGATCCACTTTGTTGAGTCTTCAAAACTTCCAAATATTTGTCTTTCGTCAAATCATTGTGGCATTTCCTTTACAACTAAATTTATTGGTGGCACCGAAACAATAATATGTTTTACTATACAGTCCAACAATGCCGGTTCCTTGCCATTCTACCTTGAACAAGCCAAGAGTTCTCCTGTCAAAACGCTTTCTTTCTTGGCAACATGAGGGTGACAGCCATTCTTTGCCTTCTAATTTGGTTTTCACATAATCATCTCTGTGAAAATCACAACACTCTGATGGATACCACTTGCGATTCTCTTTGTAAAACTCTACTCTCTTCTCTGGTTTCACTAATTCATCTATGGATGGTGACGAGGTACATAGATATGCAGAATCTGTGTCCATTTCAGTATATTCGAAATCTTGGCGGTTGATAAAAGTATCGATGACATCATAATAGAACTGAAGCATCCTGAGTTTCGCATACTGGTAAACAAAGAATCCGATGTGAAGTGGCAGATCCAACTTGATGGTCTTCTTGTTGAGTTCGACTTCATATAAAGTTTCGTCTAATGGATTCAAGGCCCTGAAGGACATATCATTTACAGCTTTGGTGACTTCTTTGTCATTGCAATAGCACACACGTCGATGCTTCTCGTTGTTGGTAACGGTTTTGCCATATCCAGAATTTCCCAACAGCTTCATGGTGTCGGCGACGATCGACTTGTCAGGGTCAACATCTCCTTGTCTTCTTGCTTCAGATACTTCATCTCCAAATTTTTCAAAACATCTTCTTGGTTCATATTGGATAACTTGATAGACGTGATCAACTTCAATACCATGCTGGAGGTACCACTGCAGTGAATTCAATACCATGCTGGAGGTACCACTGCAGTGAAGGGGTTGCAAACAACATTTTTTTCTGCTACATAGCTCCAGATCAAACTTATACGGGGTTTCTTCATCATTCCATTCTTCTCAGCAAAGGACTTCATGTATTCACCAATATCATCTATGGAAATATCTGTATTCTTGCAGATATCTCTTCAAAGTACTCTTTCAGGTGATCTGGTACATGTATATCACATTCAACCAAACCAAACAGTTCACCGGACTTCACTTTCTTCGGTACTTCTTCATCTGTCATTGCACCATCTATTTTGTCTGAAAAGTTCTCTTTCAGGAAGGCTTTGAGTGTGGCATCTGTCTTCATCAACTCCCTCCACTCACACTCCCAGATTTCAACAAGTTTATAGCCCAAATCGGTGATGTACTTTGCATTGGTACGAGTGTCTTGTAGCAGTTCTTGGATTTATCTCTGACTTCATTATGGATGATAGGAAGGCCATTCTTATCTTTCATGCAGGTATGTCCGTGCCAGAAGCAGCCATTGAATTGGTATACAATCTGTGTCTCTTTGCACCAACCATCAACAGGCAACTGTCTTCGACCAATCATCTTTTCAGCTCCGTTAAACTGATGTCTGATGTGGATGTCATCTCTCATCGATAAAAAACTCTAACCATTGTTCAGCCATTTTACCATACTTCATTGGATGTTCTGGTTTAAACTGGTTTTCTTCACGACGTCTAATACTCCAATCCGTTGGCATCTCTTGCATTAGGCACCAAAAATATAATGCATTCGCGTCAAAGCCTATAATACTTACCCATGGTTTTGCTTCTTTGCCATATTTTGTTTCTATGATTCGGGTAATATCTTTCTCGTGGTATCGGTTGAAGATAACTGAAGGTCCACCAACAATATTATCTTTCACTAAGTGATGCAGGTCTTTGTTTTTCTGGTTAAATAATGTGAAGTAAGTGTCATTATTCGTGGTCTGGAACAGGTATTTCAACGTAAGGCCCGGAACACTGATACCATCTTTAAACATATCGATGTGGCGTTCTTGATAGAAAGCAAACCGCTTGTCAACTGCTTCAAGGAATGGTTTTACATCTCAGTTATTATACCAGATCAGAAAATCACGGAAAGTTGTCATCTCCAGGTCGTTCCATACATGCTGGCAGTACTGGTATTCTTCATTGGATATATTTTCTTTCTTTAGAGAACTGTAGAAAGCTTCATGGTTTTGTAGGTGGTCTTGATCCAATTTGTCCAAACTGTCGATCCATTCATATGGTAAAAATCCCTTCGTCACGGAACAGCAAAATGCTTTCAAAACCTTGTCATAGCTGAATCCTGGAGTGAGGTAGTTGCAAATATCAACAAACTTGGAAGATTCTGTCGCGACGCACATGCAGTTATTCGATTTCTTCACTGCAAACTTGAGTGGATTCTGTCTCTTCAGGTATGTCATCAGTTCACGCTTGACTACATTTATATCGTATTTTCCAGAGTTGAATCCGATGGTGGGCATTTCTTGCAGGTAGTCTTGAAATTTCTTCTCCAACTTCTGTAAAGGGTGCATCTTCTCCAGTAGCTCTGGCTTCCACTTCCAGCGTTTCATCAATGTTTTGTCTGAGTTTAAATAAGGTCCAAGCATGATAGGTCTGCATAAGTTGGTGGCAATGAGATGAAATATCTGTGAGGTATGTCATCATTTCTTCAACAAGCTCTTGAAATTTCCATTTGTAATAAAACACTTCGGTTCTTGGTATTCTGGAACATTACTGCATATGGCCACACTCAATGGTCGGTGTTCGGCTTCCCATATCAGTTTATCACTGTCGATAGGTAGACTGGATTTGACAAAGTAACTTTCAAAATCAAAGGTTGCACGGTATTGATAAAACTTCTTCTCTTCAGGCACTTCTATACCGTCATCTTCTAACAGATCAAATACGGACTGGGATGGATGGTATACACCGCCGACATATTGGTACTTCACTTCATCTGTACAAGTTTTCTCGTGACGATTTATTGCCCAGGAGGTCTTCCATAATTTGCCGCATTTGCAGCATTCAAAGGATTTGCAGTATTGGTCTATATCGATGATGTAGCTAAAATGGTTCTTGCAGACGTTCACAAACATGGTATTCTCAAACTTTCTATGAGATCTCTGCACTAATTTGGCAGTAATTTGGTCACCATCATTCTTGACAAGTTCATATACTTGAATGTTTACTTCAAAACATTTCTCCAAGTCGGGTAATTCGGCAAAAGTTACTCCACGGAATTCATTCTTTGGCTTCTTTGTATATTTGCTGTACATGGCATCTGTTGAATTATTCAAATTGTGTGCTATGGAACCACTCCATAGAGCTAAACATCGGAAGATGCACAGGTTGTCATCGTAGATAAACTGGTCATGTTCATCTTTCACCAAAGCATTTACTGCTTTGTTCTGGAGAATATAATCGGGAATACCTTCTACCATTCCAATTGGGTGGTCTTTCGGCTTATTCACATAAAAGGTGACATTCGTAACTCTCTCCAAAAGCCATTTGGTGTTGGGTCGTTTTAACTTGGCCCATACCAGGATATCTTCTTCCATGACTTCATCGAGGAATTATTCAAAGTCTTCTTGGCAGCATACTAGTTGTGGAATATCAAGTACCCGGGCGTTGTTTTGTGATGGATGGTAATACTTCAGTTCATTCGTTTCATTGTGTCGCAGGATAAAACCAAAACTCAGATTAATTTTAAATCTTAGCTGTTGTGGCAGAAATATGGTAGTCATCAATTCATCATTCATCATTTTAAGGTTCTCATCGTTGATCCGGTAGTTATACTGGTCCTGGACTCTTCTGTTCATCATATGGCGAGTTCTAATAGAACTCCAGTTATATATATCGTACACATTCAGAATTTCATCGGTCTCTTCTTCAGACATCAAATTCTTGTCAAAATCAATCGGGTCAACATCATAACGGGTGGTCGTCGTGGTCCGTGGTTGTTTGGTTGGTCCTCTCTTTGGTTCATCGGTCTTCCTTTTAGCTGGTTCCGGAACTGGTCGGTGGGCGACGTTCTGATGCCGGTTAAAATGGAGTAGCTGGTTAAACTCCTGGCCGCATTCCATATATATATAGGTCTCCAAACATTTCTTCAGGTGGTCAAGAAGATACTCCTTTCTCGTAAAGGTCTTGTTACAGTTGGTGCAATCGAGGGTCTCCTTTTCTCCCCTGTGCTTGGTACACACATGGCAGTTCCGGTTGCAGCGGTCCGTAAAGGTCTTCCCACACTCTCCACAGGCATAAACATCAGTTCTGATAACGGCAGTAGCAGCATCAGACTCCATCTTCATAAAATATTTGCGAAGGCAAAATTGCTATAGAAAACTCTCTAGCGATGTGTTCAGTTCGAAGGATAGAAACAGAATGACGCGACGTTACTCTTCTCCGGAATTTATTTCTACGTGACGGACGTTTTTGAAAACGTTTTTTCATCGATATTTTCATTCTCGATGGGCGTTTGTGTTTGTTTCCTATAGCCTTATAGGTTAAAGTTGGGAAATTTAGAAAATTAGTATAGAAGTCAATGGAAAAGAAACACAATGAGAATATACTAATCTGATTGGTGGATCAGCTTCGCTATGATTGGTTAGTGTAAAAATATATTGATCCTCATTAATTTTATTATTTAAAATCATGTAGTTATGGGGGTCATTTATAGAAATTGCTAAATATAGACCCTAACAATTAGTTAGGGGGTCAGTTAAGGATGTTACTAAAAATAGAACGAAGGAATTTATAAAAATTTAGTTCCAAGTAGAAGCAGAGGATTCTGGGTAAATTTGTTCTATAGAACTACGTGCTATTCTTACACAATATATTGGGAAAAAAACGTCATGGGATCCAAAAAGGGATTCTGGGAAAATTCGAACCAGAACATTACTCCACTTCAATTGAACACACCCCCGGTACCCTCTCGGTACTACAGCACTACGTGCTAAGCCGATAAAATGGAAAAATCCGTATCAAATAAAGTCAATTTCGGTGATTTGGGGTGGATTTTGGTGATTTGGAGGAATTGTCGGGTTGTTTGTGGTAATTTGATTTACTCCGATTCAATCGAACATACCCTCCGAACATACCCCTGTCCTATAAGAAGGGTTTAGGTAACATAGCAACCACGTGCTACCATAGAAACCAAGATAGCGGCCTCCAGTACACAAAATGGACGAAGGAAACACGTATCACCCTAACAACACGCGCTGCGCATGCGCACTAACACCACGTATCACTATGGCGATGACGTCACAAGATGGCCGCTCAAGCGGGTTACCATGACAACACAACATAGCGTCACTGGGTCACGTGACATGACGTCACTTCCGAGGTCCTGCACCGTGGTCCTGCCAACCGGGGGTGAAAACAACATTACATACTACTAATCTGAAAAAATCGGGTAAGAGATGCGACTTGTTAGGTGTATTAACGGAATTGTTGACAATTTATATGTCAAATCCAAGATGGCCAGTGGTAGCCATTTTTTTTCAACGGAATGCAGGAAACTTTGAGAACATCCATCTAGACATCATACCAAAGATACATATCAAATTTGAAAAAAAAAGATCGGGTGAGAAGTGCGACCTGTATGGTCTGTTAATGGAATTGTTGAATTTATATGCCAAATCAAAGATGGCCCCTGGCGGCCCTGTTTTTAAACGAAATATTCGATACTCGTTGGTCACACATAACAGTACAGGCCGGAATGATAGTACAGTGTGAAAAATAGCCCGAATTTAATAAACAGAGCGGAATAATAGTACAGGTGGAGGGGGGGGGGTTATGTCTTTGAAGTGTGTCAGTTTATGCATGGTGAAATTCTAGGCGCAGACATTTATTTAATCTTTTTTGTTTTACAAGGATTGGCGAACAAGTTATGCAACTTATATTAACGCCTCTGGTTGGCCCAATGGCGTAGGTGTGTGTGGGATGACCTTCATAGCGGCAACTGTGTGACCTAGCTCTTCTCGAATACTACGAATCGGTCTTTAGCCTGTACGGAGTGTGCCTCTCTCAGAGAGGACAGCCATTTTACGTCCCCACCCGATAGGACGGCACGCTGTGACAGCAACCACCCCCACCATTGATGCCGACAGATAGTGTTAAGACACCTCGAGAACTTTCCCCGACCGGGGATCTATCCCGGGACCTCTGGTATGAGAGATCAGAGCACCTATCCACTCGGCCACCACTCTCTCTCGCAGACATCATTCCTTGGAAAGCTTTCCTGAAAAAGGTATCTGAGATTAGTTCAATCATTTTGTACTGAAGTGTTTAAAATTTTACACATTAATAGCAGCTGTTACTTTGTAGAATTTTGCTCCTTGATGACAACTGGGAATTTAATAATTACACAGGTCTGAATAAACATCATACAGGGTGGAAATGGTTCTCAAAAATTAATAAGCATACATGTATGAATATTTGGCATCGGAGAGTAGCTCCCATCTAGACATTGCCCTAAAGCCACAAATTAAATTTAGGACTGATTGGGTGAGAGCTGCGACCTGTATGGTGTGCTAAAGGAATTGTTGGGACAATTTATATCTAAATCTGAGGTGGCCACTGGCGGTCACGTTTTTCAACGGAATTCGGAAAAAATCGATAGCTCCCATCTAGACATTGCCCCAATTTCACATATGCAATTTAGAACTGATCGGGCGAGAACTGAGACCTGTAGGGTGTTTTGAATGAACTGTGGACGGACTTAGGAACGTATGGACGTACAGATGGACGGGCGTACTACGGGCGGACGACGGATCGCAACCCACACCAATAACCCACACTTGACGTTGTCGAAGTGACCCAAAAATGCCGATATAAGGGATCAGAATTTTGCCCAGCCACTCTTCACCACTTTCATGAATGAGGTTTTTGAAGAACGTTGGAATATATTCACATCGCGGGGCATAGCATAATAGGGAAATGGAGAGGAGTAACGACCGGAAGGTCTTAATTAGGACGGCCTATACCCCCCCCCCCCCCACCCACACACACACACACACGAGAAACTTTTGCAAAATTTAGTGCTCTGAGAGAAAATCTGAGGCTTTTGCAGCTTGTGTAGTCCCTGTATTGGAGAACATTTTGACCGCATATGTGAAACCTAGCTTCATTCAATGACTGTTAAAACTCGACTCGATATGACCCTGGCTGTTAAAAGTGCAGTTAAACCCCAATAAACAAACAAGCCCCTTGACAGTAACGTAACGGTCGGCATTAATTATGCAAAACAATGCATAAAAGCGTAAACTTCTTATTTTTCTCATCGCGATTCGAAATCATAGCCATAAACCCTCAAGGGCGACGAGCTCCGGGGGTGGGGGGGGGGTACAAGCCCTGGGCTCGAAGAAAAATATTGATAAATAAATAAGGCTGCTTTCATAATTATAAACAACATCCAATAAAATTACAAATTTTAATAAGTATAAAATATTTTTTAATGTATCATGTACCTGACATATTAGGGGGCGCGGTGGCTCAGTTGGTGGAGGTGCAGGCTGCGAGCCAAGAGGTCCTGGGTTCGAATCCCACCTGCGGCAACCGCGTTGTGTCCTTGGGCAAGACACTTCACCCCCATTGCCCACGTGGGGACACGGTGACGCTGTGTACTAAGGCGTGCTGCACGTCGATGGCGCACCTGTCTTCAACCACTGCTAACCCTGCTTGTGTGGAGTTAGTATGTTGGGGAGCTGACAGTTGCTCGCCGTTGCTCGGTGGTTCTCTCCGGGTACTCCGGCTTCCTCCACCCGTAAAACTGTCGTGGTCATGATTAGCCACTGTGCAGAAATATGTGACCATAAACATCAATAAATAAATATACCTGACATATTATTGATTACTCGCGGTTTACAAGATTTTTGCTCGAGTGTCCCAATTTCGTGGTGAACAAAACTTTATAACGGAGTGCGCATGTCCAGAATAGCGTTTATTCCTCCTCGTGAGGTGGATTAATAGAATGCATTCAGAATACCATTCCAGAATACATCCACTTGAACTAAACGACACGAATAACATTCTGCCTTATCTGCGCACGACCAAAATAACACTAGTATCCTCGAATGGCCCACGGAAACGTACCCTTAATCCTCCTCTTGAGAAGGAATAAACGTTATTCTGGACATGCGAATTGCATTATCAAGTTTTGCGCACCACAAATCAAGAGGTCGAAATTTGTTTTCGAAGCTAGCGTATTAGTGCCAACCCGCCTGCAGATATTTATCTGTTATAACAGATTAATAAATTTTTATAACAGATTCATTATATGATTTAACAGATTAATAATGTGTTATAACCAACTAATAATCTGTTTTAACAGTTTTTATTCAGTTGTAACCAACCGATAATCTGTTATAACAGATCATGTAATCAGTTTTAACCAATTAATGATCTGTTATAGTAATCTATTAAAACCATCTAATGGAGTGCACGGTGGCTCATTGACTAGCTCGTTGGACTTGCGACCGAGGGGTCGAAGGTTCGAAAGTGGCCCATGCCACTTGCGTTGTGACCTTGAACAAGTCTCTTAATCCTAACTGCTCACATAGGGGCACAGGTGCAAAGTGTGGTTAGGCGTATGACACGTTGATGGCACCCGTGCATCCAGCCAATTCTCATCTGGCTTGTGTCGGTTTAGTAAGTTGGAGAAGAATCCAGCAGTTACTTGTCACTGCGCGATGGTTCTCTCTGGGCACGCTGGCTTCCTTCAGTCGTAAACCTGCTCGGCACAATATGACCCTGGCCTTCGAAAGTGTCGTAACCCGGCCTCAATAAACAAACTAATGACATGTTAGTAATCTGATTGATTGCGTTTTTGAAGGAAAGAGAAGGGACAAAAGATCCCTTCTTATACGGAAATTATTATTATTGCAGACGTTATGTAGTTAGGGGTGGAGGGTGAGGGTAAGGATCTCGTCAAAAAGCTCTTCTTATCTGAAAATGCTACAGCAGAAATTTTCAAATGCCTGGGTGCAAATAAAGGTGATTTGGGGGTGTTTTGCTAGCCCCTTCATATTATACTTGTGCAACTTAAGAAAATGATTTAGAAGTTTCGTTATCTGTGCAACCGTCAACCTTTCGTCAACTGTACTGACAAATAAAACCGCCATGGTTCACAACTATCGGTTATGGTAGGCTATTAGAATGGGATTTCAAGGCTTATGTGGCTGGGTACTACAGACCTTGTGTAGCAGTTGGGCGGTATGTATTGGTACAGTATAGGGCTGGAAGCCCACGTGTATCCATATGCCCATGGTAAGTCTCTCCGAAGAAGACCCATGACGACTGGAAAAGTTTTATTTACGCCAAGAAATCTGTTGGGTTTTCCAGGATGTGGTCTATCGGTCAGCGCGGCCTTAACGTCGCTCGTGCTATGCTTTTGCCGAGGCTATAGCACAACGCCTTTTTTCCACAGCCTGTTTTATATAACACTGTGTGCCCCACCACGTCCCTTCCAAACACACACACACACACCATTCATTCTACCAATTACTGGACCATTCTCAATGCACAGCCGTCCGCTCGTCCTGACGTCGCTCGTGGCTCTTTTGTGATGTCATTCTAGTATAGTGCATCTTTGACTCAGCCGTGGCGACAGGATTGCGCACCACCCCATGCAGCTCTATCGACTTTATACACACGGGCCCAAATATCTGACAGCCACCTTTTCTTTGAGGCGACTCTGTCGTCTTTTTGAGACTAGTGCCCAGCACGCACCCCTACCTCCGTTTCTTGTTGCTACTTTTACTTCTGTCGCATCCAATTTTTTCCATAATTCATCTGGTAATTTACCCCTATGTGTCAGACTCCAACTTTGGGACCAAAACTCCAAATTCTCTTGTCCAACAAAAAGCCTAATGTAATCATATATCTGATACTAAAATATATCTCTATTTTACAAGGCCTTAGTTTCAACATATGCCCTATGTTTAGAATTTCACCCCTGCCCTGTGCAATAGTGCGAAACTGTAGATTCCCCGGTAGTAGTGAGAGAATTACCTCCCTTTATTTTGGCATTCCTATCACCATTGCAACGAAATTGCGTTACACTCAAGATTGATAAGACAAAACCCACTGGAGATCGTCTCACCACAATGCTTCAATGTATATCCGACCATGACAGCGAATAACTTTTCCGTAGAAGATGTACTTCATTCAGATGATGAAGATAAAATCAGACTTTATGGTTCCACGACCGAATCCGTTCCTCTCTCCAACAGTCCAAAATCTCGACTATCCCCTGCACTTTCAGAAACCGATATACAGCTGGAAGCATACCGCTCAGAAAGCTTTGTAAGTTCTTCATAATGTGTGGAGGGGGCTACCCGGCATTTAGATCATCATATACCAGTAACGTATCCGGCGTATTCTGACCTTTTTTTTATTCGGCCGGGTCCACGTGAACACTGGAATTTCCCAGAATCACCCAGTCTCCTGCGCAGCACAGTACTGGCACCAGGTATTCACAAATTTTAAATGAATGAAAATGGCGGCGCCAATAGAGTAGAAGAAAGGCGTTTCTCTTGAACAAAAATGAGTGCATGTCACTGCCAAACAACAGCATTCGACTCCTTTTGATGTCTTTTGAGTCATGTCGGTTATTCATGTTTTGATCTCAAATGTTGATTTCTGAGCAGGTAATGGGACAACTCGTACCCTGGACAATTCGTACCTTTCCTTGGACAACTTGTACCCCGTCTCTGGACAACTCGTACCCCACCTCGGGACAACTTGTACCTCATCTCTGGACAACTCGTATCCTGACTGGACCCTAAAGGATTCATACCTTGGAGGCTTGGACACCATTACGTGTACACTCCATATAAAACCGCACTTCACGTACCCCACTTTTTGTGTAGAAAAGTGGGGTACCCAAGTGCGGTTAGGAGAGAAGCATTACATAATCAATTAGTGCTCGACGAGAAATTTCTTCCAGAGTCTGAACCTGATTGGCAATATTAGTCTTCAGTCAGCGAATTTCGAAAACCTGCATTTCATAAAATAATGACATAAAAATACTATATCTGTCTTTTCCAGATCATTGTACCTCGGAATAATGTCCGATTTTAAACAATTTGCCCAGTATTTTTCGAGATGTTGAACTTGTTTCCGTATTAAAATAAAATGTTTTGCCGATATGTCATTTGGATTTCCCTCTGTATAATTAAAGGTAAGTTTGTCGACATCGAACATGATCTTGTCCACCTTCATTCTCGAAACAGTTCGTCGATACATTTTTAAATAAAAGTACCAAATAGAAGGAGTATTTTAAAATAAAACGTATTCTGTGTGTTTTGTTTTTTAGAACAATAATGTGACAGTCTCGGCGATACATCCTGTCTTTACGAAGTGCGGCCGCTGTTTTTCAGACTCGGCATCATTATGAACCCGGCATTTGATTTAATATCATTGCAGATAAGCTGCTTCACGTTTACCTCAGTAATTATTTTTGACGAACAAAATTGAGAATGGAACAGAATAAATGAATAAATCCATCTACTTCTTCCGGTCATTTTCGTAACAACTCGGGTGGGTTTTTCAAATTAAGTTCAGTCTTCGGAATCATGAAATTTTAGAAGCAAGGGACGGACGAATCATGGCCTACGGTAAACAAATTTATAGTGCAGTATAGGAAGTGGATCGATACTAAGACACCCACAATGGGATTTTTTTTGTCAACTTCCAATATCTAAAAAAGGCATGAAAAATTGGTGGCGTCACTGGGGGCTGGGTGAGGGGGATTGAGGCATTTGCCCCTTAAACGTAGATTTTTCCCATATTTGCTTCCCACGTCCATAACACACACACACACACACACTCTCTCTCTGCCCCTGCCCTGTAACCCTGGCGTATTCATGCCTCCCGTGAGTCAGCGATCGACAGTATGGTCTCTCCACTTTTAAATTTGATCCGCCGCGCCTGGAAAAATTCTCCCTTAAAATTTTTATATATTTTCCTTTTTTACAGCTTGTGGCCCTCATTGACGTGGGAGGGGGGGGGGGGGGGGCATTCCAATGAGGGGCCATAAACTATGTGACTGAGACAAAATATGGAAATTCACTTTAGCCCAACATCCAACGCCAATGGCCGAATTTGGCCAGCACTCGGGCTATACAAAAATCTGCATTCAAATTTTATAATGTTTAAGTTTTTGTTTCAAAAACATAGCTTATGACCCTTCATTGGAACGAGCTAGTGGATATTGAGTCGTTCCATTGAGGGGTCCCAAGCTCTGTTTTGAGACAAAAAATTTCAAATTTTTAGTTGTTATTAAAGATTTTATCTTACAAGTGCCACCTGGTCCTGTAGGCCGATGGAGACTATTGCATCACCGGGTTTATCTTCCTAGCATTTGGTACGTTTTTTCTTGGAAATAGTATGTTTATTTTCATGGCTGGAAACTGGGTAGACTGATTACATTTTGGCAAGACGCTGTCGTCTGTATGTTGGTGTTTTGGTAATAATAATTCTCCCCAGCCAACATGGGTTTCTTTTCAATAGATGCGTCAAATGCTTCGGCCCTTTGACAGATTAATAAGTAAATTAGCCTTAGAAAGGTGTTGAAGATATGACATACCAGTATACAATTAAGCTCAATTTGTTACTTTTGTTCAGTGGCGTATTAAATCCTTTGTTTGTTGTTAATCCCGAAGAAAATGTTAAAAGAAACGAAACACTTGCTATGTATAATCATTTGACATTCCCCAAATATAAAAATATTCACAGGGAAACATTTTTAAAATCTCCTGAAATTTAGTGCTTGCGCGGTCTCAAGTCCAATGATATTAGCTACAAATACGAGACTTCATTAGTTGAAACTTTAGATATTTAGTGCTTATCACGATGTCTTGATCAGGTAGTCCAATAATATTAGCTAATGTCCATTTCGGTTGAGAATCAGAATGTTATTTTCAACAACAATGACCTCGATTAAGTGAGTTCAGACTTTTATGTCATGTAAATCCAATAGATGGAAGAGCCACACTGCTTCACGGGATCGTCAAAATTCACATTTTTTTTCAAGATTTATTAGAACACAAAACGTGAATTATTGGACCGATTTTCACATTTAAAGGACTTTTTTGATACAGAAAATTCCCCCAAAAAATATTTCAGGCACAGATAAAGGATTTAGCGAAGAGAACTTATTATGTAAATTGTGAGGTGTTTTCCCAATCAACACTGATTAGTGAGTAAATACCTGCTGTTATATAATCATACATAACACACTCAGTCGATATTGGGATAATTTTTTTATATGGAGTGTACACGTAATGACACAATATGTCATACAAATTACAACTCTGTAATTCTCTCCCACCAAACCACATTACTTAGGGTTTGTTTAACACATTGCAACAACAGTCCTAATCACCCTACAACGATGCGACAGGATGCACCCAAATTGTTTTTTCTATATTCAAATAAAATAAATCGCTCGTATGTTAAAAGACTTGAGTTAATTCGTGTTTTTCCAGAATTGTATTTTCTGCATCTGGGTATAATTGTAATTGATTGGGATGAAATGAGTCCATAGCATGTTAGAAAATGTGGCAAATAATTTAAAAAGCTAATGTTCCATTTCATCCATTTCATCTCAATCAATTATACTCAGATGCAGATAATACAATTCCATAGGCTCTGAGTAAACTGGACATTGACATTTCCTGTTCCAGAAGTGTATTCCTCCCAGTATTGGTACTTGAAAAGTTTGGTATGAACTTTCTGATAGGACCTTCTCTGATGTCTCTGTAGCCTTTTCTCCCTTAACAATTTACTCTGTACAACTATGGTCATGGCTCACGGAATAACAACAACAGTAAAATATAGAATGGTGGCTTTGCTTGAAATTAAGTCTTCTATGCCACCCCTCACAATCACTATTGGTCAGGCCTGTCATTTTCAAAATTCGAGAAGGGCCATTATACTGCTCTCATCATGTCAACAACATGTCCGTATTTTAAACGACATCGTTTCCAATAACCATTCTTTGCTCATAAATCTTTTATTTTGAACAACACAAAATGAAACTCGCTGCGTTTGATGAAATTTTCGTAGCCATCTTCAATCATGGGCCAAGAACACAAAAGTCAAGATGAAGTTGTCATTTTGTTGTCACCCTTTGGTCAGCATTTAGCCATTTATCAGTGCAGCATATATATCTGCCATTATCTGGAGGCTGGAGCAAGGACCGTTGAATGTTTAACGGTATGGCAGACGATCGACCAACAAAACAGAATATGGTCAACGAAATTTTCATTCTGACGTTCACCAAGCCTTATAATGTGGGAATGATGGATCGTTGACTATGCCACCATGTTATTTGAAATGTAAACGGCCACACGCCCGGTTATACCTACCTTTAGGACCATTCAGCCATCTCGTTTTAGTCGACCCTTTGTTAAAAAAACGTGGTCAAAAAAGTCGACTAATCGTCAATTTTGGGCTCTGATTAATTGACTATGGAATTTCATAATCGCGGCAAGCCTAATTAAAATATAACCAGGGCTTGCCTTGAGTCGGGGCTGATCAGCCCAGGCCCCGAGATCTGCCCAGAGGAGCACTTGCTGTGGGCTTTTTTTCAAGCCCCGACATTTTCCACAAAAAAGCACTAACAATAATGGACAAAATGGAAAATCAGCCCCGAAAAGGCCCCGACCTCAATATGTGGGGGACTTTTTTTAGGCCCCGACCATTTTACTCAAGGCGAGCCCTGCATAACACAAACCAGTAATTTACATTAATTTATCTTTTATTATGGTAATTAAAACAACGATGTACGTTATCAAATATAGACTTTAGAAACATGACAGGTATATACAATTTCAAAGACAATATAATAAATTAACTTCAGCAGTATAACTAGACAGGCATAACTTGTAGAATAAATCAAGTTTTCAAATTTTAAAAAAAAAGAAGAACTATGGTCTGATTTGTTGACAAACAAACTGGTTAACTTGACTAGAGACTGGTCAATTTTCGGCGAAATTTGGAAAGTTGGATGATGAAATATATCTTCGAGGTGTGAATTTCGGGCAAGAACTTATTCATCGAAGTTGTCATTACTTACTTTCTGCCTGTCGCTTCCTAAGTTTGATACATTATCAATCCAAGACACAAAGGAAAACATGCGAAACCAGGCCACGAAATTTCACGCTAAAAATCGTTTCGTTCGTGGGATGGTTACGCAAATCCAAAAACCCACGAACGATGTTTCGTTCACACAAAAAATATGACGTGAACAAAATTTTTGAGTCCGAATTTTTTGTTGTTCATTGATGTGTCATTGTGCCATGGTACCCTGATCGCCAAATAAGAAATTCAACAAATGAGTATGAAGTAGAAGTGGTAGTTTGTCCTGTTGCTTGAACTTATACAGTACTGTATTTTACACATGCGATTCTAAACACAACATTACAACATTTATTTTCACGGACATTATGTAAGTATAGTAACTGACAGCACAAACTTGAAAGCATGAAACATATCAACCATTGTGGGTTTTTCCGTGATTGTGTTCTATGTGATATTGGTGTAGATTTAGCGTGCTTTCCCCCTCATTATTGTTGCGAGCGAATTTGCCCCAGTTTTTTTTCATATCTTATGGATCAAACAAAGGGATGTAGAGGTGGAAATTGAAGACACTAATTTTAGAATTTGGACTTAAGTAGTTTATTTGCCGTGGCATTGATATGGAAATGCAGAAAAATGTTCAAGGAAAAACTTGATCTAACATTTATCTAACATTTATGTGGGTCGAAATGGCATGGGCCTGGAACACCTATGGTTGTTTCACTAATAGACTTCAATTTTTTGGTAAACACACATGCACTGCTGTTTGTTTTATTTTAGCTCAACTTTGACGAAGTCAAATTTGAGCTATTGTCATGGCCCGTCGTCCGTCGTCCGTCTGTCCGTACGTCAACAATTGGCTATGGCTCGGGCTAGAGGTCGTATTTATGAACCGATCTTTACGAAACTTCTTGTGTACTTTTGTTATGACCCTGGGACGGGAACGAGTGTTTTTAGGTGTGGTCCGAAATTCAAGATGGCTGCCAGCGGCCATTTTGTACCGATGATGCAAAAATCAGTTTTTTGTACAGAACTTCTGTATGAAAGTTCTGATTTGAATAAAGTTTTGTATAAATGTTTAGTACCATGGGATACATCACATATAATACGGGTTTTTTTCTCGTGCGTAAATTATGCAAATTAGACTGACTTTGATTTATTTAGTGTTACTTTCAGAGCTGTAAGTGCCAAGCTGCTATGGCTCGGGCTAGAGGCGGTATTTATGAACCAATCTTTACGAAACTTCTTGGGTACCTTTGTTATGACCCTGGGACGGGAACGAGTGTTTTTGGGTGTGGTCCAAAATTCAAGATGGCTGCCAGTGGCCATTTTGTACCGATGATGCAAAAATCAGTTTTTTGTACAGAAATTCTGTATGAAAGTTCTGATTTGAATAAAGTTTTGTATAAATGTATAGTACAATGGGATACATCACATATAATACGGGTTTTTTTCTCGTGCGTAAATTATGCAAAGTAGACTAACTTTCATTTATTTAGTGTTACTTTCAGAGCTGTAAGTGCCAAGCTGCTATGGCTCGGGCTAGAGGCCGTATTTATGAACCAATCTTTACGAAACTTCTTGGGTACCTTTGTTATGACCGTGGGACGAGAACGAGTGTTTTTGGGTGCAGTCCCAAATTCCAGATGGCTGCCAGCAGCCATTTTGTACCGACGATGCCAAAATCTGTTTTTTGTACAGAACTTCCATATGAAAGCTCTGATTTGGATAATTTTTTGTATGAATGTTTAGTACCATGGGATACATTACATATATTACAGGTTTTTTTCTTGTGCGTAAATTATGCAAATTAGGCTAACTTTGATTTATTTAGTGTTACTTTCAGCACTGTGAGTGCAAATCCCAATACGGCTCAGGCTAGAGGCCGTATTTATGAACCGATCTTCACAAAACTTCTTGGGTACATTTGTTATCACTGTGGGATGAGAAGGAGTGTTTTTGGGTCCAGTCTGAAATTCAAGATGGCCGCTAGCAGCCATTTTGTTCAAAATTAAGTGCAATCAGATTTTTGCGCAGAACTTCCAAATGAAAGATCTGATTTGAATAAATTTTTGTATGAATGTTTAGTACCATGGGATACATTACATATAATACAGAGTTTTTCTCGTGAATAAATTATGCAAATTAGGGGTCCGGGTGGGACTTAGAAAATTTTGGACCAAAATCCGGAAATTAGTTTTTTGGTTTTTTATGCGTTTTGGTCAATTTTAAGACAAAAAAAAAAAATTTTTTTTACACTGAAAATTTGGGGTCCGGGGGGGACTTAGAAAATTTTGGACCAAAATCCGGAAATTAGGTTTTTGTGTTTTGATGCATTTTGGTCAATTTTAAGAAGAAGAAGAAAAAATTTTAGTCTGAAAATATTTTGTTTGGGACTGAAAATTTCCACACAAAAATAATAATCTACAATGATTGGTCTTAATCTGTAGTCCATTACAGTCACCTTGTAATTCTTTTATTATTGTTGACTGGGCCAAAACAAATACTAATTCCTGTCATATTCATTATTCAGTTGTCTTGGTCACAGCAAGTACTAATTCCTGTCATATCCAAGTTGAGCTACAGAGTCATTGACTCTTTCATTTATGAATGGCGCGGTGATCTATCAATATTTTCTAAGCCCCAGTCCTGAGGTCTTGCATCCATTGATGTTTATCAGTGAAAGAATCTTGTACTGACTCCAGCCTTCCTTTGCTGACATTGACAACACCAGCCACTGGTACTGTTAATGTCAGCAGAGGAAGGCTCGAGTCGCATGCAATATTCATTGATTGCGGAATGACTTCTACGTAAGTATTCATTATTGCTCAGGGGTGGATCAAGGATTTGAAATTGGGTGTGGGGGGGGGGCATACTAACTCACAGGGCCGACCATGGTAATAATTCACAAGGGGATCATTGCCTAATCCGCCAGAAATTGTTAACTTTGGAAAAAATAAGGGGGGGGGGGGAGCATACGCCGGTTCCACCCACCCCCCCTGGATCCGCCCATGTTGCTCTAATTTATTACAATGAACACTAATCCCTTTAAATATTTTGTTTCTTAATGGTTTTACCATATTGGTGTAACCGCAAACCTGCACAACTTATGTCAACCACTGAATATTTCATTTCATATCTTGTTTTAATCACATAACCTTTTGCGTAACCAACTGGTTGAGCAAAAATAATTAACGTGAACGAAAAAAATGGGTTATGCAAGCCCAAAACATGTGAACGAAAAATGGGTTCTGTAAATTTTTGAAATTTCGTGGCCTGGAAACAAATGTGTTTACAAATTGAATCCGAAATTTAATTTTGATCAAAATAGAGATCTGGGGGGAAAATATTATCGATTGGCTGAGAGATGTGACGTCATTAGTCAAATATAAATGCACTGGGACATTATAGGGTTGCTTGGCTCTTATAGTCAACGACGGCCTGATACGTTACGTACCTTTTACTTGTTGAGCATTAATGTTATAATTATAGCTGGGGAGACTAAGAAAGTGCCAGTGAGAAATATTATAAATTAGTACTGGGAGATTAGAAGGGACAATGGGTTTGGGATGATACCTGTGAGACAGGGGGAATGAAGGCCTCCTCAGTGGAGGGGAGCGGCAAATTAATGAACGTCTTGTGTCGGAATTAAAACTTTTATTCTACGAGTAGGCTTCAGAATTAAACTTATGAGCCTTTGGCGAGTAAGTTTAATTCTGAAATTTGCGAGTATAAAAATTCCGAACACAGACGGCAACGTATTTAGCTTACTCTTCTAAAAAAAAAAAGAGATGGGCCTGTAACATTGGAACAGCAATGCTAAAAATGAATACAGTTTGCAAATATTTTCCCATAGGCTTGACGAATTGGACATTTCGCATTTCAGTGTGGGAGTTTCGGCCTCAAACAAGATGGCAAGGGTGTAGCCGCTGCCAGGGAGGGTCATGGGGTCATATGACCCCCTCCCCCCCCCTCGACCTTAAGGTCTGCAGCCAATATTCTCCAAAGCAATCTAATACATGCCTACATTGAATTTGATTCACTTCCCTCAACATGAAATCTTTGATCATTGTTTATATCAAATATTGAATACCCCCCTCCCCTCACACCATCGGACCATCACCGATGGCCAAAGGTCAATTTGGAGGAGATTATGGGAGGGGGTCACCCCCTTCCATAATCTCCTCCAACTTGACCTCTGGCCAAGGCTTGGCCCCTGGCCAAGTTTTCAGTCTTTTTAGTTGCCAGACATTGTCATCCTTGAGTTGCATTGTGGGTGACCCCCCCCCCCTCCCCTCCCCTCCCCTCCCTAAAAAATGATGGCTACATCCCTTAATGGACGACCTAACATTAAATCCATAGATTTCTATACTGTACTAACCCCACACAAGCATGGGGTTAGTATTGGTTGAAGACAAGTGCATCATCAATGCGCATAATGCCTTAGTGCACGGCGCCACCATGCCCCCATGTGAGCAATTGGGTTTAAGTGCCTTTTTAAAAACCAGACATTTCCATGCATATGAAGATGTGCGTTGTTTATTGAGGGAAATCACCCATCCATCCTCGAATTCATGTCTAAGAATATTTACAAAAAAAAAGAAATTCACACCTCACTGTCTCCTGAACTTGCACAGGTGAAGATGATTACAATCACGCCTGGCCTATTGAAAAATCTAGGGAAGCTACTACGGCTCCCCTAAACCTGTGCCAGGAGAGCTATTCTGTACTTTAGTCTGTTATTAATAAGGGAATTAAAGGTTTAAGGAGAGCTATTACAGCTCTTAAGGAGTGCAATTATGGCTCTCCTTAAATTGATTTTGCAGGAGCCATGGAGGGCAGGAGCTGTAGCTCTCCTCAAAAGACAAGGCCTGATTACAATAGTTCATTAAGTAATTAAAACCTTTTTAATCTTTTAATAAGACTTTTACGACAGAGGTATTAGCGACCAGTGACATAATTGAACTACTACTTGTTATTGTTTAAAGCTGCTTTTATTCACCGACTCTCAGCAGCCTATTGTTTCGTACATGTTAACTTCAAATTAATAGTCAAACAGGATCACTTGGCAATGTGAATAACCTAACTCTACATTCATTTAACAGAGAAAAGTAGTTTTTAGACTTCTCACTCAGTTTATAATCTAGGGATAAACTTCAGAAAAAATCAACAATGGAGGTGGGGAGGGGGCAATGAAAGTCACAAGAGTGTGGTAATTTCTTATTTTTTTTGGGGGGTCCACGTCGCCAGTTGTAGCGACTAATTCTTAAAATTACTGGATAAAATCTTAAGAGCCATTCGCAACCAGTGAACAACGGCTGGCCCTTTTGCTAATCTATTAACCTTACAGATAATTGTTCCCCCCCCCCCCCCCCCCCCCACACACACAGTGATTTACTGGTAATCAAACTAAAATGCACGTGATGAGCAATGACTTTGATATGCAAGGATTATGTTGATCTTGCAGGCTGTCTTTTGACTTTAAATTAAGTTGAAACAATTGCCGTATTCAACAATATTATGGCAAATTAATAATTAAAATTGCTGGTGGACTTTCTTTTTTATGGGGTGGGGGATGGGGTGGTAAGGGGTTATCATTGGAAAATGTAATTATTCGATTCCAGTTAATGAAAGCGGACAGGATGTCAATATATCACAAGCACAGATCCGTACAAATTGTAATGAGAGGTCCAAAACCCGGGTGATTAAATTCAAGCCTTAATTCGTTGATTCTCCGGCAACTGATAGCTTGCTTTGGGGAAATAGGTGGTGTTTATGATGGTATTAAAGGTTAGTGGGAGAGACGTAATTTTTCGGGAGAGGGGTGGAGGGTTGGATTTTGCCAACAGCCGATAAATAATAGAGATATACCCAACCTGTTTATTCTTGGACCTTCCCCAGTTTATGTTGGTCATAATGTGTACCAGTAATGGGCCTCATCTTTTGTTTTTAAAACTTATTTCTATTAAATGTTATCTTGCCGTTGTACACTTAGAGTACCAGTATTCCCGTATTTATTTGTGTGAATGTGTCATTGTGCTGCAAACTACAGTGGATCCACGCTGAGATGTTCTATGAATTTGTTTTTCTAACAGTATGCAGTCAGCATTGGTGGGATGTCACACATATTAGTGCCGGCACCTCATTGGTTGGTTATAATTAATGGGCAGGATTACGGTCATGTCAGTGTGTCGAAAACAGAATAGCACTCCGCAGATTAAAATGTTGTATTATTGACACACTTTCGACTCGTAGACCTGTCAAATTAATAAGTTTTGTATGGTTATGCATTTTCGAACAAAATAGTTTTCTTTTGATTGATTCAAATCTTGCCTGTTCGTCATTTAGTTCGCGAGGTGTGATTTTTTGTCGGGCCATGCTGATAGCGTGGTTAATTAGTTACACTTGGTATTTTCCCAGTGCTTTTGATAGTAACGCAAACCGGGTTTGTCACCCCTAGTTTAGCACTAGAAATCAGGGGTGATGGAAACCGGGTCTTTAATGGACTGTACACGTAATGAGTCCAGGAGGAATTCTGTATTGTTGCCTCCTTTTGTCCACGAAGATTGTCGTTTGATAGAACCTATTTTGAGGTGCCTTTGATTGAATTAATAATGGTCTGCATAAATCAGGGTTAGACGGACGTTTACCGTCTGAGAATTTTGACTTTAGGTGGGTGACTGCGTCCCGGATCGATCGCCCATCTGAAAATGACAGCCCAGATTGGTTCTCACACTTTGCAGAAATACCTACCAGGATTCTGGTAGCCACAAACTATCTTCTAACCAGGTTGCATGATTATATGCACATAGATCTTTAAGCTCTTCAGTTGTTGCCCCATCTTCAAGTTGAGTGAATGCCTCTTCTCCATGTATACGGCCACTTGGAAGACATGGTAGGGCAAACAGTTCAAGGCTCAATTGCACTGACATAATGGACTTCAGCTCTCTAAAACATGTTATTATACCCCTCGCAACGTTTTTGCAGGGGTATAATGTTTTTGACTGGTCCGTCCGTCAGTCAGTCCTACTTGTTTTCCGGACTTTTTTTCTTTTTGAGCTGATTTTTGGTATGTGAATCTAACATGGTGGCCTACAGATCAAGTTTGCATTTTTCCACTCCACTGATTTTTACCGAAATTACGGCCCTTGGACTTTGAAAAGTTCATCAAAATTACAGTTTTCCGGACTTTTTTTCTACACACTTCCAGATATTGAGCTGTTTTGGGGTATGTTAGTCTAACATGGTGGCCTACAGATCAAGTTTGCATTTTGTTCCGCTCCACTGATTTTTACCGAAATTACGGCCCTTGAACTTTGAAAAGTTCATCAAAATTACAGTTCTGCAGACTTTTTTCCTACACGCTTCCAGATATTGAGCTGATTTTTGGTATGTTAGTCTAACATGGTGGCCTACAGAACAAGTTTGCGTTTTGTTCCGCTCCACTGATTTTTCCCGAAATTACGACCCTTGGACTCTGAAAAATGCATTAAAATTACAGTTTTCCGGACTTTTTTTCTACACGCTTCCAGATATTGAGCTGATGTTTGGTATGTTAGTCTGACATGGTGGCCTACAGATCAAGTTTGCATTTTGTTTCGCTCCACTGATTTTTACCGAAATTACGGCCCTTGAACTTTGAAAAGTTCATCAAAATTACAGTTCTGCAGACTTTTTTCCTACACGCTTCCAGATATTGAGCTGATTTTTGGTATGTTAGTCTAACATGGTGGCCTACAGAACAAGTTTGCGTTTTGTTCCGCTCCACTGATTTTTCCCGAAATTACGACCCTTGGACTCTGAAAAATGCATTAAAATTACAGTATTTTTATACTGTACCAATGACCCAGACTTAGCTGGTGCTAACTCCAACAAAACCAGGGCCAAACACAAATTTTGCCCCCCAATCCCCAAAATTTGCATCCAAAACAAAAAGAAATCATGTCCTAAAGGACCTCCATAGTACGCCTCTACTGCGCATGCGCAGTGACGCAGTCGTCCCGAAATTGGCGCCAATTATCATTCTCTGTTTGGCCCTTCATCAGTCAACATCTCACTGATCTTTGTGCTTGTAAATCTCAGTTTAAAGGATGCCAGACACGTAATTTTTGGAGAAAATGTGATTCTAAGGAGGATAGAAGGAGGAGAGGAAAAAGAAGTGGCAAAAAATAATCAGGGCTGTACTTAAAATTTTTTGATGAAATTATGTTAAGTTGCCTATTTTCGAGGCATGGGCCTCTTGTTGTCATTCTTGCTAATTGTTGCACTGCTTATTCAGTGTTTCCTCTCCCCTAGCCTTCTAAAGTCCCCCCTGGCAATTCTCCCATGCTTTTGGCATATTTTTGAGAAGTTTCATTTCTAAAATTTCCTGGGAGAGTTGCTTGGTTACAGAATGTTTTCTGTTATTTTCCCCATAGTTACGTTTTCACCCATGGGTGTATAACGTTTGTGTTCTGCATCTTCCATCTGATGTTCTACAGATTCTCCCCTGGGAGTCTCTGTTTTGCATCAGATAGAGTGTAATTGATGACTGATTCCGGGCCAGTTTTTTCAGTGCCTGGAGTCATGTTTTCTAGTGTGTTTACACTGTTTGTTTTCATTGGCAACAGCCTTTTTTGAGGGGGGCTGTTTGCCTTTGTGGTAGTTTATCTCATTATAAGATACATTTATATTATCCGAAAGTGTCTCATTAATTATTTTATATAAATTTAAAATTTTTGACCACACTTTGCCATCGGATCCATCGGGGCTCAACGTTACTTTTCAGCAACTTGGGCTTCTCTGAAAAAATATTTTTTCAAAATTATTTTGTTTTGCAATTGTTTTTTCATTTATTAATGGATCATGTTATTATGTATCTTTGTGTCAGGGGTTTTTGCGAGTAACTAGGACTTATTGTTGTTCTTTCACAATGAAGGGACATTGTTCAAATTGTAATAGGAAGAAATCTTCCTCTGACTTTCATGATCATTGTATTAATTGTAGTCAGTGTTCTCGCATTAATCCCTGTCCTATATGTGAACATTGGGATGAGAAACATTGGAAACGTGTGTCACGATATGTTGTTTCTGGAGAAAGAGCGATGCCGGCTCTTTCTCCACAAGGTCACTCTACTCTCTCAGTTTCTATTTCAGAGGAACCAGAACAGGGTGATGTTTCCATGTTATCTTCTTCAAGTGTGCGTCCGTCGTCACAAATGAATTCAGAGCTAGCGGCAAAAGTGCTCATGGAGATTAGACAAATGTCGTCCGCTAGCTCGCCCGGTGTAGCGTCCATTCACCGAATGGTTTGGCAGCCGGGTTCGTCTGATGCGGTCCAAGAGGAAATTTTGGGTGATGCGAGCACTATAAACATAATAGATGCACACCCAGTGACGGCGGATAGTAAACGAGAACGGAGGAAGCCTTTTAGTCCGGTTCCTAGCTCGTCCAGGTCCAGCCGGGCCGCGAGCGAGAGAGGTCCCTCTCTCGTACAACAACATCTGGGACCAGATGTTGTGGTACAAAATGTGTCTTTAGCGGAGCATACGTCCGTCGCTCGGGACGCTCCGTTGTATAAGCAGTCCGCAGAGACTGTTAAGGCTTCCTCTTCTCGTCAGCGCACACGACCGCACCTTGGCTGCGTGACCTCCGATATTTTACCAGCTTCGCCGATGAAGGATTCTTCGGCGACCAGGTCACACCATCCGGCAGCCAGGGATTCGAGACCGATGGACTCCGGACGTTCGCATAGGAAAAGTATGCGGGAGCCATCTGATGCGGAGCTGCCCTCGGCGAAGCAGCGAAAGACTGCGCCTCCGCAGGTCTCGGCGTCGGACATTCTTGTGCAGATAGCACAGCTTATCGCAGCATCCCAGCAGCCGACAGAAACGGTGTCGGATCGAGAATTATCCGACGGCGCTGGGTCGGTACGCTCCGCCGAAGCATCGGGGGCGGACGACCGGGAACATCGGGAGGTCCGACCGGATGGTGAAAGGGATACGGATGAATTGGAGCTATCCCTTTCGGAACAACATAAAGCTGCCGTGGACTTCATCCGGCACTTTCTCCCTCAAGTTGTTCCGTCGGGCCAGACTGCTGCGCTTCCGGACAAGAGAATTATAGCGTCATTGGACTCTGAATTTTTTGAGCGGTTCAGGGACATCGCTCCCGAGTTTCCGTCGCAGTCCAATAATGTTGCAAGAACATTTGAATTATTGAACGACGCTATATTTAAACTTGCTTCCAGGACGGGGAAAGCAGGTTTCTTGTCCGCTAATACTCTTAACCTGCCTTTCATTAATGCAAGGAATAAATTCGATACGGCAGGACAGGGTATACCGAGAGTTCCTCTGCGTATGGACGACGAGGCGGAAGACTTAGAGCTATCATTACCGTCGTCAGCTTCTATTCCAACCGCGGTGTTGGAAACAGCTATTGCGTCTAACAGAGCCAATTTAGATGCCTTATCTTACGCAGATCACCTTACTAAGGCGTTATCACTGCGCCTTCAAGGGGAAGAGTTTCAGGATATACAATCCTCTTTAAGACTTCTTTCAAGGGCAGTAGCTTATTCCACGTGTAACTCCGCCCTTTCAGTGGCAAATCTGGAGTTGGTTAGACGTGACGCAGCCCTAGCTACATCCACACTAGTGGATTCTAAGGTGAAGAACTCTCTTAGAGTCGCTTCGGTCTCAGGAGAACTTCTCTTTGACGGCAAGCTTTCCGCTATTTATGATAAAATTAAAAAGAAAGCTAATGATTCTCTGTTGTTCAGATCGGCTCCTAAAAAGTCGGATACAGCAGACACGAATAAGACAGGCACTTCTGGGTCTAATGCGCCCAAGAGAGGTTCCTATAGAGGTTCCGGTGCGTCCTCTTGGTCTTATTCGAGAGACCGTCAGGATAGCGACTCTCGTTCGGGACGTCCTTCAGGCCGGGACAATCGGTCGGACGCCCCGAGGTCGACGAGGCGAGGTGCGGGTCGTGGAAGACGTGGTTTCTCCTACCGCAGGCCTCGCAGGTCCAGGAGGTGATGGCTTAAACCTCTATCGCGTTCCGGTTGGCGGAAGGTTGACGAGTTTTTCACAAGAGTGGGCGTCGATTACGGACGACCCTTGGGTGAGAGGAGTGACTTCGGAAGGTCTAAAGATATCCTTCAAACGAAAGCCTCCATTAACTCGAAGTCCAAAGTGGACTCATCTTCCGTCAAATCCACAGAAAAGAGACGCTCTGTTATCAGAGGTGCAGTCTCTTTTAATGAAGAACGCGGTAGAGGTCGTAGAAAACCAGGAATCTCTGGGATTCTACAGCCATCTGTTTCTGGTTCCGAAACCAGACGGCTCGTTCCGTCCAGTCATAGATTTGAGCTGGACAAACAAGCTGATCGTCCCTCCGAAGTTTTATATGGAGACGATTCGATCGGTCAGAGTGAGTATTCGGGTGAACGATTATGCAACGAGCATAGATCTCAAGATGCGTACTTTCACGTCATGGTACATCCGACATTCCGAAAGTATCTACGCTTCGCAGTCCTAGGAGTGGTGTATCAGTTCCGGGCCATGTGCTTCGGATTGAATCTAGCACCCTGGGCTTTCACTCGGGTAATGAACTCGGTAATGATCTACTTCCGAGCTCATTCGTCTGCGGTAACGTCGGCCTACCTGGACGACATTCTTCAGAGGTGCGGCAACGAGTTAACGCTTCAGAACGATGTTCAGAATCTTCTTCTATTGCTCCGACGTCTCGGTTTCATAGTAAACGAGGAGAAGTCGGATCTGGTGCCGTCCAAGTCATTCACTCATCTGGGAATGACCTTCGAGACGCACAACAATCTCGTTCGTCTGCCGTTAACCAGAGCGAAATTAGTCAGTTGTTACGCTCGCTATTGTCTGCATGCAGACAAAGTCACGGCGAGAGAATTTATGAGACTGATAGGTCTGTGCGGAGCCGCCGCGGATCTCATTCCGATGGGGCGGCTACGCACACGTCCTCTTCAAATTTTCCTGACTCAGAATTGGAGTGTGAAAATTCATTCGCTTGATGTAGACGTTCTCTTGTCAGATCAAGTGAAACAAGAGATTCAGACTTGGCCAAACATTCAGTGGTTAACTCAAGGAGTTCCGCTGCAGTTGCCGGATCCGAGTTTTACCGTTATGACGGATGCCAGTCAAACAGGTTGGGGTGCATCATTAATCCCAACGGATTCGAGATGCCAGGGTCTTTGGGATCCGCAATTCCTGTGCAAGCACATAAACATCAAGGAAATGATGTCAATTTGGCTTGCGTTACGTCACTGGATGGACATTATTCACGATGCTCATGTCCAAATCCTATCCGACAATACGACAGTAGTGGCGTATATACGGAATCAGGGAGGCACTCATTCAGTTCCGTTGTTCAATCTAACGGAAAGAATCCTTCTGTTTGCGTTAGAACATCACGTTCTTCTTTCGGTCCGTCACATACCGGGTCGTCTGAATGTGCTAGCAGACTCCCTTTCACGAAAGGGTCGCTTGTTGCCGTCGGAGTGGACTCTCAACAAACAAGTATTCAATCAGATTTGCTACCAATGGGAACGGCCAATGATAGACTTATTTGCGACACATCTCAACAATCAGTTGCAGACGTATATGTCCCCGTGTCCGGATCCAAGAGCATTTGCAGTAGACGCTCTGTCGATCCCTTGGGACGGAATGATAGGATATGCGTATCCTCCAGCGCCGTTAATTCAACAAGTATTGCTAAAGATAAAACAATCTCAATGCAAGATTCTGTTGGTAGCATCTCTGTCGCCACAGAGACCGTGGATAAATCTACTCAGGTGTCTGTTGTGGGACCTACCGCGGAAGCTTCCTCCACGAGAGGATCTTCTTTCGCAGGGAAAATCGCGCCAACTCCATCACAACCCGCAAGGTCTCAACCTTCACGTTTTTCCGTTGTGCGGTCCTTCTTGCATGGCAAGCACTTTACAGGACGAGCAGTGGACGCGATTTCTAACTGTAGGAGGACCTCCTCTTCGCTAAACTATGCGGCTAAGTGGAAGGTTTTTCGTCGTTGGTGTAGGGATCATTCTGTAGATATATTTGATCCCTCTATACCAGACATTGCAAACTTTCTAGTATACTTGTTTGATGAAATCAAACTGCAGCCTGTTACTATAAAGGGTTATAGATCTATGTTATCTCATCTGATACCTATGCACATCATGATAGTTTACAAATTGGTTCTAATGTCTCTTTATCGAAATTGGTTAGAAACTTTTCGATAAATAGACCCAGAACTCTTAGATTAATTCCTAAGTGGAATTTAGCTTGGGTTCTCCTTAAATTGAAGGAAAAGCCATTTGAACCTCTTGGGACAGTAGATTTCAAATTCTTATCTTATAAGACAGCTTTTCTCTTAGCTTTCTCTTCTGCCAGAAGAGTCAGTGAGCTTCATGCACTATCGGTGGATGATTCTCATTATCGTAGTGTTGGGAACACTATCACCTTCACTACTAATGTGGGTTTTTTAGCTAAGAATCAGGCTCCTAATAAATATCCGGAACCTATTGTTATTAAGGCTCTTCCGTCTTCAGACGGGCGTAGGCCTTTACTCTGTCCTGTTAGAGCACTACTTATCTATAAACAGAGATCTCAGTTTATCAGAAAGGGACGGAAACGTTTCTTTCTGTCTTTGATGCCTAATAGAAAGGACATTTCAGTCCATTCTATTGCTAGATGGATTCAGTTAACTATCCGTACTGCTTATGAAGATTTATCTTCTTCTCAGCAGTCTGTGCTTAAGATTTCTGCTCATGAAGTAAGAGCTCTTTCTACTTCCTGGGCTTATGCTAATAGTGTTGCTATTACAGATTTAATGAAGGCTGCTTATTGGTCTCAGCCATCCACATTTACGAATTTTTATCTCAGAAATATTGAGTCCATTTCTGGAGACCTGCATTGTTTAGGTCCGTTATCTGTTGCTCAGAATGTCGTCCACTAAACAGTTGCAACTATAGTTATGCAGGCTTTCTGTTCCGGCAGTGACTCCGTCCGGCTGCCCTCTTTGCTCTGGGCTGTTTGACCCAGGGCAAGGGGAAGGGGGGGGGGGGGCGGGTGTTCCCTTAGGTCACCTGCTTTATAGTGAAAAGCAAGGGAATGCCTCCTCCAAGTCAGTATTTCTGAGTCGCTTCCGGGATGGTTTTAAAGTGTAATATTAATGTTTAATTTCATTCATGTCTTATTTTTAAAGTGTAGCTCGGTGTGAAGCATTTGTATATGTCAAGTGTCAAACGGGCTTTAATATACAATACTCGGACACTTTTAAATGATTATAAAGAGTCTCAATTCTCTGGACTACTTTATTTATTGGCTTGCTTTAAAAATAATTAGTATAAGGGTTATACTGGATGTTAATAGAGAACATGAATGTTATTGTGCTCAATTATTAAGGGTAGTGTATCTTTCTAATTTAATATTAAATAAGAAAGATACATGTAAAGCCTAATACTCCTTTTCTCCTTAAGGGGTTACCTCTTTACTATATAGTTGAGCTTATTGGATTTTCCTCTATGTCCTAGGCCCTCCAGCCTGTTTACTATTCAGCTAAGTCTGGGTCATTGGTACAGTATAAAAATGTTAAAAAATTTATAGTAATTTATATATTTTTTATACTTACCAATGACCCAGACGGGGATGGCCCTCCCTGGAGTTGGGAACTCTTGCCTCCCCGCTGAGTACATAGCGCTGACCAGGCACTGCCAGTAAGAATGATAATTGGCGCCAATTTCGGGACGACTGCGTCACTGCGCATGCGCAGTAGAGGCGTACTATGGAGGTCCTTTAGGACATGATTTCTTTTTGTTTTGGATGCAAATTTTGGGGATTGGGGGGCAAAATTTGTGTTTGGCCCTGGTTTTGTTGGAGTTAGCACCAGCTAAGTCTGGGTCATTGGTAAGTATAAAAAATATATAAATTACTATAAATTTTTTTACTTTCCGGACTTTTTTTCTACACGCTTCCAGATATTGAGCTGATGTTTGGTATGTTAGTCTGACATGGTGGCCTATAGATCAAGTTTGCATTTTGTTCTGCTCCACTGATTTTTACCGAAATTACGGCCCTTGAACTTTGAAAAGTTCATCAAAATTACAGTTTTCCAGACTTTTTTCCTACACGCTTCCAGATATTGAGCTGATTTTTGATATGTTAGTCTAACATGGTGGCCTACAGAACAAGTTTGGGTTTGGTTCCGCTCCACTGATTTTTACCAAAATTATGGCCCCATAGACTTTGAAAAGTTCATCAAAATTACAGTTTTCCGGGCTTTTTCTCTGCTTGAATTCTTTCAATACCGTTGAAACTACAGAACACTGTTTTCTGCAGTATTCCTAGAATCTATGTTTATTTTAAAAAAATGATTAGAGCTTGAAATATCGGGGCGCGTGGGATATGTGAGCATGCTCACTAAGGTTCTATATATTTCCAAGTTTTGTAGCTCAACTTGACAAAGTCAAGCTGAGCTATTGCCATCACTTCTCGTCCGTCGGCGTACGTCCGGGTGAGCGTACGCACATACGTATATACATCCACAAATACCTTTGGCACACCGCACAGGTCACATTTATGATTAGATCGCTTTGAAACTTGGTATGCTTGTTTGGGGTGACTTCTAGATGGGAGCTATCAATTTTCTTCCATTTCCATCAAAAAATGTTGCCGCTGGCAATGTTCTTTGAACTTAGTTTAGTCAGACCTCAATATTTCCCTTTGGCACACCCTACAAGGCACAGTTATGATCGGATTGCTTTGAAACCTGGCATGCTTGTTTGGGGTGACCTCCAGATGGGAGCTAGCGATTTTCTTCAATTTCTGTCAAAAAATGTTGCCGCTGGCAATGGCCTTCAATGAACTTAGTGCAGTTATGCATCAGTATTTCCCTTTGGCACACCCTGCAGTGTTCATTTTTGACCAGATCGCTTTGAAACTTGGTATGCTTGTTTGGGGTGACCTCTAGATGGGAGCTATGAATTTTCTTCTATTCCCATCAAAAATATTGCAGGTGGCAACGACCTTTGAACTTATTTAGTCAGACCTCAATATTTACCTTTGGCATACCCAACAGGGAACATGTATGATCGGATTGCATTGAAACCTGGTATGCTTTTTTTGGGGTGACCTCCAGAGGTGAGCTATCATTTTTCTTCAATGACCTTTGAAGTTAGTTAAGTCAGGCATCAATATATTCCTTTGGCATGCTCTACGGGGCACCTTTATGATCAGATAGGTTTGAAACTTGCTATGCTTGTTTGGGGTTACCTCTAGATGAGTGCTATTGATTTTCTTCGATTTCCATCAAAAAATGTTGCCGCTGGCAATAGCCTTTGATGAGCCTAATGCAGTTATTCATCAGTATTTCCCTTTGGCACTCCCTGCAGTGCACATTTATCATCGGATCACTTTGAAACCTGGTGTGCCTGTTTGGAGTGACCTACAGATGGGAGCTATCCTCTTTCTTCTATTTTCGTCAAAAAATGTTGCAGCTGCCAACGACCTTTGAACTTAGTTTAGGTAGACCTTAATATTTCCCTTTGGCACACCCTACAGGAACATTTATGATCGGATCACTTTGAAACTTGGTATGCTTGTTTGGGGTGACCTCTAGATAGGAACTGTTGATTTTCTTCCTTGTCCATCAAAAAATGTTGCCATTGGCATCGACCTTTGAACTTAGTGCAGTTATGCATCAATATTTCACTTTGACATACCCTGCAGGGCACATTTATGATTGAATCGCTTGGAAACTTGGTGTACTTGTTTGGGATGGCCTATAGATGAGAGATTTTCTTCCATTTCCATCAAAAATAGTTGCCGTTGGCAACGACCTTTGATGAACTTAGTAAAAACTTAGTGCAGTTAAGCATCAATATTTTCCTTTCACACACCCTGCAGGACACATTTATGATTGGATACCTTTGAAACTTGGTGTGATTGTGTGGGGTGACATCTATATGGAGGCTATCAATTTTCTGTCATTTCTGTCGAAAAATGTTGCCGCTGACCTTTGAACTTAGTTTAGTCAGACCTCAATATTTTCCTTTGACACACCCTTCATGGCACATTTATGATCGGGTCACTATGAAACTTAGTATGTGTGTTTGGGGTGACATCTAGATGTGAGCTATTGATCTTTAGCTCAACTTTGGCAAAGCCAAATTTTAGCTTATGCCATGGCCAGTCATCCGTCTGTCCGTCTGTCTGTCAACAATTCAATACGGCTCGGGCTAGAGGCCGTATTTCTGAACCGATCTTTACGAAACTTCTTGGGTACCTTTGTTATGACCGTGGGAATAGAACGAATGTTTTTGGGTCCGATCTGAAATTCAAGTTGGCCGCTGGTGGCCATTTTGTGCAGACTTAGGTGCAATCAGATTTTTGCACAGAACTTCCATATGAAAGCGCTGATTTGAATAATTTTTTGTATGAATGTTTAGTACCATGGGATACATCACATATAATACAGGTTTTTTTCTCGTACGTAAATTATGCAAATTAGACTAACTTTGATGTATTTTAGTGTTACTTTCAGCACTGTAAGTGCAAATGCCAATACGGCTCGGGCTAGAGGCCGTATTTATAAACCAATCTTTACGAAACTTCTTGGGTATCTTTGGTATCACTGTGGGACGAGAACGAGTGTTTTTGGGCACGGTCCGAAATTCAAGATGGCCGATAGCAGCCATTTTGTACAAAATTAGGTGCAAGCAGATTTTTGCACAGAACTTCCATATGAAAGCGCCGATTTGAAAAAAATTTTGTGTGAATGTTTAGTACTATGGGATATGTCACATATAATACGATTTTTTTTCTCGTGCAGAAATTATGCAAATTAGATGAACTTTGATTTTTTCAGTGCTACTTACACACAGTAAGTACACATGTCAATACAGCCCGGGCTAGAGGCTGTATTTATCAACCGATCTTCACGAAACTTCTTGGGTACCTCTGTTATTACCTTGGGACGAGAACAAGTGTTTCTGAGTGCGGTCCAAAATTCAAGATGGCTGCCAGTGGCCATTTTGTACCGAAATTAGGTCTAATCAGTTTTTTGTACACAACTTCTATACGGCTCAGGCTAGAGGCCGTATTTATGAACCGATCTTTACGAAACTTCTTGGGTACCTTTGTTATCACCGTGGGATGTGATCGAGTGTTTTTGGGTATGGTCCGAAATTCAAGATGGCCACCAGCAGCCATTTTGTACCAAAATTAGTGCAATCAGTCTTTTGTACAGAACTTCTGTATGAAAGTTCTGATTTGAATAAATTTTTGTATGAATGTTTAGTAAAATGGAATACATCACATACAGTACAGGTTTTTTTCTCGTGCAGAAATTATGCAAATTAGATGAATTTTGATTTATTTAGTGCTACTTATACACTGTAAGTGTACATGTCAATACGGCTCGGGCTAGAGGCTGTATTTATCAACCGATCTTCACGAAACTTCTTGGGTACCTTTGTTATCAACGTGGGATGAGAACGAGTGTTTCTGAGTGCGGTCCAAAATTCAAGATGGCTGCCAGTGGCCATTTTGTACCGAAATTAGGTCCAATCAGTTTTTTGTCACAACTTCTCTACAGCTCGTATTTATGAACTGATCTTCACGAAACTTTGTGGGTACCTTTGTTTTCACCTTGGGACAGGAATGAGTATGTTTTGGGGTGCCTTTGTTATCACTGTGCTATGAGAACAAATATTTTGGGGTTCAGTCAGACCCACTCTGGGACTCAAAGATTTCTTTTCTAGTTTAGCATCTGACTGTCACCCACCTTTACAATACTTTACCTATACATTTGTTACAGGCTACAGTCAGTATTTATGTACAGACCGTTACAATACTTTATATGTACCTTTGTTATCAGGTCATTACCTAGATGTTTGTCATTGCTGTGTCACATACTATACATTTACATGTCTTGACAAGTTGAGCTACAGTGTCATTGAAACTTTCATTTTTCTTTTCCATAAAAAATTATTGTCGTTATCACCCACCTTTGAACTTACTGCATTTGTGCAGCAACTTACCCTTTTGGACTCCCTGCAGGGTTTATTTATGAATTTCCATAAAAAAAGAAAAAAAACCCATTGCCACAAGTAATGACATTCAAATTGAGTGCATTTGTGCATTAACATCTTCCGTTGGCATGCCTCAGAGGGCACATTCATTATCAGGTTGTTTTGAAACTTTGTATGCTTATTCGGGGTGACAAAGATAGGAGCTATTGATTTTCTTTTCATTTCCATCAAAAACTGTTGCTGTTAGCAACAATCTTTGAATTTATTGCATTTATGCATCAACATTCTTCTTTGACATGGCCTTCAGGGCACATTTATCTTAGGATTGTTTTTTAACTTGGTGTGTTCATTAGGCGGGACCTAACGGGATAAGAGCTATTGATTAGCATTCATTTCTGTGAAAAAATGTTGCTGTTTACAAATAACCTCTGAACTTATTGCATTTGTGTATCAACATTCTTCCTTTAGCTAGCCTTACAGTTTACATTTAAAAATGCATGGATTACTCTGATGTTGTGCACACACAATGCTGATATGTTTAAATTTCACCCAATAACATTGGTACCAATGATCTTCAATTTTGTCTCTTCATTTTAAAGTGGTATTTCCCTTTAATTTTTAAGCATTTTTAGCTCAACTAGGCGAAGTCAAGTTTTGCTATTGCTGTCACTTCTCGTTCATCGGTGTACGTACATCTGTCCATACGTATGTATGTACATGCATCTACAATTTCCTTTGGTACACCGCACAGGTCGCATTTATGATCGGGTCCCTTTGAAACTTGGTATGCTTGTTTGGGGTGACCTCTAGATGGGAGCTATCGATTTTCTTCCATTTCCATCATAAATAGTTCCGTTGCCAACGACCTTTGATGAACTTAGTGCAGTTAGGCATCAATGAATTGATTTTCTTTCATTTCCATAAAAAATTATTGTCGTTAGTGCCAGCCTTTGAACTTAGTGTATTTGTGCTGCAACTTATCCCTTTTGCACTATCTACATGGCATATTGATGAATTTTCATTAAAAAAACCCAAAAAACCTTTGGCACGTCTCAGAGGGTGCATTCATTATTGGGTTGTTTTGAAACTCGGGTGTGCTTATTCAGGGTGACCAGGGTAGGAGTTCTCGATTTTCTTTTCATTTCCATAAAAAAACTGTTGCTGTTTGAATTTACTGCATTTGTGCATCAACATTCTTCCTACAGGGCACATTTATTGTAGGATTGTTTTTGAACTTGGTGTGCTCATTAGGCAAGACCTCTAGATAAGAGCTATTGATTAGCATTCATTTCTGTAAAAAAAGTTGCCATTTACAATGGCCTTTAAACTTACTGCATTTGTGTATCAATATTCTTCCTTTAGCCAGCCTTACAGTATACATTTAAAAAATGCATGAATTGCTCTGACATTGTGCACACACAATGCTGTTATGTTGAAATTTCAATGGAACCAATAATCTTCAGTTTTGCCATTTCACTTATAACTTACCAAGTTCAAGTTTGTCAAGTTGAGCTACAGTGTCATTGACACTTTCATTTAATGATAATTCATGAGACTGTTCGTACCTTTGCACTAGACAATTTGTACCCTTATCTTGGACAATTTCGGACCTTTATTCAGGACAATTTGGACCTTTATGAGAGACAATTCATACCTTCATATTAGGGTACGCATTGTCCAGGGTACAGGTTGTCTAGGAACCGAGTGTGGCATAGCATCCCAACGTTGCATATCATAAAAACTACGCTCCGACAGCCATCATTTTGACATCAACCACACCTCTGTACCGCAGTTAGTTCAAAAGTTACAGCTGATTTTAACACCTCTGTGCCATAATTAGTTCAAAAGTTACAGCTGAATTTATCTCTTAAACCCCCACACCTCTGTAGTATGTCTCAACCAAGAGCGGTGTACATATTGGGACTTTGTGTTTAAGGAGATATGGTATCGCAAAACGACACAATTTCTCACTTTAAAATAAAAAAGTTATAAATATCGACACAGATGATTGAAAATCTTGGTCCAATTCCCAAGTACAGGTAACAGGATTTTGAAATGTTTATTTCCAAATTCCAAGTGTGGTATCAAGTTCTCACATGATGGATCTGAAATTAAGGTCCATGGCTGTCATGGTCATAAAAAGTAAGATCAGCTGTAACTTTTGAACTAATTGCTGTACAGAGGTGTGGTTGAAAATTGATGGCTGTCGGGTGTAGTTTATGATACACTATGTTGGGATGCCATGTCGAGCTCAGAAATAAACATTTGAGATCAAAACATGAATAATCGATGTGACTCTCGGACATTAAAACACGTCGAATGCTGTTGTTTGGCGGTGACATGCACACATTTTTGTTCAAGTTGATCAGAAAATATCTCGGAAGAAGACTTTGACAAAAGTGGGCAAGATCTGGGCATTTTAACATACACAACAGCACAATTTCTACTGCCTACTGAGAAACGCCTTCCTTCTACTCCATTGGCACCTCCATTTTAAAATGGCTGAAGCTGATAGCAAACCTCTAGGTGATAACTAGTGGGCTGCACAGGAGGCTAAGAATCCCCTAGAATTATTTAAATTCCTAGGAATTACTCGATGTAACACTGTGATACTGTACAGGTAAAGATGACTGGTGTAGAATATGGGACCCTGTCATTTATAAGACAATTGAAGAGTTTTCAAAATTGGCAGCCTTTTCAAGTTTCTTTTCATTCTCATCAATCTCAATCATGTTTTTGACAAATTTAATGAAAATTAATCGTTCAGTATTTCAGCACTTTTTTATCGTACTGCCAAGTTGATTTCAGTGACACAACCATCATTTTAACTTAAGGGATACATTTCTTTTACATTTTCCTGAGTGGGCTCTATTCCTTTGCATGGGAGCTAGCTGTCATCAGTACAGTCGTTTGTCTGGTAAATGATTTTGTCAGGTAATGCAAATCTCATAAAAACAATTAAGTTCTATTAAAAAACGAAAAAGCTATGAAGAAAAATAACAGCTGATATTTGTTAATACATTATCAGGCCCCTCTTTTTGAAAATCATGGGAGGGCAGTTGCAGACTCTCTTTGATTTATATTCAGGCGGGCACAAGCCGACCCAGACAGGCTGGTACATACCAAAACCATCAGAATCAGGCTATTGAGGAGGGCTGTTACTTGCCCTCCTCAGTAAAATTTCAGGCGGGGTACAAGGATCTGGTGCAATCGCCCTCCTCAGAATGACAGGCCTGCATTATTCGTGTTAAAAAAAATATAGGTTATAACGTTACTCAAATTTATTGTTTGTCATTTTTTTTAGAGATTCTAATTAACGTCATTTCTGTGTCCTATTTTTGTTGCAAACAAAAAAGCAGAAAAAATATTTGCCAATGTGTGTCAGCATCCATGGGTAAGATTATAAAAAAAGGCATTGCACATGTGTATTGCCATAACACATGCCTGTCACTACAACTGTTAAAACTGGCAGTTGTATTTTTATATTAATAAAAATAGTGTGTTTGAAAAGGTGGCCTATTTGGCTGGTATTGAACCAGGTAAATAACAAAATTATGCCAACGACAAGCCACTCACAGTTATCCTTCTGACCTAGTTTTTCGTTACCTGATCGAACAGTACAGAAGTCGTTAAAAATGAAGTTGAAGTCAGTTGACCTAACTTAAGTAAACAACAAAGACAATCCTCTTTTAGGTACATTCAAAGCTTTGATGTTCTGAACTTTTGAACCATTGGTGTAATAATCAAGACCAGTCGTCAGTTGCGAAAATTTGCAAGTTCGTAACTGTCGACCGGTCTTGATTATTACATTGACGGTTCAAAAGTTCAGAACATCAAACCTTTGAATGTACCTAAAAGACAAATGCTTCTAACTGCTTCTTGAGGTTTTTGACCTTTTACTTTTAGAAACAATAGTTTTTTTATCAATTTGTTTTTTAATTACTAAACGTCTAAAACAAGGTCAAATTTACCGATTCTTCGACAACGAAAAATACTAATCGATTTTGGTGTGACTGATAGACAATCGATTGATTGTGACTGCCCGAGTCTGGGCCTCCAAAATAGTAATTCCAGGGCCCAGTACCTGGGGGAGAGGAGCTCAGGCCTGGCGTAGGGTCAGAGTCCTGAACTCCATGCCAGGTCTGGGCTTCCCAAAGTTCTGGGCCCTGGAGTAGCTATCCTTGCCTCCACCCTATCCAGTGGTGGCATTAGAATTTCACCGATTGGGGGGAGGGAAGGGGGTTGCAGCTGCTCACGTTGGACCCAAGAGTCCAGGGCCCTGGTCTCCTGGATCAGGTCTGGGCCTCCAAATAGTAACTCCAGGGTCCAGAACTGGGGAGGGGGGGGGGGGGGTCAAGGCTAGGTCTGGGCCTCCCAAAGTTCCGAGCTCTGGAGTAACTATCCTGGCCCCACCCTATCCATTCATTGATTGGGGGGGGGGGGGGCTCATTTCTGACCCAAGAGTCCAGGGGCCTGGACTCTTGGGCCTCCCAATAGAAACCCCCAGGGCCTAGAACTTTGAGAGGCCATGGTTCCGAACTCCAGGGCCATGCCCGGGTCTCCCAAAGTTCTGGACCCTTAGGTTACTATTCCAGGAAAAGTAAAATTTGATCTCGGAAATATTCGAATATTCGACCGTAAGAAGATTCAGTCTGGGAAGATTCGATCTCCGAATCCAGTGGTGAAACGCAATTATTTCGCTCTTTTAAATTCTGGTAAGACGGCTGTTTTGGAGGATTCTGGGAAGCGTTTTGGATGTTTGAGTGCTTATTCAGAGGATTTATTTCACCTATTATGAAGAACACTGGATTTTTCTCTTAGAAAAGTGATTGTGAAAATCTTAGTTAATTATCATCAAACGTAACAATTTTTCGTTACCTAGTTTTGTGCATCATTTTTCCATCCTAAAATGCTTATTACATTGGTTGTGGGCTATATTACCCATTTATTTGCATTTATATAGGTGATTTACCGCTTTTCTATTCAATCCACACTTCCGCATTCCTCCACTTATATTATTTTCATCAAGTGTTATTTTGCCGTCTGTTCTGCCTGTGCCATGGGTGTAGAGGCTGTACTTACAACTTGGCTGACAGTGAGAATGTGGAGGCTTTATTTTGATCTAACCACTCCTGTTTTCTTTTTTGAATGTAACATATATCCCCCCTCTCCCCCCCACCCCCCACCCCCACCTCAAAGGACCACATGCATGAGCAAAGAGCTTGGTAGGGGTTCTAGGTATGGGTTTAGTGACTAAAAACTGCTCTCGCTCTGGGGTGGATAGTTTTTAAACTGTCCATAATGATAGTCCAGTGTCTTCAATAGCATTAGGAAATTCTGGCTATCGTTAATCCCAGTTAGACGCAGGTCATACAGATTCAGAGCGTTATTCTTAGCAAAACGTCAACACCAGTTGTATTACCAGTCACAGTATATGTCAGTCAGGTCAGTAGTCTGACATACACTCAATCTCCAATCTGCACTGCTTACCCAGTGCATTCCATGCAGCCCCAGAGGCATGACACACGATTCTCACACCGAATTACTTCATGTCTGCGGGAAGACATCAAGATGCTGAGGGCTATACATCACATCATCTCACCACCAGATGTATTAACACTCAAAGCCTACATCAATTGCAGGTAAGCAGTGAGATACATGTACTCAATCTCTATTCCGCGCTGCTTATCTGGCATTTTTGATGCAGTCGCAGTGGCCTGACATGCGTTATTCTCACTGATATGCACCAGGTCCGAAGGTGGATGTCGCTCCAAATTCACTTCCATGTTACTAAGAGATTCATCGGTATTCAGATAGCAGTGTTCCATTCTCTTCACCCGACGTAGAGCATTGTTCTTCAGACTTCGGGAGTATGTACTCTATGCTATCTCGCTAGTCTCGGAACCCTAACCTTCAATACTCACACTCATATGCATCAGTTCATCGAGAGGATGTTGCTCCTCATATGCAATCACGCCACTCAGCGTTCACTCAGTATTTGGTCAGCAACATTCTTTACACTAATCTGGATGTTCAGCGTCGGATTTCTGATTATGGGAGTATTTTCAGTTCTCATTCTCAAGACAGTATAATTTTCTCAACAAGCTCACTCAGATTGTCTTTGTCCATCTATGGAACCTCACTCCATTTCTTTTTGGTCGCCATTTTCTTAAACCTCATTCAGTCCTCTATCGGTTTATTCTCATCTTGAAAATGTTCTCTTTCTCAGAAATGTTATGTTTGCAGAAGAGACAAACTGAACGCTCTACATGCTCCTGACTGATTCAGAGTTTTGTCTCCTTACACTCCGTCAGTCTTTAGATGACTCCTATTCCCAGTCTTCTTTTATTGATTCCATTTTTGTTACTAGTGGTGAAGACACTGATGTTGAAGTATTGTTTGACGATCTATTGGAATTTATCAATTGATTAATCATTGATATTACTCAGGGCTAAGCACCAAATTCAGCTTTTTCCTCAGGAGAGTTGCTGCTGTCTCTTCAGATTCATCTCTTCGAGAAGCTCAGCGCATTCAACTTGTTTTTTTTCTCACGCTCTTTGAGCATAACCCGTTGGGACTACATAATTGATTAAAGATCTCCTGTTTCCTTTGTTTGATCTGTATGTTTTTCTATGCTGTGCTCATATGAATAAAATCTTGATGCGGTATGAGTTTATGCAGTTTGTACCTTAGCATTATGTCAGTTTGGGTCGTAACACATAAGGGTGTTTTCTATCCTCTTTCTTCGATTGTTTACTGCGACATCCTAACCTATAGCCTGCTAACTGATAGTGATTAATCGATATTTGGCAATTGCTTCTGGTATTGGCCGATTTTAAGCCATCGGTTGACCATCGGTAGAAGTGTTTGAACATCAGTTCGTGCCGATGGTTACATTGAACACAACAGGATCAAAATTGTTCATATTTACATTTGATTCACAACCTAATACAAGCAGTAACAAGCTTAATAAATTGCCCCAATGTTTGGCAGTAGTGTTGAAACGATTTGTCGATTATTCAACATTTATAACATCCCACTCGAAGTACAAGTTACACCGACACTGACAGCACCCCAACAGTACTATGAATTGCTGTTCCATCGTCAGATATCACTGCCAGTTAATTTGTAAACAATCTAGTTACACAATTCTCCTTTAATCACTGTCAACACAAAGTTGTCAATAACAAGTGAACATAAAATACACTCATCAGCCGCTTGTTTTCACAGTCGGAGTATACATGTAACTTCAGTCTGTTGTGCATGTTACTTATTATGTAAGCAATCTAAAAATAATGTATGACCATTTTGTGCATGGACTTCTGGGATTGGTTATTATTTGTGAAACTTTATATTTTTCCATTCGGGATTCTACGGGCCTAGATGTGTGAATATGAATCTACAAAATTGAGTGATGTTACAGGCCCTCCATTAGGCACCAAGGAAGTATATGAGACACTAAGTATGGGTCTGTGCCACAAATTAAACTCAGTCTAAGTTCTATATAACATTTATTTACACCATATATCACCACCATTCATCATAACATCATCCATATTCCGGGAATCTGAAATACATAAATGAATATCTCTCGTAGATGTTTCCCAGATTACCTCTACAGCACTGATGTCACAACAATACTATTAATAATAATAATAATCCTTTCTAAACCATAGTGCTTCACCATAGCTAAGTCGTTCCCGACACTATATATAAATCACACGCCTGATAGCTTATGGGGCAAAATATCTAAATACCCAAATCAAACACAATACTGTCATAAACATAGCACCACACCAGCTGGCTACCAGCATTGTTTGAGTCAGGGATTAGTCCGACACAAACAATTCAGCTAGTCATCAGATATGTACCTACATGTATAATTACCCATTATCTAGACGTCCCTACTGCCTGGTAAAATATATTATTATTAAATTAAAATAGTTAACGTTTATCTCAGCCCCTTTTCCAACCTGCAATACACATAAATAATACAGCACATGAAACTCACCAGAATGTGATTCTAAATCCCAAACACACTTAAATCACTGACTATTGACCGTCAACACACTTCATCGTTCCATTACTCCGCTCTAAATCTCTAACATGCTGTGCTGGGTTAATAAGGCTGTAAAGAATGTAATCCCATTACCAATTCATGCAAGATGTTAGCATATTATTTGGGTTATTAGACGAAACGTCAGTCAGTCGGTCGGAAAATCGAACAAACGGAACACCGAATCAAAATAACGAATTACGAGCAATATTACGAAATCACCGAGACACGTTAAGATACAGAAGCGATAAATACTGACTATTAACATACCAAAATGATTCCAAAATCTACAGAGACAACATTTCAAATTCTCGAATTCTGACAACAATTCAAAAATCAAACATGGATTCCAGCATAGACAATAGCGACCAGTCAAATCTACACAAAGCTGTCACATGACTAGAAAACCCACCAATAGCCTACCTATGGAAGCATGTAAGTGCTACCAATAACTCCAGTCTGAAAAGGGCTGACGAAACATAATTAATTAAAACATATTCAATTTAAAATACAGTAAAACTGGCTCTGCTACAGTGAATTGCATTGTTAGAAGCTATTTGAAAACACAGCCGTTATGAATGTATTTTCAGGTGTTGATTTCTGCCCCACAACGAAAGCAATCTGAATTACTGTGTACAAAATGGGACCTACTTTTGTTTTGACCTGTATATACACATGTGTTTTGAATCGAAAATTTGAATTAGAACATAAATCACTAATTAAATCAAATAAATAAATAAATATATGTTATTTAATCGCCCCTTGATATATTTTATTCAATTTCATCTTGGAACTAAATTTAAATGGAGGTGGAATATTCAAATAGTATGGGCATATGTCACATATTTTTGCATTGATCAAAGACACTGCTCTGTTAACATGTTTCCGCTGGCGTCGTATTTTCATTTTCATACACACAGTGACTCGCTGTTGAGGTCAACAAACATATTAACCTGACTGTACTGTAAAATTAACCTTCTTCTATGTGTTCTTGAACATACTACTCCTTTTGGTTGTGACTTCTGACATTGGCACTCACAATCGGCTGATTTTGCACTCAACTAATGGGCAAGCAGATGACAGTTGCAAATTCTTATCGGTTAAGCACTACTAACTGAGGTTAATCTTTAATTGCACATTTAGGTTAGCCAGTTTACAGTTCGAGTGGTATGTTCTACTGGCTTTCTTCTACCTCAGTACAGTGTTCTATGCTTCTTCAGTCACTCATATGTTTTCCATCCAAGCACTCAGTACTGTGTGTGTTATTACACATAGCTAATGGTATACGCTGGTTGGCAGTCAGGTTGCTCCAAGTTCTGGCTCTTTCCATGCTTCTTGACCATTATTGTCAACAGACTCTTGTGTTCCTGACACTCTTTCCAATCCCTCGTATAGGTCAGGTCGTCAAGATAATATCACACATATCCCATTCTGATATGTATTTTTCATGCAATATTTCTGTTTCTTCACATTTTATTTGAGCATTCCTCTGTGTTTTTATTAGAGTTTATGGATCTATTCTTTCGCTACAAAGATCTGTACACTCTCTTGATTATTCGCCGGTTGAACAGAATCCTTCTGCTGCTGCTTTCCATTCCTTTCATTCTATGGCAGTTTCTTTTGTGTTAAATGCTCAATGACACTTCACCCCCATTGCCCATGTGGGGGCACGATGACGCCGTGTACTAAGGCGTACTGCATGTCAATGGTACACATGTCTTCAACCAATCTAACTCTGCCTGTGCTGCAGTGTGGGGTTACGATGTTGGGGAGCTGGCAGCTGCTCGTCGTTGCTCGGTGGTTCTCTCCGGGTACTCCGGCTTCCTCCACCCATAAAACTGTCACGGTCCTGATTAGCCATTGTGCATAAATATGTGACCTTAAACATCAATAAATCAATCAATAAATGCTCAATGGCACCTGCAGCCTCACGGAGAAGTGACTTTTCTCTCTCTTATACGTCTACCTCCATAATTCTGTCGTTTTGTCATGATTTGCTTTGTCTTACTTTGATGTATTCCCTGATTGTGAAGTTTATTTTGACGAACATTATGGCAATTTACTTAGTTGGGCTTATGTTAGATTTTAAATTTGGACATGCGCAAAAAGTTATATTGGAATAAATTCCTAATACAGTGTCTATTTCTGCATTATCTACTGCTCTCTCTTCCTCTTGCCATGTAAGGGTGAAAATGGCTTCTTTATTCTTTATTGTGAGGAGTTTTTCAGGCTGTAGTAGTGAAAGTGTGTGGGGGCACGATGACGCCGTGTACTAAGGCGTACTGCACTTCGATGGTACGCATGTCTTCAGCCAATCTAACCCTGCCTGTGCTGCAGTGCGGAGTTACGATGTTGGGGAGCTGGCAGCTGCTCGTCGTTGCTCAGTGGTTCTCTCTGGGTACTCCGGCTTCCTCCACCCGTAAAACTGTCACGGTCATGATTAGCCATTGTGCATAAATATGTGACCTTAAACATCAATAAATAAATAAATAAATAGTAGTGTAAGTGGTGGTCTCTGCCTTTTGGCTATGACAGATCATGATTTTATAGTGGTCATCTCTGCCCGCTCCCCGGCAGTGTTGGGATTGTGCCTTGGCAGTTACCGATGGCCTACTTTCCCAGCAGTTTTTGTGTTAACTTCTCTATCGACTTCTCTATCTCTATACCGGAGTACCCGGAGAGAACCACCGAGCAACGACGAGCAACTGTCAGCTCCTCAACATTCTACCTCTGTTCAAGCTCCGCTCAAGTAGGGTTACAGCGGTTGAAGACATGTGCACCATCGATGTGCAGTGCGCCTTAGTACACGGCGTCATCGTGCCCCCATGTAGGCAGCCGGGATAAAGTGCTTTGCCCAAGGACACAACGCGGGTCGCCCCAGACGGGGATCGAACTCAGGACCTCTAGCATAGAAGTCCAACAGTCTACCACTGAGCCACCGCACTCCCAAACAGCAATTAAGACTATTCTATAGGCTGTTTAATATTTCACAATAATCTTCTTGAGTTCACAGTTGTTTTTTTCATTCGGAAGAATGGGGGCGGGGGTGCATAGCGTTGTGCAGGCCTGGCATTCTTATAAATGCAGGAGGACTAAAAATCACTCCCATCGCATCGCCTAGGAGAGCGATTAGCACTCCTCAAGCTTACAAAAGCTAATAAAAGTGGCAATACTATTAATGAGTTCTGTCTAGTGGGCTTTGTACATTTTATTTGGGGCTGCTAATAAGGCAGTCTCTGTGAGATGGCTATACTGCCTCTCCAACACCTCTGGGCCTCGGCAAGGCCCAGAGATGTGGGAGGGGCATTGTGGCCATCTTTCAGAGACCGCTAACATAGTAGAGATCTGAAAAGATGTGGGTCTTAGGAATAGGTTACTGTGGTAAGCATTATTTTCTAAAGCCAGGAGGGCTAGTTTTCGCCCTCCTTAATTTTTTTAAGGCGAGCAGTAGGCGAGCGAATAAATCGCTCTCCTGAAAATGCCAAGCCTGGTTGTGTGAATATAATATATTCAGGGCTGGGGTAATTGTAATTGGTAATTGTACTTACCTGTAATTAATTACTTTTTAGCTCACCAAAGGGAGCTCAACTTATCACTTGCCATCCGTCGTCCGTCGTCATGAACATTTTTCAAACGCCTTCTTTGATGAAAACACTGAAACGATTTTCACGAAACTTCATGCGGATGTTCATTACTATATGGCAATTCATGTTTGTTCAAATGAAATGGCCACATCCCTTGGGGGCTTTGTATGGGGCATAACTCTGATAGCACCGTATGAATTATAGAAAAATTATTAAAAAATCTTCTTCTCCAGAACCAGTGGGCAGAATCTTTTGATACTTGGTATGCAGCATCTTGGTATGGGTCTGATTCAAGTTTGTTCAAATCGAGTCCCTCAACCAATATTGGGGCTCACTATGGGGGCGTGAATTTTTACTTAGTGCAATTTAAGAAAAATTCTTTAAAAATCTTCTTCTCTAGAACCAATGGGCAGAATCTTTTGATATTTGGTATGCAGCATCTTGGTATGGGTCTGATTCAAGTGTGTTCAAATCGAGTCCCTTGATCAATATTGGGGCTCCCTATAGGCAGGGCTTGCCTTGAGTCGGGGCTGATCAGCCCAGGCCCCGAGATCAGCCCCGAGGAGCACTTGCTGTGGGCTTTTTTTGCAAGCCCCGACATTTTCCACAAAAAAGCACTAACAATAATGGACAAAATGGAAAATCAGCCCCGAAAAGGCCCCGACCTCAATATGTGGGGGACTTTTTTTAGGCCCCGACCATTTTACTCAAGGCGAGCCCTGCCTATAGGGGCATGAATGTTTCCTTAGTGCAATTTAAGGAAAAATCTTCTTCTCCAGAACCAATAGGCAAAATCTTTTAATATTTGGTATACAGCATCTTGGTATGGGTCTGATTCAAGTTTGTTCAAATGGAGTCCGTTGATCAATTTTGGGGCTCACTATGGGGACCTGAATTTGTACTTAGTGCAATTTAAGAAAAAAAATTTAAAAATCTTCTTCTCCAGAACCAATGGGCAGGATCTTTTGATATTTGGTGTACAGCATCTTGGTATGGGTCTGATTCAAGTTTGTTCAAATCAAGTTCCTCGATCAATATTGGGGCTACCTATGGGGAGTGGATTTTTACTTGGTGCAATTTACGAAAAAATTTTCAAAAATTTTCTTCTCTAGAACCAGTGGTCAGAATCTTTTGATATTTGGTATGCAGCATCTTGGTATGGGTGTGATTCACGTTTGTTCAAATCGAGTCCCTCGATCAGTAATGCGGCTCCCTATGGGCCGTGAATTTTCACTTAGTGCAATTTAAGAACAAATTCTTTAAAAATATTCTTCTCCGAACCAGTGGGCAAATTCTTTTGATATTTGGTATGTAGCATCTTGGTAAGGTTCTGATTCAAGTTTGTTCAAATTGAGTCCCTCGATCAATATTGGGCCTCACTATGGCGGCGTGAATGTTTACTTTGTGCAATTCAAGGAAAATTCTTTAAAAATCTTCTTCAGAACCATCATGCAGAATCTTTTGATATTTGATCAGCAACATTGTCCCATTCAGTCCTGTTGATGTTTTAGCTCCACAGAGAGTATAAATTTACTCTGTAGAACCTTAAGAATAGCTTTTGATAAAATTTGTGTCTTAACAGTATGGAACATTCGGTGAGTGCCCCTGGGGCCTCTTGTTTAAAAGTACTTGGCTGTAATTGGTAATTGAGGAATTTTTCAATTACTTGTAATTGTAATGTAATTGACAGTTCTCCTGTAATTGCAATTACTTTTCAGTTACTTTCAGTTACATTGATCAAAAAATGTTTAATTTAAAACTGTGTTTCTTTTGTCCAATTTGTGTTTCAATTAGGGGATTAACTATAATGAAAGAAAACCAATGAACTTGACTTGCTGATCTAACTCATTTACTTCAACTATTACCTGTCACGACTGAGTTGTTGTGTAATGAACTACAAATTATGTTCCCATGTGGGTTCATTCCATGTAGATTTTCTCTGAATCTTAAACAATTTTCAGAATTTTTCTCCACATTTTGTCATGAGGTAATAATATTTCATTGAGCAGTTACTTCTGGTAAATGTATGTGTGATGGACAAAATTGCATCGCTTAATTAAATATATCTGCGAATGTGCCTTTCTAAGTGAGTGTACACTTCAGTGGGAAAGAGATAGAGAGAGAAAGATATATATGATGGAGGGGGGGGGGGAGCGAGTAAGAAAAAGTGAAAGACAATTAGCACACGAATGTGGGGAGTATACGCAAGTGCATATGGGTGTATGTATATATATTACTCCATGTGTGTGTGTGTGTGTGTGTGTGTGTGGTGTGTGTGTGTGTGTGTGTGTGCGTGCAAGGGTGTGTGTGTGTGTCGATGTGCGTGCATGTGTTTTTGTTTTTCAGGGGTTTTTTGGGTTGGTTTTTTAGCTCACCTGACTGAAAGTCAGGGTGAGCTTTTCTGATCACTTTTCGTCCGTCGTCCGTCGTCCGGCGTGAAGGTGGTGTTTGGGTCTTTTTCTTCCAAACCACTGGCCGCATGTTAATGAAATTTCATGTGAGTAGGGGTTATATAGCGGCATTTTGATTTTTGGGCAAATTAGGTTTCGGCTCATATTGAGCAGAGGGGTGGGGCAAAAATGCTCCAATTCTTAAAAAATCTTCTTCTCAAGAACCAGCAATAGCAGAGACTTGATATTTGGTATGCAGCTTCCTTTTGAGGTGTAGACTCAAGTTTGTTCAAGAGAAGTTTGTAGGTCTATACTTGGCGATGTTATGGGAGGAGCAAAAATTTTGGCCCCACCCCAAATTTCTATTTTTTAAACCGAGAGGCCAATTTGAACCAAATTTTATGTGAGGGCTTATTGGGTCATAAGTACCTAATTTATGCAGAAATTTTTTTTCCTGTAGCCCTGTGGGAACCACAGGAGCTAAAAATAGAAAAAAATTAAAACGCCTATATCTCAAAAACTGCACGGCAGTGAGAATTTTTATTTGGTGTGAAGCTTTCTTGGGACCAACAGAAAGGATTGGTAAAAAAAAATTGCTATCGGTTTTATCATAGGGTACTTTTTCGGGACTCTGAAAAAGTGCTGAGTCAGTATTTTTTAACACAGTAGGCAATGGGAAAAAAATAAAGAATTGTTTTCTTCCAAACCACTGCTCTAAAAGCTTTCATATTTTACATATAACATCTTTGGAACATTGATTCACATATTTGTAGAAATCAAATTCCTCGGTCCATATTTGGGTTCCCTATGGGAACCCAAATGTTCAAATTAGTGCAATATGAGGGATATATTTTAAAAATCTTCTTCTTCGGATCCACAAATCAGAATCTTTTGATATTTGCTATGCATCATCCTTAGGGGGGTGAGATTGATGTTTGTTCAAGCCAAGTCCCTGAGTTCATATTTGGACTCCCTTTGGGAACCCAAATTGTAACTTAGTGCAATACGAGGTATATTCTTTTAAAATCTTCTTCTTCGCATCCACCGGTCAGAATCTTTTGATATTTGGTATACAGTATGCTTAGGAAGGTGAGATTCAAGTTTGTTCAAGTCAAGTCCTTCGGCTCATATTTGGTCTCCCTGTGGGAGCCCAAATTATAACTTAGTTCAATATGAGGAATATTCTTTAAAAAAAATTTTTTTTTCAGATCCACCAGTCAAAATGTTTTGATATTTGATGTACAGCATTCTTAGGGGCTGAGAGTGAAGTTTGGTAAAGCCAAGTACCTGGGTTCATATTTGGGCTCACTGTGGGAGCCCAAATTATACCAAAATTTTTATTTTCCAAACCAAAAAGTCGATTTGAACCAAATTTGATATGAGGGCTTATTGGGTCATAAGTACCTAATTTATGCCGAAAATTGTTTTCCTGTCCCCCACGGGAACTGCAGGAGCTAAAAAATTTTTTTCTTTTTAAATGCCCATATCTCCAGAACTACATGGCACTGAGAATTTTTATATGGTGTGAAGCTTCCTTAGGACCGGAAGAAAAAAATGGTAAAAATTTTATCATAAGGTTCTTTTCTAGGACTAAAAGTGCCGAGTCATCATTTTTTAACAGTGTAGCTAATGGGAATAACGTTGAAGAATCTTCTTCTCCCAAAACACTGCTTCAGAAGCTTTTATTTTTGGGCTCCCTATGGGAGCCCATGTATAACTTAGTTCAGTATGAGAAATATTCTTAAAAAATCTTTTTTTTCTGATACTCCTCTCAGAATCTTTTGATATTTGATTTTTAGTTTTCTTAGAAGCGGCAAATTGAAATTTGTTCAAGTTCTGGTTTATTGATAAAATTGGGCCCAGTAACCAATTCCTGCGTTGAAAGCCCTGTAAAGTGGGCAGTAATAGGCATAAACGATTGACCAAACCTGATATTATAATTATGCCTCTGTAATGATGTAGCCTTAGAAAGTGACCTTAAATTCCAATAAATAAATAGATAAATTATTGAGTACCCAATATGGGGATCTAACATATGAACACTCTGGGTTACTAAGTAGAGAAAACACTTTTATGTTGAAAAACTGATAATAACCACAAGGCAGAATCCCTTGCTATTTTGGTGATATGACTCGGCCAGTATCAGGTGAGCGCCCTCAGGCCCCGTGGGGCCTCTTGTTTTTTGAACTAGTGTAAAAATGACCTACATCTGAGGAAAATGTGTCTCATAAGCCTTCATAGACTGGATTTCATATAAATATTTTGTTAATACTCAATGTTATTATTATGTATATTATGTATGTGTATTGAAATGTGACACTTGAATAAAATATTCTACTACTTAATTTTGCTTTGATTAATTTTAGTGCTGAAGCTATTTGCTCAAAGAGCTTGCTCCAATAACAGCCACATTTCTATCATTTAGTTAAAAAATAGCATCTCACAATTTTGTTATGAATAATTTTTGTGTTAAAGGTATTTGCCTTTTTGTCAATAAAATTATACAAATGTGAGCGTGATTGGAACAAGCTCAGTGTTATGATGGATGGAAATTACACCTGCTGAGTGATTTGGTCATAATCCACCATCCATGAAATATAATAGTTATAATATTGCATGTTTGTGGACAAGAAGTCATGCAAAGAGTTTAATGACATGTTATTGTTGTCCACCCAACCGTGTACAATTTTGCTATGGATTTCAAAATAGCACGTGCTACCCGAGAATGTCAAATTGAATGGGTGACCGACGATTTTCTTTGTGTTATGTTGTGCTAAAGAGCCTGGGTTATTGAGAAAACACGCTAGTTTTTGTCTTCTGACATTTTAAAAAAATGTCAAGGTTAACCGAAAATCAGAGGTTGCATGCCACTGGTATGCATGAGGCTGGGATACCTCCAGATGAGCTCGCTGCTGATTTTGGAGTCACCGTGGCCACTATTTACTGTCTCATTGGAAGGTATAGAACCACTGGCTCTACTGCCGACCGACCGTGTTCAAGTCGACCAAGAGTTATGACCCCTGCACAAGACCAATGCCTCAGCACATCTCACTTGCTTGATCGCTTTCTCCTGGCGATGAGGACAGCAGCAATTACTCCTGATAGAACTAACAATAGAATCAGTGCACAAACTGTCCGCAACAGACTCGCTGAACACGGCGTCCGAAGTAGGCGTCCATACCATGGACCAATCCTTACCCGTCATCGTACCGTCAGATATAGGGATCATCAGTCTATCCATCCATCCAAACTTTGGTTATGGCATAACTTGAACAATACTTAACAGATTTCAGTTCTTTTTGGTAGATGTCTCTATAGCAACAATGCCTGCGTCAAGTTCCATGACCACCGATATCTCTTGAAAATTATAGGAGTTATGGCCATTTGTTATAAAAATATCCTGTGAAACTTTTTTATGCTATAACTTGAACAATAGTTAACGGATTTCAGTTCTTTTTGGTATATGTCTCTATAGCAACAATGTCTACATCATGTTTGATGAAGAACAATATCCAATGAAAATTATAGGAGTAATTGCCCTTTGTTTAAAAAATATCGTGTAATGCTTGTTTATGGCATAACTTTAACAATAGTAACCGGATTTCAATTCTTTTCAATGTATGTCTCTGTTGCAACAATGTCTTCGTCAAGATCGATGACCAGAGATATCCGATGAAAATTATGGGAGTTATTGCCCTTTGTTAAAAAATATTGTGTAATGCTTGTTTATGGAATAACTAAACATTAGTAACTGAATTTCAATTCTTTTTGGTATATTTATTGCCCCGTAAGGGAGGAATATAAAGAAGACCTCTGTCCATCCATCAGTCTGTCTATCCATCTGGCCATCCGTCTGTCCATCCATCCATGCATGCATCTGTCTGTCCAAATTTTGTTTATTTTTATTTTATCCAAGATGTGTTTTGCTAGAATGCCAAAAAAAAAAAAAAAATTAAAATAGCCCCTTAACCGACCCACCCACCCACTCTGCCTACCCACCCCGGAGTCAGCTGAGCGTGAAAAAAAAAAATTCACGTTTTGAAGGATTTCAAGTGATTTTATGCAAAAACCCCCAAAACAGTAATAATTACTCCCCCCCCCTCCTCCCCCCAGGACAGTTAGGCCCCCCAATTTTTTAGCTTAACTTGACATAGTCAAGATATGCTATTGCCATCAGGCGTGCGGAAGTCTGTGACGTTTCTTCACATTTTCCTTTAGCTCGGGCTACACCCCACAGTTCTTGTCTGATCGTCACGAAATTTCATATGCAGGTTTGGGGTCATGTCTAGATGAGAACGTCCCCTTTTGGTCACGATCGGGCAACCAGTATGGCTTCCCGAGCCCAAAACCCGAAAACCATTAGCACAGTCTACAGCTTGTATTTATGAAGGGATTTCTTTGTAACTTGGTAGGATGCCTCTGTATAATGCCTAGATGAGAACGTCCCCTTTTGGGCATGATCTATCAACCGTGATGGCTGCCCAAGCCTGAAACCCAAAAACTTTTAGCACAGTCTGCAGGTCATGTTTAATGTGTGAGGGATTTCATTGTAACTTGGTAGGATGACACCTTATGATGTCTAGATGAGAGTTTCCCCATTTGGCCATGATCTGCCAACTGCGACGACTGCCCGAGCCCAAAACCCGAAAACCTTTAGCACAGTCTACAGGTCATATTTATAGAGGAATTTAATTGTAACTTGGTGGGTTGACTTCATACAATGTCTAGATGAGAAAGTCCCCTTTAGGACGTGATTGGGCAACTGTGAAGGCTACAGGGGCCCGAAGCCCGAAAACCTTTAGCACAGTCTACAGGTCATATTTATGAAGAAATTTCTTTGTAACTTGGTAGGATGACTCCAAATAATGTCTAGATGAGAACGTCCCATTTTGATCGCTATCATGCAGCCTTGATGGGTGTCCGAGCCCAAAAACCTTTAGCATAGGCAAAAGGTCATATTTATGGAAGGATTTCATTGTAACCTGTTAGGTTGACTCCATATAATGCCTAGATGATGACATCCCCTTTTGGTCGTGATTGGTCAGTTGTGATGGCTACAAGTGCCCGAAGCCCGAAAACCTGGAGCACAGTCTACAGGTCATATTTATGAAGGGATTTCATTGTAATCTCGTAGGATCACTCCAGATGATGCCCAGATGAGATTGTCCCCTATGGTTGCGATCATTCAGCCATGATGGCTGCCCGAGCCCAAAGCCCGAAAAACCTTTAGCACAGTCTACAGGTCATATTTATGAAGGGATTTCATTGTAACTTGGTAGGTTAACTTCATATAATGTCTAGATGAGAACGTCCCCTTTTGGACATGATTGGGCAACTGTGACGGCTAAAGGTGCCCGAAGCCTGAAAACCTTTAGCGCAGTCTACAGGTCATATTTATGAGGGGATTTCATTGTAACTTTGTAGGATGACTCCAAATAATGTCTAGATGAGAACGTCCCATTTTGATCGCGATCATTCAGCCTTGATGGGTGCCCGAGCCCAAAAACCTTTAGCATAGGTAAAAGGTCATATTGATGGAAAAATTTCATTGTAACCTATTAGGTTGACTCCATAGAATGCCTAGATGATGACATCCCATTTTGGTTGTGATTGGTCAGCTGTGATGGCTACAAGTGCCCGAAAACCGTGAGCACAGTCTACAGGTCATATTTATGAAGGGATTTCATTGTAACTTTGTAGGATCACTCCAGATGATGCCCAGATGAGATTGTCCCCTTTGGTTGCGATCATTCAACCATGATGGCTGCCCGAGCCCAAAGCCCGAAAACCTAAAGCACAGTCTACAGGTCATATTTATGAAGGGATTTCATTGTAACTTGGTAGGTTGACTTCATATAATGTCTAGATGAGAACGTCCCCTTTTGGACATGATTGGGCAACTTTGATGGCTAAAGGTGCCCGAAGCCCGAAAAACTTTAGCACAGTCTACAGGTCATATTTATGAAGGGATTTCATTGTATCTTGGTAGGATGACTCCAAATAATGTCTAGATGAGAACGTCCCATTTTGGTTGTGATCATTCAGCCTTGATGGGTACCCGAGCCCAAAAACCTTTAGCATAGGCAAAAGGTTATATTTATAGAAGGATTTCATTGTAACCTGTTAGGTTGACTCCATATAATGCCTAGATGATGACATCCTTTTTTGGTCGTGATTGGTCAACAGTGATGGCTACAGGTGCCCGAAGCCCAAAAACCTTGAGCACAGTCTACGGGTCATATTTATGAAGGGATTTCATTGTAACTTCATAGGATCACTCCAGAGGATGCCCAGATGAGATTGTCCCCTTTGGTTGCGATCATTCAACCATGATGGCTGCCCGAGCCCGAAGCCCGAAAACCTTTAGCACAGTCTACAGGTCATATTTATGAAGAGATTTCATTGTAACTTGGTAGGTTGACTTCATATAATGTCTAGATGAGAACGTCCCCTTTTGGACACGATTGGGCAACTGTGACGGCTTCAGGGGCCCAAAGCCCGAAAACCTTTAGAACAGTCTACAGGTCAAAATTATGAAGGGATTTCATTGTAGCTTGGTAGGATGACTCCAAATAGTGTCCAGATGAGAACGTCCCCTTTTGGTCACGATCATTCAGCCTTGATGGCTGCCCGAGCCCCAAAACCTTTAGCATGTCTGTAGGTCGTATTTATGGAAGGATTTCATTGTAACTTGTTAGGTTGACTCCATATAATGCCTAGATGATGACATCCCCTTTTGGTCGTGGTTGGTCAACGGTGATGGCTACAGGTGCCTGAAGCCCGAAAATCTTGAGCACAGTCTACAGGTCATATTTATGAAGGGATTTCATTGTAACTTCATAGGATCACTCCAGATGATGTCCAGATGAGAATGTCCCCCTTTGGTTGCGATCATTCAACCATGATGGCTGCCCAAGCCTAAAGCCCGAAAACCTTTAGCACAGTCTTCAGATCATATTTATGAGGGGATTTCATTGTAACTTGGTAGGTTGACTTCATGTAATGTCTAGATGAGAACAGCCCCTTTTGGACACCATTAGGCAACTGTGTTGGCAACAGGGGCCCAAAGCCCGAAAATCTTTAGCACAGTCTACAGGTGATATTTATGAAGGGATTTCATTGTACCTTGGTAGGATGACTCTAAATAATGTCTAGATGAGAACGTCCCCTTTTGGTCGCGATCATTCAGCCTTGATGGCTGCTCGAACCCAAAACCCCAAAACCTTTAGCATAGTCTATTGGTCATATTTATGGAAGGACTTCATTGTAACCTGTAAGTTTGACTCCATATAATGCCTAGATGATGACATCCCCTTTTGGTCGTGATTGGTCAACTGTGACGGCTTCAGGGGCCAAAGCCCAAAAACCTTGAGCACAGTCTACAGGTCATATTTATGAAGGGATTTCATTGTAACTTTGTAGGATCACTCCAGATGATGCCCAGATGAGAATGTCCCCTTTTGGTTGCAATCATTCAACCATGATGGCTGCCAGAGCCCAAAGCCCAAAAACCTTTAGCACAGTCTACAGGTCATATTTATTAAGGGATTTCATTGTAACTTGGTAGGTTGACTTCATATAATGTCTTGATGAGAACGTCCCCTTTGGACGCAATTGGGAAACTGATGGCTACAGGGGCCCAAAGCCCGAAAATCTTTAGCACAGTCTACAGGCCATATTTATGAAGGGATTTTAATGTAACTTGATAGGATGACTCGTTTTGGAATAATTTCACTGTAACTTGATAACTTTTGTTGATATACGTTAACTGTGAGGGCCACATACATTAACTGTGAGGTCATATTAATCCACCCCTCAGCTCTTTAGTACAGTGTACACCTCATATTATTTTTATCATAAACATAGCATACAGGGAACAGAAATGAACATATTCCCAAATATCACAATTCTTGTCTTATTTCATAATCCTTTCATAAACATTGAACATTATCCTTTTCATCAAACACAACACACAAGTTAAGCTACAGTGTCATTGACACTTTCATTCTAATTGTGTTAGAGTTAGGTGTCAGCGGGGGTACCGCTTCTGCAGTTTTTCTTCTCTCCTTTGAGAGTGGTCATCCTGTTGTGTGGTTCCCGGTCACCGTCTGGGGTCTGAATTTCTGTCACCTTGCTCTCTTCTTTGGGGGTGTTTTTCTGTTCTCATCTGATTTCACTTTCTTTGCTCCTCTCACCTCTATCATGCCCAGGACTATTCCTTGTGGGCAATGTCTGCTTCCAAAGCATGTGGACGATTCACATGCTTCTTGCTCCTCATGTAATTGGTGTTCGGCCAATCGGGCCTGTGGTCTCTGTGGATCTTGGTCATCCACTTTATGGGCGTCAGTGAACCGTGTAGTGCGTTCTCATGGCCGTACCTCCCGCTCCCGCGGGAAAGGAGAACGCGGTCGTTCGGGGGCTCCCGAGCCGACCATGTCTGGTGAGAGTTATTCCTCCTCCGGGGGGAATGTGCAGTCTTTAACTGTATTGGATACTGCAGGAGCCGTTGAGTGTTCTGGTGAAGAGGTGTCTGGTTCCGGGACTACGGTCCCCCTCCAGTCGAAATCTGAGGCTGTCACTAGGGTTGTGACTCCTCCTTCGGAGCCGAGCAGGGGTACTCTCTCCACAATTCCACCAACCTCAACGACTCCCGACGTATCTACTATTACTGCTGGTCCGTCTGCTTCGTCGTCAGTTTCAGCTGGCCTCAGCTTTTCCCTGCAGGGGACTGCAGGGATGTCTGGTAGTGTAGACGTGGAATATCGGCCTCAGCCTTCCCTGACTTCAACTCGGCAAAGTTGGAGGGGCTGCCGGCCGAACCTTCCACTGTGGTCTCTACGCCGTCGAGCACCACAGTTGTGTCATTGGATTCGGATGTTCTTAGTGGGGACACTATGAACTCCGTGGCATTTCCGTCCACTCATTCTGGCCTCACGACCAGTTTTGGGGGACCATCACCTTTTGTGCAGCCTGGACCTTCTGCCCCGCAGAGGTCCGCGGTGACTCTCATGAGTTCTCGCTATGTTGATCCTCGGGATGCTTCGTACCCCTATACACGTCTGCCTTCAGATGTTTCGGCTGCCGCCCATCGTCCCGCGCCGGGTGTTTTGGAGAATCGTGACCCTTCACTGGTTAAGAGGGTCAGAGGTGAAGCCACTTTGCTGGTTCGCTCCCCTGTCGAACCGGCCAGTTCGGGCAGTGAGCTTAGGGAGGCCCTCTCCTTACTCACTCAGGTTCTGTCAAAGAGCCTTCCTGTTGCTTCCAGCGAGTGGTTTCCAGACGCCCCCTATGGCGCCGTCTCCCGGGATTGGAAACACGCCACTTTCTGATCCCCCTGGTGTTCCGACACCATGGGAGGCGTCGGCTGGTTTGCCCACGATGAGCTATGTGTCTTCCGTCTCAGGGGAGGAGTCAGACATGCTTGATGTCAAGGGCCAGCAGTCTTCGGACTTGGGGGCAGCTCTTGATTTTGTGTTTGGGTTTCTGCCTGATCTCAAACCATCTAACCAGCCGACAGTGTCAGCCAGGCCGCGATCATCGGTCGTGCGCCTACAGCCTATGGAGCAACCTGCTTCTGGGCGCCTTCGACCGTGCCAGTCGGTACAGGTGGTTGAAGCATTTTCAGCATTGGACTCCAAGCTGAGTTCCAAGGCTATGAAGGCTCCGTTCTTCACCAGGGTTGACACCTTTTTGTCTCCTGTGCGTTATCATTCCTACGATTCCGCCAATCCGTCAGTCTGCCAGACTTTTGACGGTTCTGGATCAGGACTCAAATTCCCTCAGGCTTTCCAAGCCCAAGTCTGCCGTCATTCCAATGACGACTCTGGAGTCCACGTTGGGCTTATCGAGAGAGATGCTTGGCATGCTTTCTCTCTCAGATCATGTCATCTCAGCTTTAGCTGCTTATCTGCCTCCAGATAAGTTTGACGAGGTAAAGGCTCCTTTGCGTGTGCTGTCCAATGCGCTCATGCATCTTACTCACACGCATGCCTGTAACATGGCTAATCTGGAATTAGTTCCAAGGGACGCTGTGCTGGACACAGGCCGATCCCTTCCTGAGGAGCAGCGCGCTGCTTTTCGATCTGCTTCTTTGGCAGGTCCGCAACTTTTCCATGGTTCCGTGTCGACGGCCCGGGATGACGTCCTATGTCACTCCAAAGATCAGCTGCTGTTTCGTCAGCTTGATCAGCCTTCTAGGGGAGGCAGAGGCCATTCCAAGCCTAACAAGTACCCTTCTGCTTCCTCTGCGAAGCACAAGGCTGATCCTTCTGCTACTGCTTCTACTTCTTACTCAAGGGGTAAGGGTAAGCGTCAGCAGACTAGAGGGAAGTCTCAGGATTCTTCATTCAGTAGAGGAGGTGGTTTCTCCTCTCGCGGGCCTCGTCAGGGCTCGAAATGAAGGTCCTCACCTCGACTCGTCCCAGATTGGAGGAAGGATAGCAGACTTCGCAGACCATTGGGCCACCATCACATCCGATCCGTGGGTGTTAGATGTTGTTCGGTCCGGGTTGCGAATATCCTTCTGAAGGCACCCCACTCCAGGGTGCCTCTTCCAACCACAGTTCCTTCAGACGTTTTACGTCGGGAACTTTTGTCCACGGAGATAGACAATCTCCTGGCAAAGGGGGCGATTGAGGTCGTCAAGAACATTCAGTCAGTGGGTTTCTATTCCCGCCTGTTCTTGGTGCCGAAGAAGGACGGCGACTCCGACCGGTTATCGATCTGAGTATCCTGAACCAGTCTATCATTGCTCCCAAGTTCAGCATGGAGACTTTCAGGTCGGTCCGCCATTCAATTCACCAGGGAGATTTTGCCGCCAGCATCGACCTGCGAGACGCTTACTTTCACGTTGCGATGCATCGGGCGTCACAGAAGTATCTCAGGTTTGCTTTTCTGGAGCGAGTTTACCAGTTCAAGGCCATGCCTTTCGGCCTCAACCTGGCTCCTTGGACCTTCACCAGACTGATGTCGCATGTGATAGCTTTCCATCGCACACAGTCCAGGATGACTACTTCGGCATATCCTCCAGAGGCATTCCAATGCTGCCTTACTGGAGTCGGATGTCGCCACTCTGTTGAGCTTGCACGTCGCTAGGATTCCGAGTCAACGAGGAGAAGTCGGACCTGGTCCCTTCTCAGTTGTTTTGTCATCTGGGGATGGCTTTCCGCACCCAATTCAATTTGGTAGCGGTTCCCCAGGCCAAGGCTGTGATTCTCTCATCTTTTGCTCTGACTCTGTCCCAGTCCACATCTGCGACAGCACGGAGTATTCTCCGGCTGATCGGTCTCTGCGGTTCGGTGACGGATCTCATTCCTCTAGGTCGGCTGCGTGTCAGACCTCTCCAACACTTTCTGCTCAGTCGTTGGAGACCGAATGTAGATTCTCTGGATCTGGTGCTTCAGTTTCCGGAATCTCTTTATCCTCACCTTGTCCCCTGGACGGATGTCCAGTGGCTTACGCAGGGTGTTCCATTGGACTTACCCACGTCCGATCGCGTTCTGACGGCAGATGCCAGCGATCTCGGATGGGGTGCGACGTTGGATCCTCTAGGTCTTTCCCTTCACGGGATGTTGGACCAGGATCAGGCAGCTCTACACATCAACCAGAAGGAGCTTCTTGCTCTTCTTCTGAGTTTCAGGCAGTGGATCCCTCACCTGTCGAATCGCCAGGTCCTTCTGTTGTCCGACAATTCGACAGTGGTTGCTTACATTCGGAACCAGGGCGGCACACACTCTGTTCCAATGTACGAATTGGCTCGGGATCTTCTACTGCTCGCTCAGATGTCCACGCTGGGGTAGTTGTTCATCACATTCCCGGTCGTCTGAACGTCCTAGCCGATTCCCTGTCCCGATGGGGCAGGGTTATCTCCACCCAGTGGATGCTCCACAGGGCAGTGTTCCAGTCGCTTTGCGATCTCTGGGCACGTCCCCACATCGATCTCTTTGCGACTCATTGGAACCATCAGGTGGACACTTTTGTGTTCCCGTGTCCAGATCCTCTGGCTTTTGCCGTGGATGCTGTGTCACGCGGTTGGAACGGTCTAGTCGGCTACGCCTTCCCGCCGGTTCCGATTCTGCCTCAGGTTCTAGCCAAAATTCGAACCTGCAATTGTCGAATCATTCTGATCGCTCCCCTGTTGCCTCAGCGGGTGTGGATCAATCAGCTCCGCTCACTGATGGCGGTGGTTCCGGCACGTCTCCCTATACGTCGCGACCTTCTTTGCCAAGGTCACCCGAGGAGGTTTCACGTCGACCTGACTTCATTGTGCCTTCACGCATATCTTTTGTCAGGTCCTGTCTCCTCCGTAGAGGTTTTTCGAGACGAGCAGTGGAGTGCATTTCTTCTTCAAGGAGGCACTCCACTGGTTTAGCTTATGCAGCTAAGTGGAAGGTCTTCTGTCGATGGTGTGCTGATCACTCTGTTGATTATGCCAATCCTTCGATTTCACAGATTGCAGAGTTTCTGGTATATCTGTTTGATTCTCGGGGTCTCCAGCCTGTTACCATCAAGGGTTACAGGTCCATGCTTTCAGAGACTTTTTCTTATTTGGGGAAGCGTCGTATCGGCACTAATCCTTACCTCTCCAAGCTTGTTCGGCACTTTTCTTTGAAAAGCCCTTGGACTTTGCAGCTTACCCCACGATGGAATCTTTCGTGGGTGCTGCTTTGCTTGGGGGGGGGGGGGGGGGGGGGCGTTTGAACCTTTATCCCAGGTGGATATGCATTTTCTCACATATAAGACAGCCTTTCTGATGGCGTTTGCTTCTGCCAGATGGGTTAGTGAGCTTCACGCCCTCTCGGTTGACCCGGCCTTTTTAGGAGCTCTCCCAACAGTGTTACTTTTACCAATGATTGCTTTTTTCTGGCCAAGAATCAGTTACCAGATACTACTCCTCCTCCTATGTGTATCCGGGCTCTTCCTTCTGTTGAGGGTAATCACCCTTTGCTCTGTCCGGTCCATGCTATTCGCATTTATCTCAATCGGACACGATTCATACGGAAAGGCAGGAAACGTTTTTTTCTGTCTCTTATTCCTGGTCGACAGAAGATCTCTCCTCAATCCATTTCTCGATGGATTTGTCTTGCTGTTCGTACGGCTTACGGTCGTTTAGCAGCTGGCGATTGTATTACCAATTGTATTTCTGCCCACGAGGTGTGTGCATTGTCTACCTCTTGGGCTTATTCTAACTCCGTCAAGTTGTCGGATGTTATGCAGGCAGCCTACTGGAGAAATGCCTCTACTTTCTCCACCTTCTATCTGCGTCAGTTGCAGGAGCTGGCGGAGGACCTTTTTTGCCTTGGGTCCTCTTTCTTCTGCTCAGACTGTTGTCTGCCCTAGCCATTAGGCTTCTTGAAGGTCAGTTTCAGCCTTGCGCTGTTACTGCCCTTTTCTGTCTGTGTGTCACACAGACCCATATGTCTCCTTTCATTGTCTTTTACCAATGATTGTGACGTTATGGTTGATAAGCCTCGGGACCTCTTCCTTCTGCTTCATGGTTTCAGTGCACTGGGGTTATGTGTGGGTTGGTTATGCGATTCCCTCCAGCCTATTGTCTATTCAGCCTGTAGTAAACAATTGTGAGTAGGTTGATAAGAAATTTAAATTTTATAGTAAATTTTCTTTCTTATTATACCTACCACAATTGTTTACATGGAGACCCTCCCGTCTTCTTATACGGGTAAGAATCCTTACTCCCCGCTGATCACATAACTCTAACGTTGGTGGATTCAAAAAGAATGAGTCATTAGCGACGTATATGCGCACTGGCAACGGAAGTCGTGGAGTTGTACTTGGGAGAGAGCGTCCCGTACTGGGTCTGCGCCGGTTGCTCTCGACCCAGTTTTGGCTTATTTTTTCTTGGTGCTTTTGCACCACTTTTCTTTCCCAAATTGCTTGGGAAAGACAAAAATAGAGAGTATATTATCTGAGTTAGGGACTTCCACTGTAGTGCAAGCCTGCAGTAAACAATTGTGGTAGGTTTTATAAGAAAGAAAATTTACTATAAAATTTAAATATCTGTCCATCCGTGCATCCATTCCACTTCGGTTTCCCGATGCTAACTTCAGTTATAGTTGACAAAATCAAATGTAATTTTGTATGTTTGTGTATCAACATAAAATATAGGTCAAGTTCGAATCAGGGTGCAGTCCAACAGTTTTTGTCCAAGTTATGCCCCTTTTTCACCTTCGAAAATCCTCTTTTTTTTCTTACCCGATGATAACTTCAGTTATAGGTGGCCAAATCAAATGAAATTTTGTCTGTATGTGTATCAATATAAAATACAGGTCAGGTGCGAATTGGGGTGCTGTCCTACAATTTTTGCAAAAAGTTATGCCCTTTTTACAACTTCAAAATTAATTTTTTGGGGTTTCCCGATCATAACTTTAGTTGTTTTTGACCGAAACAAATAAAATTTGGTATGTAGGTGTATCAATATAAAATACAGGTCCATTTCAAATCGATGTTTGGTCCAACATTTTTTGTGAGAGTTATGCCCCTTTTTCGACTTTTTTAAATACCTCAAATTGCACACTTTTAAAGGGGGGAGGGGTATGTGTGGCCAGGCGGCCTTTTATTCAAATTGAGATCAATGTCACTGGAGCTGAAGAGAGAAATCAGGAAAGGTGAGGAAAGAGGTTGGGGAGGGGGTGGGTGCTGTGATTGGACAAATGTGCAGCTCACAAGTAACTGAGACCCTGGAACATTTCTTTTCAGACTGTCTCAAATATCTGCCAAGTAAATTAAGACTCCTTGAGAAACTGATGGAAAAATGGGATGAAAGATGAGAGGTAATTGGATTTGGAGGGGGACCTGAGGGAAAGAATCAGTATTGAAGTATAGTAGTTTGGGAGATGTAGAGGGAAATTAAAAAAAAAACTGTTGGTGTCTGAATGCTGGGAAATTACCAGGGAAAATGTAGGAGGAATGACCATTGGGGGGGGGGGAGGGGTTGATATAGGCCTTTTCAATAGAGGACCATGGCAAATCTTAGTGATTAACTGATGTTTGGCAATCGCATCTGACATCGGCCGATTTTAAGCCATCAGTTGACGATCGGTAGAGGTGTTTGAACATCGGTCCATGTCGATGGTTACATGGAAGACCACTGGATCAAAATTGTATTTACGTTTGATTAACAATCTCATACAAGCAGTAACAAACTTAATAAGTTACCACAATGATTAGCAGGATTCAAGATTATCCTAATCTCATTGATTGGTCTGATCTTTCCCTTGATTGCTGCTCATGACACACATCCCACGTGTTGTGTGATGACTCATTGATATGCGACATCAGCAGAAACAAGTTAACAGCTCAGCATCTTAAAGACACTGCGCTGTTAACTTGTTTCCATTGATGTCATATTTTTATTTTAATACACACACTGACATACTCTTGAGGTCAACAAACCAATCGACCTGACTGTACTGTAAAATTAACCCTGTTCTGTGCATTCTTAAACATACTACTCCTTTTGGTTGTTACTATCTGACATCGGCACTCACAACTGGCAAATTGTGTGCTCAAGTAATCGGCAAGGAGATGACGGTCGCAAATCATTATCAGTTTTAATCACTAGCAAATCTGTTGGCAGTTGAAGCAGTATTATTGTTATTATTATGTATCGTCTCAATCTTCCTTCCCTCTGGATACCCCAGGAAGTGGATTAGGGTTTCTCTGAACTTAGTTTTGCAGGAAGAAGATCTGTGTTTATTTACATATGTATTGTGGCAAACAAATTATGTTTTTACTGGAATGATAGGGGGTGTGATGGCTCAGTGGTTAGAGCATTGGACTTTAAACTGAAAGGTTGACAGTTTGATCCTGACTGGCAGTATTTTGTCCTTGGACAAGACACTTAATTCTCACTGCCCACAGTGTGGCAAGCAAGGTCTCTTAAATAATATTTTGTAGTTTTGAAAACAGAGACTTGGAAGTTCATCTTTTACATCTAAAAACTATTGGGGAAAGAGTGTCATGTAGATTTTAAGTGACTGGTAATGTTGAGGAGCTGACAGTTGCTCGTCGATGCTTGATGGTTCTCTCCAGGTACTCCGGCTTCCTCCACCCGTAAAACTGTCACGGTCACGATTAGCCATGGTGCATAAATATGTGACCTTAAACACCAATAAATAATTAAAATAATAAGTGACTGGTAACCATTTTGGAATCCTCACTTTTGATAACTTTAATATTATACTAAAAGTTTGCTAAGCACCAAATATTTGACACATCATTGTGAAATTTGATTGTGACATATTTGTGATATTTTTGGTGGATATGATTGAGGAATGTATTGAGATGGTCCCCAGTGTTTACATTAGATCTCTTGACAGGCAGACTTTTCGTGACAGTCATGGAAAACATGTACCCCCTGATTTTCATGATGTTTTCGTGTACTGTCAACATGTACATGACATGTGTAGGGTATTCAATCTTCATTTCAACACAAACCCTTGTGATTTAATGATTGAATATGGCAAATGCAAATGTAAGAAGACATTTGTCTGAAGCAGAAATGTGGTGGGCTGTGGGGATAGTGGAGCAAGGACCTACCCATCGTCAGGTTGGTGAAGCCCTTGGTGTGCACCATATGGTGATCACCATAGCCTAGGTAAGATTTCAGCAGTATGGCACACCAGTAAGACGGCATGGTGGTGGCAGAGACATGGCAACATCTGCATGCTGAAGACTGGTTTTTGATCATTCAGGCCCATAGGAACCGCTTTGCCACAGCAACCCACCTTTGCAGTGACCTTAAGAATGCATCCGGGGTAAATGTTTTGATGCAGACTATCCGGGCAAGGTTACACGAAGGTGGTCTCTGATCGAAAAGACCATGTATTTGCATTCCGCTGTCCCTGCACCACCGCCAGGCACGATATGAATGGGACATGGACCACGTTGGATGGACCAGAGAAGATTGGCGACCTGTCCTTTTTACAGATGAGTCAATGTACTGCCTAGACCACACAGATAGGCATTCTAGGGTATGGAGAAGACCAGGAGAGTGATTCCATGCAGCCAACATTGCTGAGCATGACCGCTATGGTGGAGGGCCAATCATGGTCTGGGGTGGCATCATCTGAAATGGACATACAGAGCTCTGTGTCCTTGAACGTGGTACATTGACTGCACAACAGTATTTTGATGAGATCCTGGATGTCCACGTCAGATTGTATGCAGGTGCAGTGAGTGATAGATTCATTCTGATGGACGATAATGCCCGTCCTCATGTTGCACATGCTGTTGGGGAGTACCGACAGAGGGAGGGGATTGAGCGTATGGACTGGCCAGCAAGATCCTCTGACCTCAATCCAATCGAACATGCCTGGAATGAGTTGCAGCTTGCAATTTCAGCCCGTCCCATCCAGCCAAGAAGTGTCCAGGAGCTTGGTGCCATGCTGGTCCAAGAATGGAACAACATCCCACAAAGAACCACCAGGAACCTGATTGGGAGCATGAAAAGGCGTTGTCAAGCTGTAATTAACAGTAATGGGTCTCATACTCAATATTGAAGCCATACCAGTTCGCTCCGTCAACTTTTTGGCATATTGAAAAATTTCCTCTTTTACCCAAAATATCCATTTTCCATGGTTATCATATTCAAAAGCTAAAAATTAGTGTCAAAAACAAATAAAATCTTAATTTCTGTACTTAAATCATTAAAGACATAATTAAATAAAAAGTATATACACTTTTCATAACAATATTTCAACTAAAACGTAAAACAGGTGGTTGGATGTACTTGGTGCTTAGCAAACTTTGAGTAGTATAATTTGTTTTACCTTTGCCAAAATTTTTCATTTTTGAAATGGAATAAAAAATTGTATCCCAAATCATATGCATGAAGTTGATGTGCAATCCCAAATGCAAAAGTTTGTTAATGATTACAGGTAGTTTTTGTTGTGAAACTTTTGTCTATGGACATCAACCCACTGCACATTGATGTCAAAATACCAAAATTTCAAGCAGCAATTTTCTCCTGCAATGCAACTGGTATTTTAGGCAGTCAGTCCTTTTTGACATAGCTCAGACGAACTCTGTCAAACCGAACTGAATTGGCTTGATTCCAAGTTGCTTCATGGAAAATGGAAAAAATTTACTGCTTGAAAATTCAGGCAGTAAATTCTTCCCGTATTACAACTGGTATTTTAGGCAGTTCAGTCCTGTTTGACAAAGCTCAGGTGAACTCTGTCAAACAGGACTGAATTGGTTAAATTCCAAGTTGCATCATGGGAAAGATTTATTGCCTAAAATTTTGATATATCAACATCAGTAAGCAGAGGGTTAGGTGAAACAGCCATTTCTTCCGTGTACAATATACATGTATTCGCAAGTGAATGAGATAATGTCTCACAGATATGTTTATAAAGATTCACTGTACTTGCCTTCCAATGTCTGTGAAGAAAATTTGATATTGGATATTTCATTATTCAATAACCCTGTTTCTCTGTGGGAACTCTGAGAAGCAAAAGCGGTGCTTGTTTACTGTGGTAAACAATCTCTGTTTAACTAGTAAAATAAGACCCAGTCATTGCTACCACTGGTGGATGTCTTTTAAAATGAGCAACATGGACATAAATGATTGGCTGGACTTGACTTAACATCCATGTTGTGGTCACGATTAGCCATTGTGCAGACCTTACTCCTCAGGCACCAATAAATAAATAAATAAATAACCCTGTTAATCACATATAACTTCTTCAAACACCAAACCATTTGTCGTACCTTCCGTATTTTGCCTGATATTTGCATACAAGTTATACAGTAAGGCACTGCTAACTAAATAAAAATTTTGTGAAGTACTCAACCACAAGCACAAATTCACCATGGTTGTGGACCTATTCTACTGTAATTTTCATGTGTGTCCAGTGTAAGCATTTAATATATTATATTTTGTTTTAAATCAACTTGTTCGAAAAAGTCCTCCAAATTACTGGAAATGCTTTTTATGTTTTTTGATTGGGTGAGGATAAGACATCATCCTGCTCTGGATATGTTCTCTACCTCAACTTGGTTGAAAAAGTCCAAAACATTGGAATGTTTCAAAGATATTTCTGTTTCTAATTAAGAATTTTGGGGACTTTTGTTTTAGATAAGGTGATCCTTACATCTCCTTATCTCAACTTGTCCCAAACAGTTCAAAAAATTACTGGAAAGTTTTTGGAATTGTTTATTTCTAATGAACTGGTTGTTATTTGATGGTTTAACATTGAATAAAAAAAAAAAAATGTCTTCTATGTTTTCTATATATTATTTTGACATGGATGGGCGTGAAGATAATACCAGGCCTGGATATCTTTCATTCCTCCCCCCCCAACCCCCAACCAATCTCATCAAAAACATTCATAAGACGTTTGCAGATATTGTTTGTCCTTGTGGTTGGACAAAGGTGCATATAAAACCTATTTATTTTTTTTTTTTTGCGAATGGTTGCTATGTTTTTTGAGTGGGTGAGAGGGAAGATATCCAGGCCTGGACATTGTTCACGTCAACTTGTGCGAAAAGTTCCCCAAAAGTGCTGATATGCTTCTAATATTGTCTATTTCTAATTGACTGGCCATTTTTAGCTACCCTGACTGAACATCATCCGAGAACATGGTGTTTGCTACTTCTCCAAAATCGAAGAACTAATTTCAGTTAAATTTGAGGTAATGGTCTGTTTTGACATAGCATTTTGTTTTTGTTCAAATCGACTTGCCCTGCTGCATAGGGAGTGTGTCTGTCCATAGGGAGGGGGTGGGTGAAAATGCTTCCAAATTTTACAAAAATCCTCTCATGAACTGGTGGGTATAATGTCTTGATATTTGGTACTGAGCTTCCTTTTAAGCTTAGAATCAAATTTGTTCAAAGAAGTTTGTGGGGCAATATTTACCTTTGTAATGGGAGGTGCAAAATTTTTGGCCTTGACCAAAATTCTATTTTCTGAACCGATAAGTCGATTTGAATGAAATTTGGTATGTGGTGTCGTGGATTCATAAGCACTTAATGCAAATTAAAAAAAAATCCTGCATCCCCATGGGAACTAAAAGAAATATTTTCAAATGCCTGTATTTCCCAAACTGCATGGAACAGAGAACTGTTATTTGGTATAAAGCATCCTAAGAACCAGTATAATCGAATGATAAATTAAAATGATAAATTAAATTGTCATCAATTGTCTCAGGTTGTACTGTGGATAAATCGGAAAAATGCTAAGTCAGCATGTTTGCAAAAATTTTAAAAAATTCTCCAGAAACACTGATCAGAATCCTTTGATATTTGGTATACAGCACCCATGGGGTGGGAAACGAAGGGGGGGGGGGGGGGGAGACAGGTCAGATACAAGTTTGTTAAAACTAAGCCCCTCAGTTCATATTTGGTCTCGTTTCAAGTGCAATATGAGAGTGTACTCTCAAAAGAATCTTCTCCAGAACCACAAGTCAGAATCTTTTATTATTTATCATACAAAATTGCTACATGGGTCAGATTCAAGTTTGTTCAAATCAAGTCCCTCAGTTAATATTTGGGTTCTCTATTTTAACTTAGTGCAAAATGAGGAATAATCCTTAAAATCTTCTTTTCCAGATCCACCAGTTAAAATCTTTCAATATTTAGTGTACAGCATCTTTAGGGAGGTCAGATCAAAGTTTGTTCAAACCACATCCCTGGGTTGATATTCGGGCTCCCAACTGAAGCCTGAACTTTAACTTTGTCCTATATGAGAATTAATCTTTAAAACCCATCTTCTCCAGAACCACTGATCAGAATCTTTTGATATATGGTAGCATCATCCATAGGGGGATTAGATACAAGATGATAAAAATAAGTCCCAGCAGTTTATATTTAGGCTCAAAACAGGAGCCTAAATTTTAACTTGGTACAAAATGAGAAGTACTTTTTAAAGAATCTTACTCTGGAAACATAGGCCTGAATCTTTTGATGTTTTGGGTGTCAGATTCAAGTTTGTTCAAATCAAGTCCCTTAGTTAATATATGGATTCCTTATAGGGGCCCAAATTTTAACAAAGTGCAATATGAGGAATAATCTTTAAAAATCTTCTTCAGATCCACCACTCAGACTCTTTTGATATATGGTATACAGCATTGTTGGGGTGGTCAGATGTGAGATACCGCAACGTGAAGGCTTCACAATGAGTTGATGTGCTTCATATTGTCTTCAAAGTAAAATTATTATCCCCTTGTGAGGGAGGGATTTCGCAGACCTCCATCTGTCCCTCCATCCATCCGTCCTTTGGAACTTTGTTTATGGCATAACTTGAACAGTTGTTTACAGATTTCAATTCTTTTTTGGTATATGTCTGTATAGCAACAATGTCTATGTCAAGTTCAATGACCACCAATATCCAATGAAAATTATGGGAGTTATTGCCCTTTGCAAAAAAAATACCGTGTATTGCTTGTCTATCTTAGCTCCAAAATGCATTGTGTAGGATTTAGAGAGGTTATATGCGATATAAAAATTTGACTTCTATGACCACTCCCCCACCCCCAGGTCAGGTCAATTTTTTTTTTTTGGGGGGGTGGGGGGGTGGGGGGGTGGGGGGGGGGCTCTGAAATGTGTTTTTCTGGATTTAGAGTGATTTTATGCAGGAAAAAAACCTCTATGCTCCCCCACGTGGGGTGTGGGGATTAGCTTTGCTTGGCGATGTGGGCCTCTTGTTCAGTCTGTATGGCTGTGCCTTGTTACAATTTATTGGAGAATGCCTTTAGGCATTCTCCAATCACTTGTAACAAGGCATCGACATGTGAATAAATTTTGATGACCCAAAATAATTGAGCACTCTAAGTTCGATGTGGGGAATAATCTTTAAAAATCTTCTTCTTCAGATCTACCAGTCAGAATCTATTGATGTTTGGTATACAACATCCTTATGGGGGTTCAGATTCAAGTTTGTTCAAATCAATTCCTTCGATTACTATTAGGGCTCCTTATAGGTGCCCAAATTTGAACTAGGTGGCAATATGAGTAATATTCTTGAAAAATGTTTTTCTCACAAACCTCCAGTCAGAATCTTTTGATATATGGTATTTATCATCCTTAGGGGAATCAGGTTCATGTTCTTTTAAATCAAGTCCCTGGGTTAGTATTTGGGCTCTCTATTGGATCCCAAATATGAACTTAGTCCAATTTGAGAAATAATATTTAACTGGTAGAGTGCTAAATTATTTTTGGCCATCAAATCTTGTACACATGTCTTTGCCTTGTTACAATTTATGGGAGAGTGCCTATGGGCACTCTCCCATAAATTGTAACAAGACAAACCTTTACATACTAAATAATATCACTTCAAAGATAATACAAAGCACATTCACTGAATATGAGCCTTCAACCTGTGGTACCCAAACTTCAGAATTAAGCCCAAATATGGGCTTCCAGCACTCTACCAGTTAAAAATCTTCTCCAGAGTCACTAGTCAGAATCTTTTGATATATAGTATTCAGCATCCTCACAGGGGACAGATTGAATTTTGTTCAAATCATGTCCCTTGATTTATATTTGAGCTCCCTGTTGGAGCCTGAGTTTTGGCTTGGTGCAGTATGAGGAATATTCTTAAAAAATCTGCTTCCCACAAACCCCAAGTCTGAGGACTTGGGTACCTTGTGCACACCATCCTTAAGGGAGTCAGAATCAAGTTTGTTGAGTCAGATTCAAGTCCCTGAGTTAATATTTGGGCTCCCTATTGGAGCACAAATTTTAATTTAGTCCAATATGGGCAATAATCTTAAAAACATCTGCTTCTTGAGATACAATAGTCAGAATCTTTTGATATTTGGTGTACAGCATCTTTAGAGGGGTCAGATTAAATTTGTTCAAATAAAGTCTCTGGGTTCATATTTGTGTTCCTTATGGGTTCCCAAATTTTAACCTAGTGCTTTATTTGGAAAATTCTCAGAATCTTCTTCTGCAGAACCACCAATCAGAATCTTTTGATATTTGGTATACAACATCCTTAGGTAGGAAGGAGGCAATTTTGAGTTTGTTCAAATAAAGTCAATAATGGGTTAATATTTGTGTTCCCTATGGGAGCCCCAGTTTTAACTTAGTGCAAAAGAGGAATATTCTTTAAAATCTTCTTGAGAACTGCCATTCAGAATGTTTTGATATTTGGTATACAAAACCCAAGCGAGGCTCGGATTCAAGTTTATTCAAATCATGTCCCTGGATTCATATTTGAGATCCCTATGGTGCCTAATTTTTAACTTAGTGTAATATGACATAAAATCTTTAAAAATCAACTTCTTCAGATCCACCATTCAGAATCTATTGATATTTGGTAAAGGGGCATTATGGGGGTGGATGGTGGAGGTCAGGTTCAAGTTGTTCAAGTTAAATCCCAAGGTTGATATTTGGGCTTCCTAGTTTGCACTACTGGAAATCTGGGCATTATTTCTGTGGTAGTATCCCAATTCCAGAAAAAAATCAACTGACATGGCCAACAGAGTTATAAATAATTAAATGACTTCATTCCTCTATAGTTATTTATTTATTAGGCTTCAACAACACTTTAACAGCCAGGGTCATATCATGTCGTTGACAGTTTTATGGGTGGAGAAAGCCGGAGTACCCGGAGAGAACCGCCAAGCAACGACGAGCAGCTGTCAGCTCTCCAACAGCGTAACCCTGAACTCTGCACCGCGGCACAGGCAGGGTTAGATTGGTTGAAGACATACGCACCATCGACGTGCAGTATGCCTTAGTACACAGCATCACCATGCCCCCATGTAGGCAATTGGGTTAAGTGCCTTGCCCAAGGACACAACACGGGAGAGTGAATCAGTCGCTAAAATGGTCACCTATCCAACTACTAACTGCGCTAAACGTTGCTTAACTTCAGTGATCTGACGAGAACCGATTACCACAACGCCACCATAATTTCATTCATATTTTTATATATTTTGACTTGGGTGGGTGGCAAGATAATGAGGCCTGGAAATTTCCCCTCTCAATCCTTTCCAAACTCCCACAGACATTCTTAAGACATTTTTAGCCATTGTTTGGACGTGTTTTGGATCGGTACAGGTGTAAATAAAACCTATTTATTTTTTCTGAATGTTGATATGTCTTTTGAGTGGGTGATGGAGAAGGTTTCTTGTCTTGGATTTCCTCCACCTCAGCTTGTCTGAAGAAAGTCTGTAACATTGTTGGAATGCTTTTTTAAGATTGTTTATTTGTAATTAACTGGTGGTTATTTAGTGGTTCAGCTGTAATGGTTCCATGCTTTCTATATATGGGTGGGTTGTGGGTGGAAGGCAGGGGAAGACAACAAGGCTTGCACCCCCCCCCCCCCCCCTCCCCCATCCTGTCAAACTTCCATAGACATTCATAAAACATTTGCAGCCATTTATTGGAGTTGGTTATGGTTGGGTAAGGTGATTTAGTATGATGTATATATACATCATCAGTGCATTGCTTTACCCACATGGGTAAGAGATTTGCAAATTCATGTAGAAAAGTGGTAAACAGGTTCTGTTTTACTGGTAAAATAGGACCCAGTTACCAATGCTTGGGAGGTGCAAACCCTCTCTAAAATGGGCAACATGGCTTATTAATGCTCACCCTTGGTCTTGAGTTGATACTCATGTTGTGGTCATGATTAGCCATTGTGCACAAATATGTGACCTTAAACACTAATAAATAAATAAATAAATACATGTAGAAAAGCAATGGAGATTTTGTCCAAGCACCCAACTTGCCATGTGGTCCAGAGTGATTTTATGCAAGGCTTAAGCTGTTTAATATAAAATGAGACAAATTGTATACTAATAGTAAAAATATTAACTTGGGGGTGGGGGGGGGGAAAGGTGTGGAAGTGGCAAAGATATCCTCCTAAAGGTCCATTGGAACCAGCACCTGGGGTGGACATCCTCTAAAGTGGGCAGCATAAGTTTTAACAATTGGCTAAACTTGACTTTAACCTTTTGTTGTGGTGAATGAGATAGCCAATGATGGTGAAAGTGACTTCAAGGGGACGTCCAACCTAACTTTGGTCAAATTTCAGGGAACTTTCTCCAAACTCCAAAAATGGCTAGAAAGAAATAACTCCAGTAAATTATATACCAAAAGGTTTGGAAAGACACATAGAACATGTTGAAACTGAAATTTGCCATGGAACTGCTGCCATGTGTTAGATAGCACTGCCTGAAAGTCTGCTATGGCTAAAATAAGAGACCAAAATTTTGACAATAAACTACCTTAAAATAACTGAATAGTTGTATTTTGCAATCCTTCTAGTACAGACTAGAAGAAATCTTTTTGTCATTGATGACAAGAATGAGTAGTAAAACACTAATTCCAATCCATGGTATCTACAATTCCCAAATGCTGCCATTTTGTTTTGTTGAAGAAGTTCAGCAGAGGTCAACTCCATACAGTTCCTAGCAACAGGTATGGAGGCACATTTGACTTCATGAATGAAAAATGAAAACTGCACAATGTGAACATTTTATAGTAATTATACCTCATAATTCTGTTGAAGATGGTTTAGTATTCTTGGCAAATTCTCAAAAATGATTTCTTTGATAAACTGGGGAAAAAAGCTACCCTAATTTATTCATCTGGTATAATGTAGGTCATTTCTGGTGTTTAGTTATGACAACTGCCATTTAAATGCAGATAAAGTGAACTATGGCAACAAAGATTAACCATTGATTTTAACCAAGCAAAACGATAGACGTAATCAGAGAAGCCTGGAACACAATCCATACGCCAGACTCCTACAGACACCGCCTCAGATGGAACACAACTGATTCACCGACTACATCACAGCCATCACGCAGAGACTCCATGTCACCAGTAATCACAAACCCAGACTCAACGAACAGTTATTTTATTAACCCCGACATCGGCTCACCCCACCCAAGAACAGCCAGCCATCGGGGCAACACACCACCTGAACTTACAGACCTTTCCACCCTATATGCCACCAATAGAGTAATCAGATTTGCAGCTCAGAGCCTAACACAATGGCAATCTACCGACCCACTACATCAGAACCAATAAATTGTTTTCCATTTATCTCTGACCACTTTTCATCCATTCCCAGTCCACCACTAATTACTGTAAATCCACATACCCCCGTTTGGACACCAACAACCCCACCATACCGGCCCCCTCCCAACCCCCCCCCCCCCCCACGTCAGGGATGTACTACAACCCCCCAACCGCCCACAACAATGGGAAACTGTCCAAAACTATTCCAAATTGCCACCAAACCGCCAATCCCATCTCCCTCTCAAACCGCCCACCAAACAATGGGAAACCGCCGAATCATGTCCAAACAACTGCCCACCAAACCGCCAAGTGAAGCACCAAACCGCCGAAAACACCACCCACAAAAGGTATATAAACGGGGGTAGACTCAACAAAAAACAAAAAAACAACAAAATAAACCTCTGACGAGTTCACGATTGAACGAAACCGGTCAGGTTACAACTCAACGGATCCAAACCGGACAATGCCTTTGAGTGCCATCAAACACGAGGTGTACCTCTCCAGTCGTCTCACGACAAATTTTCAATTACATTAATTTTAACTGTCCCACATTAAAAAAATTGTATCCACCATCAGTGAGTGATCAGCACTGTAACTGCAAATGCCAATACGGCTCGGGCTAGAGGCCATATTTATGAACCGATCTTTACGAAACTTCTTGAGTACCTTTGTTATCACCGTGGGATGAGAACGAGTGTTTTTGGGTGTGGTCCAAAATTCAAGATGGCCATCAGCAGCCATTTTGTACCAAAAGTGGTGCAATCAGTTTTTTGTACAGAACTTCTGTATGAAAGTTCTGATTTGAATAAATTATTGTATGAATGTTTAGTAACATGGAATACATCACATATAATACAGGGTTTTTCTCGTGCAGAAATTATGCAAATTAGATGAACTTTTGATTTATTCAGTGCTACTTATACACAGTAAGTGCACATGTCAGTAAGGCCCGGGCTAGAGTCTGTATTTATGAAGTGATCTTCACACGAAACTTCTTGGGTACCTTTGTTCTCACCTTGGGACGAGAACGCGTACTTCTGGGTGCTGTCCAAAATTCAAGATGGCTGCCAGTTGCCATTTTGTGCTGAAATTGTGTCCAATCAGTTTTTTGTACACAACTTCTATACGGCTCAGGCTAGAGGCTGTATTTATGAACCGATCTTTACAATACTTTACATGTACCTTTGTTATCAGGTCATTACCTGGATGTTTGTCATTGCTGTGTCATATACTCATATACTATACATGTACATGTCTTAAACAAGTTGAGCTACAGTGTCATTGACACTTTCATATTTATCTTTGATTTTATAAGCGTCCGGGCCTCATTTCAGTAATCTAACGATTCAAACCACTACGGAATGTTGCCATGTTGATGTTGTTGTGGATACAGTGTTTGACCTGCGATTTTGATTGCACCACTTTCATATTACACGGCTTAAGCAATAAGATCAATTTTAATCGATTTGACACTGAATATATAATTGCTTGTTAAAAAAGTTAACGTTACCATGTTCCCAAATTTCACTGTAGATTGACAACTAAATGCATTATTGTTCCCTTATTTTGAAATCATTTGGGCAGCAGACAAACATGGAAATGTAAACAGGAAATTGTGATAAATATAGATTGGCCTTCAAGCAAATGGTATTTTCATAAAACACAGGTATGACAATTACCATCAATGTTTGTGTAGATATATTTTTGTTTTGAAACCTATTTATCAAGTTTAATATTCACGTATCGACAACAACCAAATTATAATATTACAAAATAGAGATATAGTGATCAATTTCTAAAAAAAGGTATCTCTGGATAAGGAAATTAAAAGGTTGTCTTGCAATTTTGACTTTATCTCGCATTAATGGGATTGTCAATGTAACTTTTCCCCATGAACGTATCAAGTGTTTTCAATTCTATCGCCTTTCAGATTTAGATAAAAGTGTCAGTGACAGTGTGAAACAAAGTTTGGGGGGGATATAGAAATGGGGTTCTTCTGTTTGTTCGTCCATCCGTATGTCCATAGCAACTTTTGACCTTCATATCTCAGTCAGTGGATGTTGGATTTAAATGATCTTTGGTATGCTGATAGATCACCATGGGGAAAAGCATAATCACAAGTAACAGGTTTTGTCCATTTTTAGCTCACCTTGACAAAGTCAAGCTGAGCTAATCCCATCACTCGCCGTCCGTCGTCCGTCCATCCTCCATCATCCGTCAACACCATGTTTTGGTCTTCTCCTCCAAAACCACTGGGCCAATTCAAGTGAAAGTTTGTGTGAATGATGGTCCCGATGGGGCATTGAATTTTTGTTCAACTCAACATGCCCGGCCCCATAGGGAGGGGGTGGGGGAAAATGCTCCAAAGTATTTTTGTAATCTTCTCATGAACCAATGGGTACAGTGACTTGATATTTGTTATGGAGCTTCCTTTTGAGATGTAGATTCAAGTTTGTTCAAATGAAGTTCGTGAAGCAATATTTGGCTTTGTAATGGGAGGGGTAAGATTTTTGGCCCTGCCCAAAATTTCTATTTTCTGACCCGATGGTCCAATTTGAACCAAATTTGGTATATGATTTTATTGGGTCATAAGTACTTGACTCATGAAACAAACAAAAATTCCCGCATCCCCATGGGAATCCCGGGAGCCAAAAATAGAAATATTTTCAAATGCCCATATTTCCCAAACCACACGGAACAGAGAACTGTTATTTGGTATGAAGCATCCTTAGGATCAGTAGAATTATGAATGGTAAAAAAAATTGCCATCAGTTATGTTAGGGGGTCCTGTAGGGGGGGGGGGGGGGGCATAAAAAAAATGCTGAGTCAGCATATTTGCAAAAATTTAAAAAAATCTTTTCTCCAGAACCAATGGTCAGAATATTTTCATATTCGGTATACAGCATCCATAGGGGGTCAGATACAAGTTTGTTAAAATGAAGCCCATTGGTTCATATTTGGACTCCATACAGGAGCTCGAATTTTTAACTTAGGGAAATATGGGAAATATTCTTTAAAAATCTTCTTCTTCAGAACCACCAGTCAGAATCTTTTAATGTTTGGTATACATCACTGTTATGAGGGTCAGATTCACGATTGTTCAAACCAAGTTCCAAGGTTAATATTTGAAAATTTTAACTTAGTTCAATAATTTTTTAAAATCTTCTTCTTCAGATCCACAAGTCAGAATGCTTTCAATTTTGGTATACAACAGCACTAGGGGGGTCAGATTCAAGTTTGTTCAAATCGGATCCCAAGGTATATTTTTGGGCTCGCTTTGGTAGCCCAAATTTTAACATAGGGCAATATGAGGAAATTTCTTAAAACATCTTCTTCTTCAAATCCACTAGTCGGAATGCTTTCATATTTGGTATACAACATCTCTAGGAAGGTCAGATTCAAGTTTGTTCAATTTGAGTTCCTGGGTTAATATTTGGGCTCCATATGGGAACCTGAAATTTAACTTAGTACAATATGAGGGAATTTCTTCAAAATTCTTCTTCAGATTCACCAGTCAGAATCCTTTCATATTTGGGGAGTCAGATTCAAGTTTGTTAATATTGGTTCCCTGGGTTAATATTTGGGCTCCCTATGGTAGCCTGAATTTTAACTTAGTGCAATATGAGGACATTTCTTTAAAAATCTTCTTCTTCAGATCCAACAGTCAGAATGCTTTCACATTTGGTATACAACATCTCTAGGGAGGTCAGATTCAACTTTGTTCAAATCGAGAGCCTGGGTTAATATTTGGGCTCCCTATGGGAGCCAGAATTGGCATGCAGCTGAAGAATTAGAAATGTTGTATTCAGTACCCTCTTGAGGTGTGTAACTAAGATTAATCCACATAGGTTGTATCAAGGGGCTTCATAGGGGTGCTCCACATTTTACTTTATGATCAACTGAAGAAAAGGCATGATGCTCAGACTTTTTTTGAGACTCATTCTTGGACTCTGTTTATATTGTGTTCTGTTCAAGGTGAGCACTTCAGGCCCCATGGGGCCTCTTGTTTTTTTCTGGAGTTATGGGCCTCTTTCCACTTTTTTGCTCACCTGGGCTAAAAGGCCATGTGATCTTTTGCCATCACTTGGCATCCATCGTCCGTCATCCATAAACTTTTCACATTTTCATCTTCTTCTCTGGAACCGCTGAGCCGGTGTGAACCAAACTTGGCAGGAATAGTCTGTGGGAGGTCCTCTACAAACGTCCCTCATTTTGTCCTCGTTGGATGAAAAACATGGCTGCCAGAGGCATTCTTTGATTTTAGTTGGAGGATTTTCAAAAATCTTCTCCTCTGAAACTATAAGGCCAAATGTTTTGAAACTATACATGATCCATCACTGGGACCCCCTCTACCAACTATCCTCATTTAATGTTGACCAGGTTATAAACATGGCTGCAATCGCGGCTTATAGTTACCAGAGAAACCATTTTCACCTTCTTCCCTGGAACTACTAAGCCAAGGTGAACCAAACTTGGCAGGAATGGTCTATGGAATGTCTTCTACAAACGATCCTCATTTTGTTTCCTTTGGGGGTGGGGGGAAGGGGGGGGGGTGGAAACGTGGTTGCCATGGGTATTCTTTGATTCTGATTGGTGGATTTCAAAAATCTTCTCTTCTGAAACTACAGGGCAAAATGTTTTGAAACTTCACATTATTGATGACTGGGACACCCTCTACCAATGATCCTCTTTTAATGTTGATCAGGGTACAAACATGGCTGCAATTGTGGCATATTAGCTCACCGAAGGGAGCTAAACTTATCACTTGCCGTCCGTCGTCGTCCGTCGTCGTGAACATTTTTCAAACGACTTCTCCTCTGAAACCGCCAGGTCGATTTGCTCGAAACTTGGTATGGATGTTCATTACCATATGTTAATTCAAGCTTGTTCAAATGAAATGGACATGCCCACTTGGGGCCCCATAGGGGGCATAACTCCGATAGCACACTATGTATATTAGAAAAATTACTAAAAAATCTTTTTCTCAAGATCCAGTAGGCAGAATCTTTTGGTACTGGGTATGCAGCAAGATTAGGGGGGTGAGATTCAAGTTTGTTCAAGCCAGGTCCCTGGGTTCATATTTGGGCTCACTGTGGTAGCCCAAATTATAACTTCATTCAAATGAGGAATTTTCTTTAAAAATCTTCTTCTTCAGATCCAGCAGTCGGAATGTTTTGATATTTTTGTATGCAGCATCCTTAGGGGGGTGAGATTCAAGTTTGTTCAAACCATGTCCCTAGGTCCATATTTGGGCTCACTGTGGTAGCCCAAATGATAACTTAGTTCAAAATGAAGAATTTTCTTTAAAAATCTTCTTCTTCAGATCCAGCAGTCGGAATGTTTTGATATTTGGTATACAGCATCCTTAGTGGGTGAGATTCAAGTTTGTTCAAGCTATGTTCCTAGGTCCATACTTGGGCTCACTGTGGGAGCTTGAATTGTAACTTAGTTCGAAATGAGGAATTTTCTTACAAAATCTTCTTCAGATCCAGCAGTTGGAATGTTTTCATATGTGGTGTGTAGCATCCTTAGGGGGGGTGAGATTCAAGTTTGTTAAAGCCAAGTCCCTGGGTCCATATTTGGGCTCCCTGTGGGAGCCCGAATTATAACTTAGTCAATATGAGGAATTTTTCTTTAAAAATCTTCTTCTTCAGATTCAGCATTCGGAATGTTTTGATATTTGGCATGCAGCATCCTTAGAGGGTGAGATTAAAGTTTGGTCAAGCCAAGTCCCTGGGTGCATATTTGGGCTCACTGTGGGAGCCCAAATGATAACTTAGTTCAAAATGAGGAATTTTCTTTAAAAATCTTCTTCAGATCCAGCAGATGAATGCTTTTGATATTTGGTATGCAGCATCCTTAGGGGGGTAAGATTCAAGTTTGTTCAAGCCATGTCCCTAGTTCCATAAAATTTGTCTCTCATGACTTCATTCCTTTGTAGTGTTGATGAACCATGTCTAACTGAATGTGACCCCAAATACTTCTTTGAACCACTTTGGCCGGTGAGCGATTAAGGCTCCTTGGGGCCTCTTGTAGTTACTATAGGAACCCTATGGGAAATCACATTTTCATTTTCTTCCCTGGAACTACTAAGCCAAGGTGAACCAAACTTGGCAGGAATGGTCTATGGGAGGTACTCTATGAACAGTCCTCATTTTGTTCCCGTCGGATGGAAAACATGGCCAGAGGCATTCTTTGAATCTGATTGGTGGATTTTGAAAAATCTTCTCCTCTGAAAGCATTACAGGCCAAATGCTTTCAAACTTCGCAAAATTGATGTTTGGGACACCCTCTACCAATGATCCTCATTTAATGTTGATAAGGTTACAAACATGGCTGCGATTGCGGCATATAGTTACTATAGAAACCTATGGGAAATCACATTTTCATCCTCTTCTCTGGAACTACTGAGCCGATGTGAACGTTGGCAGCAATGGTCTATCGGAGGTTCCCAACAACTGTTTCTCATTTTGTTTCTGTTGGATGAAAAACATGGCTGCCAGAGGCATTCTTTGATTATGATTGATCAATTTTGAAAAATCTTCTGAAACTACAGGGACAAATGTTTTGAAACTTCACATGATTGATGACTGGGACACCGTCTACCAACGATCTTCATGCAATGTTTATCGGGTTGCAAACATGACCACAATTGCAGCTTATAGTTACCATTGAAATTCTATGCGACTCTTTAGAGCCTCTTGTTTCATTTTAGAATTCCCCTTTACAGTAAACCACTTCTTTGCGGGGTATACCGGTGGCCTTGCACCTTGTTTTTTTTCTTAAAAAGGTGAATATAATCCAATTCCTTGTACTCTAGTCATTATTTTAATATATAATATGACTTTGTTGAATTCTTTTGTCTGTTTTTTGGGGCACTGGTGAAAATTTCAAACATTTTCTTAAAGTTTTGTTGGACGGCCCCTTAAACACCAATAAATAATTAATATCTTTCAATGTCAGGATAGCTGTTTAATTAAACGGCATTTCAACGTACCCTTTTTTAGCTCACCAACTTTAGTTGTGTGAGCTTATGGCATGGCTTGATCGGTCGGTGTCAGCGTACGTGACCAATAATGTTAAAGTTTCTGTTTAGGTCACTTACTCGCCCTATTTCCGTATCATGGCCTTTATAATGCTGCTATATGATGATTATTATCATTCTACCATGATTTAACCCCTCATACTCTGCATTTTAAACATTTTTCTTGACATTTTTAGTTGCGTTTAGTTTTCTGTTCAGCTCAGAATTTCATGTTCAACTTAGTGTTTAGATCATTTGCTGTGTTCCTTCTTTTCGAACGGCACTTATATTCCTCATACATATTCCTCATTATCATTGTTCCATGATTTAACCCTTCTTCAGTGAATTTCTTCAAATTTTTCATCAAATTTTGAACGTTAAGTTTTCTGTTCAGCTCACACTTACATATTTTCAGTGTGTTAAAGTTTTTAGCTCACCTACTTCTATTAAAGTGGTGAGCTATTGTCATAACCTCGGGCGTCAGCGTCGGTGTCGGCGTCTGCGTCCGGCGTGTCCAATATTGTAAGATTTAATGTTAAGGTTAATTTCTCAAAGATCAGTGGGCTCAGGCCTTTGATATTGCATATGTAGGTTGTAGGGGACTATCAGAACAGTATTTAACCCTGTTACTACGACTTTTTTCCAAATTTCACCTAAAATTTTCTGCCAAAACTTGTTGTAAGAATTTGCGTTTAGGTGTTGTAAGAATTTGCGTTAAAGTCAGCTTTTGTGTAGATTGTGCTGCTTTAACTTCTCATTACTGTTGATTTTCATATTTCAATAACAACTGTAGGTATTAACCCTAATGTATACAGAAATTCAACGGAAATTTTCTTTTTTTTCAGTCAAAATTTTCAGGTTTTTCTCGGACTTAGTAAATTTTAAGTTGTAAAACTTTGTACACTTTGTGTTTAGGTGAGTTGTGTTTCTATGTGTCTTTCCAGGCGATTAATATTCTACACTTAGGTTACTGAACTCCATTGCAGTAATATTTAAGCCTCATTACATGCATATTTGAGGAATTTGAGTCTGATTTTCTGCCAAAACTTGTTGTAAGAATTAGCGTTTAGGTGTTGTAAGAATTTGCGTTAAAGTCAGCTTTTGTGCAGATTGTGGTGCCTTCACCTCTCATTACTGTTTATTTTCTCATTTCAATAACTACTTTAGGTATTAACCCTACTGTATGCAGAAATTTAAGTGATTTCTTCTCTTTTTTTCAGTCACAATGTTCACGTTTTTCTCTGACTTACTCAATTTTAAGTTCTAAAAGTTTGTGTTAAGGTGAGTTCTGTTTCTATGTGTCTCTCCAGGCAATTGATATTGTACACATGGGTTACTAAACTACATTGCGGTAACGTTGCGCCCTCATTACTTGCATATTTGAGAAATTTGAGGGGGATTTTGGGGACTTATATTCACTTTCTTTATAAAAAAAAATTTTAAACTTTTTTTTTTATTTAATACTTTCTCATACTTGTTACTAGTAACATTAAGGCTTATTTTAGTTGTTGATATGATGTATTTTTGTTGGGACTTATAGTCACTTTCTTGAACGAATGTTTTTCCGCAACTCCTCTTTAACCAATGAATGTACTTCAATTACAATTTCAGTGATTCTTCAGTGGGCTCAGGCCTTTGATATTGCATATGTAGGTTGTAGGGGACTATCAGAACAGTATTTAACCCTGATACTACGACTTTTTTCCAAATTTCACCTAAAATTTTCTGCCAAAACTTGGTAAGAATTTGCGTTTAGGTGTTGTAAGAATTTGCGTTAAAGTCAGCTTTTGTGCAGATTGTGCTGCTTTAACTTCTCATTACTGTTGATTTTCATATTTCAATAACAACTGTAGGTATTAACCCTACTGTATGCAGAAATTTAACGGAAATTTCTGGAAATTTTCTTTTTCTTCAGTCAAAATTTTCATGTTTTTCTCGTACTTAGTAAATTTTAAGTTGTAAAACTTTGTAAACTTTGTGTTTAGGTGAGTTGTGTTTCTATGTGTCTTTCCAGGCGATTAATATTCTACACTTGGGTTACTGAACTCCATTGCAGTAATATTTAACCCTCATTACAATGCATATTTGAGGAATTTGAGGCTGATTTTCTGCCAAAACTTGTAAGAATTAGCTTTTAGGTGTTGTAAGAATTTGCGTTAAAGTCAGCTTTTGTGCAGATTGTGGTGCCTTCACCTCTCATTACTGTTTATTTTCTCATTTCAGTAACTACTTTAGGTATTAACCCTACTGTATGCAGAAATTTAAGTGATTTCTTCTCTTTTTTTCAGTCACAATGTTCACGTTTTTCTCTGACTTACTCAATTTTAAGTTCTAAAAGTTTGTGTTAAGGTGAGTTCTGTTTCTATGTGTATTTCCAGACAATTGATATTGTACACATGGGTTACTGAACTACATTGCGGTAACGTTGTGCCCTCATTACAAGCATATTTGAGGAATTTGAGGGTAATTTTTGGGACTTATATTCACTTTCTTTAAAAAAAAAAATTTTTAACTTTTTTTTTTTATTTAATACTTTCTCATACTTGTTACTTGTAACATTAAGGCTTATGTTAGTTGTTGATGTGATGTATTTTTGTTGGGACTTATAGTCACTTTCTTGAACGAATGTTTTTCCGCAACTCCTCTTTAACCAATGAATGTACTTCAATTACAATTTCAGTGATTCTTCGTTACAGAATGCCATTTTGCACCTCCTATTTTATTTTTTTTGATCTGATGTATTTTTATTTTGTTAAAAATAAATTTATGAAAGCCTTTCCTAATTCTTATTTATGATTTAATATCTGGCCTCACGATTCATATTCTTAATCATAAACATTTCTAAAAGAAAAAAATGCTTTTATATCCAATGATTCTATGTTGAATTGATAAAAAATAAATGCAGAAATATAGACTTTCCAAAGCCATCACATAAACCACATTAATCATTTGATGCCGAGTTAATGATTTATATTAACTAAATATTAGGCATGTTACATTGGAACGACATTATCAAGCACGAATGTAGGTGAGCGTTGGGATGTAACATCCCTCTTGTTTTTTTCAGTTCAGCTGTCGACACCCTTTTCATCCCATGGCCATTATATTGCTTCTACGTGGTGCTTATTATCATTCTATCATTATTTAACCCTCACCCAGTGCATTCTAAATCTTTTTCTTACCATCTTTAGCTACGTTTACTTTTCTGTTTAGCTCAGATTTTAGGTTTAACTTTGTGTTCAGGTCAAGTGCTGTGTTCCTTCTCTTCTCATGGTGATTATATTCCCCGTACATGTTCCTCATTATCATTCTAGCATCATTTAACCCTGGCCACTGAAGTTCTTCAAATTGTTCATTAATTTGTAACGCTCACACTTACACACTTTCAGTGTGTTAAAGTTTCTGTTTAGGTCAGTTGCCGACACCATTTTCATCCCATGGCCTTTGTATTGCTTCTATGTGGTGCTTATTATCATTCTACCATTATTTCATCCTCACCCAGTGTGTTTTAAACCTTTTTTATACGCCCATTTGAAAAATGGACGTATTATGTTTTGGCGCTGTCCATCTGTCCATCCGGGGACAATTGTATTCCGTGCTCTACAGAGCGTGATTTCAATCAGATTTAAAAAATATTTGATATACTGCACAACCAGAATAAGATCTCGCGCAAGTTCGAATTTGGGTCATGTTCGACAGTTTTCCTAGTAGTAATTCCCCCTTTAATACTTAGAAATCGAGCGAATTATGCTTTCCGTGCTCTACAGACTGTCAACTTAATCAGATTCTTTTCAAATTTAATACGCAGCTTCATGGCCATAATATCTTTTTTTATTTTGTGAAGACCTCAGGGCAATAGGCATTGATTGGAGGGCGGGACAGACATAGCCGAGTCAACAAAAAGTTCAAACTTTACCCCAGAGAAACTTGTGCATGTTCCAATTTTGACGGGTGTATGTTGCCCCGCAAGGCGGTGCTCTTGTCTTAACATTTTCTAGTTGTGTTTACTTTTCTGTTTAGCTCAGAATTTCATGTTTAACTTAGTGTTTAGCTCACCTGCTGTGTTCTTTCTCTTCCCATGGTGCTTATATTCATCATACATCTTCTTCATTATCATTCTACCATGGTTTAACCCTTGTCCAGTGAATTTCTTAATATTTTTCTTCCAATTTTGAACGTTTAGTTTTCTGTTTAGCTCACACTTCGACATTTTCAGTGTGTCAAATTTTTTGTTTACATTGACTGCTGACACCCTTTTCATCCCATGGCCTTTATAATGCTTCCATATGGTGCATATTATCATTCTACAACTATTTAACCCTCACCCAGGGTGTTTTAAATGTTTCTCTTAACATTATTTAGTTACGTTTACTTTTCTGTTTAGTTCAGAATTTCATGTTTAACTTAGTGTTTAGGTCAGCTGCTGTGCTCCTTCTCTTCCCAAGGCACTTATATTCGTCATACATGTTCCTCAGTATCATTGTTCCATGATTTAACCCTTCTCCAGTGAATTTCTTTAAATTTTTCATCAAATTTTGAACGTTAACTCTTCTTTTTACCTCACACTTAAACATTTTCAGTGTGTTACAGTTTCTGTTTAGGTCAGCAGTTCACACCCTTTTCATCCCATGGCCTTTATATTGCTTCTATATTGTGCTTATTATCATTCTACCATTATTTAACCCTTGTGTGTTTTAAACCTTTTTCTTACCATTTTTAGTTACGTTTACTTTTCTGTTTACCTCAGAATTTCATGTTCAAGTTTGTGTTTAGGTCACCTGCTGTTTTCCTTTTCTTCCCATGGTGCTTATATTCCATCATACATGTTCCTCATTATCATTCTAGCATCATTTAACCCTTGTCCAGTGAATTTCTTCAAATTTTTCATCCCATTTTTAGCCCGACTGTTTACAGTGAGGGCTATAGTAATGACTTTTGTCCGTCCGTCTGTCCATCTGTCTTTTTCTGTTAACATTTAGAGTTTTGGTTAAAGTTTGTGGTTAAAGTTTTTTACTGAAGGTTCAGGTGTTTTTAGCTCACCTGACTGAAAGTCAGGGTGAGCTATTCTGATCACTTTTCGTCCGTTGTCCGGCGTCCGTCGTCTGTCGTCCGTCGTGAAGGTTGTGTTTGGGCTTTTTCTCCCAAACCACTGGCCGCATATTAATGAAATTTCATGTGAGTAGGGGTTATATAAGTGGATTTTGATTTTTTGTCAAATTAGGTTTCGGCTCACATTGAGCAGAGGGATGAGGCAAAAATGCTCCAATTCTTAAAAAATCTTCTTCTCAAGAACCAGCAATAGCAGAGACTTGATATTTGGTATGCAGCTTCCTTTTGAGGTGTAGACTCAAGTTTGTTCAAGAGAAGTTGGAGGGGCTATATTTGACGATGTTAAAGGAGGGGCAAAAATTTTGGCCCCGCCCCAAATTTTTATTTTCCAAACCACGAGGCCGATTTGAACCAAATTTTACATGAGTGCTTATTGGGTCATAAGTACCTAATTTATGCCGAATTTTTTTTCCCCATAGCCCCGTGGGAACCACAGGAGGTAAAAATAGAAAAAAATGAAAACGCCTATATCTCCAAAACTACACGGCACTGAGAATTGTTATTTGTTGTGAAGCTTCCTTAGGACCAACAGAATGGAATGATAAAAAAAATTGCTATCGGTTTTATGATGGGGTACTTTTTGGGGACTTTGAAAAAGTGCTGAGTCAGCATTTTTTAACACTGTGGGTAATGGGAAAAACATAAGACTACTTTTCTCTGAAACCACTGCTCCAAAAGTTTTAAAATTTCACATATAACATCTTTGGAAGATTGTTTCACATGTTTATTGAAATGAATTGCCTGGGTCGATATTTGGGCTGTCTATGGGAGCCCAAATGTTTAAATTGGTGCAGTATGAGGAGTATTTTTGAAAAATCTTCTTCTTCAGATCTAGCAATAAGAATGTTTTGATATTTGGTATGCAGCATCCTTAGGGGGGTGAGATTCAAGTTTGTGGAAGCCAAATCCCTGGGTTCATATTTAGGCTGAAAATTTGGGGTCCCGTTGCGGACTTCGAAATTTTGGATGAAAATCGGAAAAATTTTTTTTTTGTTTTTTCTGCGTTTCGGTCAATTTTAAGACAAAAAAAAATTTTTTTTTTTTTCCCCTGAAAATTTGGGGTGCGGGTGGGACTTCAGAAATCTTTTTTTTTTGTTTTTTCTGCGTTTCGGTCAATTTTAAGACAAAAAAAAAAAACCCAAAACAATTTTTTCCCCTGAAAATTTGGGGTGCGGGTGGGACTTAGAAAATTTTGGACCAAAATCCGAAAAAAATTTTTTTTTGTTTTTTATGCATTTCTGTCAATTTTAAGACAAATAAAAAATTTTTTTTTTTCCCCTGAAAATTTGGAGTCCGGGTGGGACTTCAGAAATCTTTTTTTTTTGTTTTTCATTTATTTCTGTCAATTTTAAGACAAACAAAAAAAAAAATTTTCCCCCTGAAAATTTGGGGTCTGGGTGGGACTTAAAAAATTGTGGACCAAAATCCGGAAATTTTTTTTTTTTGCTTTTTATGCATTTCTGTCAATTTTAAGACAAAAAAAAAAAAAAATTTTTTTACCCTGAAAATTTGGGGTCCTGGTGGGACTTAGAAATTTGGTACCAAAATCTGGAATTTTGTTTTTTTGTTTTTTATGCGTTTCTGTCAATTTTAAGACAAAAAAAAAAAAAATTTTTTCCCCTGAAAATTTTGGGTGTGGGTGGGACTTAGAAAATTTTGGACCAAAATCCGAAAAATTTTTTTTTGTTTTTTATGCATTTCTGTAAATTTTAAGACAAAAAAAAAAAAAAAAAAATTTCCCCTGAAAATTTTGGGTGTGGGTGGGACTTAAAAAATTTTGGACCAAAATCCGGAAATTTTTTTTTTTTTTTTTTTTTCTGCATTTCTGTAAATTTTAAGACAAAAAAAAAAAATATTTTTTTCCCCTGAAAATTTGGGTCAATTTTAAGAGAAAACCAATTTTTTTTTCCCCTGAAAATTTGGGATGCGGGTGGGACTTAGAAAATTTTGGACCAAAATCCGAAAAAAATTTTTTTTTGTTTTTTCTGCGTTTCGGTCAATTTTAAGACAAAAAAAAAAAAAAATAATTTTTTTTTCCCCTGAAAATTTGGGGGTCCGGGTGGGACTTAGAAAATTTTGGACCAAAATCCAGAATTTTTTTTTTTTGTTTTTCATTTATTTCTGTCAATTTTAAGACAAAAAAAAAAAAAAATTTCCCCCTGAAAATTTGGGGTCTGGGTGGGACTTAAAAAATTCTGGACCAAAATCCGGAAATTTTTTTTTTTTTGCTTTTTATGCATTTCTGTCAATTTTAAGACAAAAAAAAAAAAAAAAATTTTTTTTACCCTGAAAATTTGGGGTCCGGGTGGGACTTAGAAATTTGGTACCAAAATCTGGAATTTTGTTTTTTTGTTTTTTATGCGTTTCTGTCAATTTTAAGACAAAAAATTGTTTGTTTTTTTTTACCCTGAATATTTGGGGTCCGGTGGGACTTAGAAAATTTTGGACCAAAATCCGTAAATTTTTTTTTGGTGTTTTTTATGTGTTTCTGTCAGTTCTAAGACAAAAAGAAATTTTTTTTACACCGAAAATTTTGGGTCCGGGTGGGACTTCGAAAATTTTGGAAATCCGGAAATTTTTGTTTTTGTTTTTTATGCATTTCGGTCAGTTTTAAGACAAAAAAAAAAAAATTTTTTTTTACCCTGAAGATTTGGGGTCCGGGTGGGACTTTGAAAATTTTGGACCAAAATCCATAATTTTTTTGTTTTTTGTTTTTTATGCATTTCTGTCAATTTTAAGACAAAAAAAACATTTTTTTTTTTACACCGAAAATTTGGGGTCCGGAGGGACTTGGAAAATTTTGGACCAAAATCCGGAAATTAGTTTTAGCGTTTTTTATGCGTTTTAAGAAGAAGAAAAAAATTTAGGCTGAAAGTATTTTGTTTGGGAAAAAAATCTGTTTTTTATGTGTTTATCTCAATTTTGGGACGTTAAAGTGCAGGAACTGAAAATGGAAGGAAAATCCGGTGTATTGTGTGGGCACAATCGCTTCATCTTGTTGGTATATGCTTTTCTTAGGAGGGGCATATGCAGCTTATTCAAGTCAAGTCCCTGGTTTGATATTTAGACTACCATGTCAGGTGAGCGCCCTCAGGCCCCCTGGGGCCTCTTGTTTTTTTTTCTTTGTTTTTAGCTCACCTGACTTTCAGTCAGGAGAGCTATAGTGATCACTCACCGTCCGTCGTCCGTCGTCCTGCGTCCGTCGTCCGTCGTCCGTGAACATGGTGTTTGCGTCTTCTCCTCCCAAACCGCTGAACCAATTTAATTGATATTTGAGATAATAGTTTGTTATGACATCGCAATTTGATTTTGTTCAAATCAAGTTGCCCCGCCTGTGGGTAGGGCCACACCCAAAAAGTGTGCTGAAATCTTAAAAAATCTTCTTCTCATGAACCAGTAGTAGCAGAGACTTGATATTTGGTGTGCAGCTTCCTTTTGAGGTGTAGACTCAGATTTGTTCAAGAGAAGTTTGTGGGGCTATACTTGGCGTCGTTATGGGAGGGGCAAAATATTTGGCCCCGCCCAAAATTTCTATTTTCCAAACCGAGAGGCTGATTTGAACCAAATTTTATGTGAGGGCTTATTGGGTCATAAGTAACTAATTTATGCTGATTTTTTTTTTCCCGTAGCCCCATGGGAACCGCAGGAGCTAAAAATAGAAAAAAATTAAAACGCCCATATCTCCAAAACTGCACGGCACCGAGAATTTTTATTTGGTGTGAAGCTTCCTTAGGACCAACAGAAAGAATTGGTAAAAAAAAATTGCCATCGGTTTTATCATAGGGTACAGTTTCGGGACATTGAAAAAGTGCTGAGTCAGCACTTTTTAACACTGTAGGCAATGGGAAAAACATTAAAAAATCTTCTTCTCCAGATCCAGCAGGCAGAATCTTTTGATATTTGGTATGAAACATTGGAGGGTGGATCTGATTCAGGTTTGTTCAAATTGGCCCCCTGGGTTCATATTTGGGCTCAGTATAGGAGCCCGATTTCGAACTTAGTACATTTCAGGCAAATTTCTCAAAAAATCTTCTTCTCCAGATCCAGCAGGCAGAATCTTTTGATATTTGGTATGCAACATTGTGGGGTGGATCTGATTCAAGTTTGTTCAAATCGGCCCCCTGGGTTTATATTTGGGCTCAGTATAGGAACCCAAATTTGAACTTACTGCATTTCAGGCAAATTTCTTTGAAAATCTTCTTCTCCAGATCCAGCAGGCAGAATCTTTTGATATTTGGTATGCAACATTGTGGGGTGGATCTGATTCAAGTTTGTTCAAATCGGCCCCTTGGGTTTATATTTGGGCTCTGTATAGGAGCCCAAATTTGAACTTACTGCATTTCAGGCAAATTTCTTTGAAAATCTTCTTCTCCAGATCCAGCAGGCAGAATCTTTTGATATTTGGTATGCAACATTGTGGGGTGGATCTGATTTAAGTTTGTTCAAATCGGTCCCTTGGGTTTATATTTGGGCTCTGTATAGGAGCCCAAATTTGAACTTGGTGCATTTCAGGCAAATTTCTTTGAAAATCTTCTTCTCAAGATCCAGCAGGCAGAATCTTTTGATATTGGGTATGCAACATTGTGGGGTGGATCTGATTCAAGTTTGTTCAAATCGGCCCCTTGGGTTTATATTTGGGCTCAGTATAGGAGCCAAAATTTGAACTTAGTGCATTTCAGGCAAATTTCTTAAAAAATCTTCTTCTCCAGATCCAGCAGACAGAATCTTTTGATATTTGGTATGCAACATTGTGGGGTGGATCTGATTCTATTTTGTTCAAATCGGCTCCCTAGATTCATATTTGGGCTCACTATAGAAGCTCGAATTTGAACCTAGTGCATTTCAGGCAAATTTCTTAAAAAATCTTCTTCTCCAGATCCTGCAGGCAGAATCTTTTGATATTTGGTATGCAACATTGTGGGGTGGATCTGATTCCAGTTTGTTCAAATCGGCCACCTGGATTCATATTTGGGCTCACTATAGAAGCCCAAATTCGAACTTAGTGCATTTCAGGCAAATTTCTTTGAAAATCTTCTTCTCCAGATCCAGCAGGCAGAATCTTTTGATATTGGGTATGCAACATTGTGGGGTGGATCTGATTCAAGTTTGTTCAAATCGGCCCCTTGGGTTTATATTTGGGCTCAGTATAGGAGCCAAAATTTGAACTTAGTGCATTTCAGGCAAATTTCTTAAAAAATCTTCTTCTCCAGATCCAGCAGACAGAATCTTTTGATATTTGGTATGCAACATTGTGGGGTGGATCTGATTCTATTTTGTTCAAATCGGCTCCCTAGATTCATATTTGGGCTCACTATAGAAGCTCGAATTTGAACTTAGTGCATTTCAGGCAAATTTCTTCAAAAATCTTCTTCTCCAGATCCTGCAGGCAGAATCTTTTGATATTTGGTATGCAACATTGTGGGGTGGATCTGATTCCAGTTTGTTCAAATCGGCCACCTGGATTCATATTTGGGCTCACTATAGAAGCCCAAATTCGAACTTAGTGCATTTCAGGCAAATTTCTTTGAAAATCTTCTTCTCAAGATCCAGCAGGCAGAATCTTGTGATATATGGTATGCAGCATCCTTAGGGGGGTGAGATTCAAGTTTGTTCAAGCCATGTCCCTAGGTCCATATTTGGGCTCAATGTGGGAGCTTGAATTGTAACTTTGTTCGAAATGAGGAATTTTCTTAAAAAATCTTCTTCTTCAGATCCAGCAGTCGGAATGGTTTGATATGTGGTGAGTAGCATCCTTGGGGGGGAGGGGGGATTCAAGTGTGTTAAAGCCAAGTCCATGGGTCCATATTTGGGCTCCCTGTGGGAGCCCAAATTATAACTTAGTCAATATGAGGAATTTTTCTTTAAAAATCTTCTTCTTCAGATTCAGCAGTTGGAATGTTTTGATATTTGGCATGGAGCAACCTTAGGGGGCTGAGATTCAAGTTTGTTCAAGCCAAGTCCCTTGGTTCATATTTAGGCTCACTATGGGAGCCTGAATGACAACTTAGTTCAAAATGAGGAATTTTATTTAAAAATCTTCAGATCCAGCAGATGAATGCTTTTGATATTTTTTATGCAGCATCCTTAGGGGGGTAAGATTCAAGTTTGTTCAAGCCATGTCCCTAGGTCCATATTTGGGCTGATTGTGGGAGCTTGAATTGTAACTTGGTTCAAAATGAGGAATTTTCTTTAAAAATCTTCTTCTTCAGATCCAGCAGTCGGAATGTTTTGATATTTGGTGTGCAGAATCCTTAGGGGTGTGAGATTCAGGTTTGTTAAAGCCAAGTCCCTGGGTTCATATATGGGCTTCCTGTGGGAGCCCGAATTATGACTTAGTTCAGTATGAGGAATATTCTTTAAAAATCATTTTTTAGATCCACTGGTCAGAATATTTGGATATTTGGTTTCAGCTTTTCTTAGGAGGAGCAGATGCAACTTGTGGAAATCAATTCTCTGGGTTGCTATTTAGGCTACCATGTCAGGTGAGCGCCCTCAGGCACCCTGGGGCCTCTTGTTTTTTCTTATTCCTGTTTAGTTGACATTTGGAGTTTTGGTTAAAGTTTGTGGTTAAAGTTTTTTATTCAACCTTCAGGTACAGACTATACCCGGCATTTCTTGTCTGATCGTCACGAAATTTCATATGCAGGTTTTAGGTCATGTCTACATGAGAATGTCCCCTTTTGGTCGTGATTGGTCAACTGGTATGGCTGCCCGAGCCCAAAACCCCAAAACCATTAGCACAGTCTACAGGTCGTATTTATGAACGGATTTCATTGCAACTTCATAGAATGCCTCTGTAAAATGCCTAGATGAGAACGTCCCCGTTTGGGCATGATCTGTCAACTGTGATGGCTGCCCAAGCTCGAAACCCCAAAATTTTTAGCACGGTCTGCAGGTCTTATTTAATATGGACGGATTTCATTGTAACTTGATACGATGACTCTGTATGATGTCTACATGAGAATTTCCCCATTTGGCCGTGATCTATCAACCGTCACAACTGCCCGAGCCCAAAACCCGAAAACCTTTAGCACAGTCTACAGGTCATATTTATGGAGGGATTTCATTGTAACTTCATAGGTTGACTTCATATAATTTCTACACATGAGAAAGTCCTCTTTTGGAAGTGATTGGGCAACTGTCACGTCTACAGGTGCCCAAAGCCCGAAAACCTTCAGCACAGTCTACAGGTCATATTTATGAAGGGATTTCATTGTAACTTCGTAGGATCAATCCACATTATTTATTTATTTATTGGTGTTTAAGGTCACATATTTCTGCACAATGGCTAATCATGACCACGACAGTTTTACGGGTGGAGGAAGCCGGAGTACCCAGAGAGAACCACGAGCAACGGCGAGCAACTGTCAGCTCCCCAACATACTAACTCCACACAAGCAGGGTTAGCATTGGTTGAAGACAGATGCACCATCGACGTGCAGTACGCCTTAGTACACAGTGCCCCCACGTGGGCAATGGGGGTGAAGTGTCTTGCCCAAGGACACAACGCGGTTGCCGCAGGTGGGATTCGAACCGAGGACCTCTCGGCTTGCAGCCTGCACCTCTACCAACTGAGCCACCGCGCCCCCGATCAATCCACATGATGCCCAGATGAGAATGTCCCCTTTTGGTTGCGATCATTCAACCATGATGGCTGCCTGAGACCAAAGCCCGAAAACCTTTTGCACAGTCTGCACGTCATATTTATGGAGGGATTTCATTGTAACTTGATAGGTTGACTTCATATAATGTCTAGATGAGAACGTCCCCTTTTGGGCAACTGTGACGGCAACAGGGGCCCGAAGCCCAAAAACCTTTAGCACAGTCTACAGGTCATATTTATGGAGGGATTTCATTGTAACTTGATAGGTTGACTTCATATAACGTCTAGATGAGAACGTCCCCTTTTGGGCAACTGTGACGGCAACAGAGGCCCGAAAACCTTTATAATATTCCACAGGCCATAATTATGAAGGGATTTCATTGTAGCTTGGTAGGATGACTCCAAGTTTGTGGTTAAAAACCCAGACAAACACCACCACCCCCTACTCCTCCCCACCTCCCCCCCCACCTCCCCCCCATTAGGCTTTTTTTTCTCTTCTTTTCTCCAATATGCATTTTGAACTATTTACAGTCACTACATGTGGAACCTTTTTTTAAACTTCTCCCCCCCCCCCGCACTGCTGGGGGCCAATTAGGCAATTTTTTTTCTTTCGTCAAAAATGCTTGTTTACAGTTTTGGTTAAAAACCCAAACACCACCACCAACCCTCCCCCCCCCCCCCCCCCCCCCCCCCCCCCAATTAGGCATTTTTTTTTTCCCCTCCAATGTGTATTTTTAACTATTTACAGTCACTACATGCAGAACCCTTTTCTTTCTTTCACCCCCCACCCCCAATTAGGCATTTTTTTTTTCTTTCCTCGACACTACATGCAGAACCTTTTTCCTTTTTTTAAACTCATGTAACAGTTGGATTATTTGATTTCAACCAAAGTTGATATGTGTATTTTCCAGCTAGTAATACAGGCCAGGTTTCAATATAGGTTACACAACTGCCCCCCCCCCCCCCCCCCTCCCACACACACACACACAAATTGTCACTTTGGCAATTATTCCCAAAATGCATTTTGAAGGATTGAGAGTTATTACATGCAAAAAAGAAAATTGACTCATGTAGCTCAACATTGCTTTATGTACTGCATGTTTAATCCTTTATCTTACACAAGTTGAGCCAACAGTACAAATTATTTTTCTGAAACCTCAGATTTTTTCATTTTTTATTTACTTCTAACCATGGCTTATTACTCCTTATTGGAACAAGCTCATCAAGTTTGTTCCATTAATAGGTCATGAGGTATGTTTTGAAGTAGAGAAATGAAAAAATAAAATTTGAATAGCAAATTTTGTATATCACGAGTGCAGATATGGCAGATTCGTTAGGTAAACTGTTAACAAAAAATGGGTCCGACTATTTTGCGTCTAAGCATTGCCATTCCTGGGACAGTCGGGCTGCATGCGTGACATCACTCTAGTTAATGTTAAGTTTCCTGTTTACCTCACACTTAGACATTTTCATCCCATGGCCTTTATATTGCTTCCATATATGTATAAAATTAAAATTATTATTTTTTCACTTTTACTTTTAAGAGGTTGTGTTTAGGTCAGCTTTGTCTCATGTTATGAGCCTGTTTGATACACTTCTTGTGTTTGCCAAAGTTACTATCAAAGAGGAATGTTGGTGAGCTATAGGGCGTTGGCATCCTTCTTGTTTTGCTTGGTTTGTATTGTAATGTAACTGTCAATATTCAGAATATTAGAATATTTAGAAGGTGTATATAGGTATGTCAAGCTCAGAACACAAAAGCACTTTAGTGCATTTGCTCTATTATGTTTATTCATATTGTAAAAGCATCTCTGGGTGACATACTGACACATTTAAGATGTGCATAATTAATCTATACTATTTTTATACAGTTATACATTAGTTTAATCAATATTGCGTGTGTTCTCTAAATTGGTAGGTAATATTTATCGCATTACCTCCATTTAACTAGACTTCTTTGTGTATTATCTGGAAAATATTAATTCATAACCATGTATTGGAAAAAAGCTGAATAGCTGGAAGTGGGTGTACTGTAAAGTGAATCATTCATCCAGCACTTCATTAAATGTTTGTTTAATTGGAAAATGAGCTTTTGAATATGGTAGATGATGTTGCTTTTCTAGATCTCAATTGGGGCTTTGAGTGTTTGTAAATTTCTAAAACAGGGATTCTTTTGCCCTCTTTGGAAAAGGGTCTAGCTGGGGCATGGGTGGTCCAGTTGGGAATTTGTTTTGGAAGGGAAAAAACATACCAAGACTAAGAAATTTTACATTTGAATTGAGCAGAGAACATAAAGACCGATACCCAAGCAACTGCATGTATACTACATGTACAAGTAAGTTTTATAACAAGCAGTCACATGGAATCATGTTCACACAATCTCTGCAGTCTCTATTAAACTGTTCTTATACTATTAAACAAGAACTTGTCATTTGCCTTTGAATTAAGAAACTTCTTTAGGCAAGCAATTTACATTTAGTGTTTTTCTGAGGTTTCATGACTACCCAGTTTAGGGCACCAGTTGCACATTAAATTTTTGTTTGAATGGGAACTGAGATTGGGATATTTGGGATAAAGAATTGGGAAAAATCACTGTCAGGTCTGTTTTTTCTTCTTCAGTCATCTTCCAACCCAAAGGCTTGCCTTTGAGTTGGCAGATGATTATAATAGATGGACCGAAGTGACCGAAGGTGGTTTCGTTTGCCAAATGCAACTAAATTTGTTTGGATTTACAGATAATATATTACAGGAATGCCTGTATATTGGCACATTTGCATGCTACCATTTTTAACTCCTAATGTAGCTGCTTTAGATATTGGAGGAAAAACTTGAGGGGCATGTGCCACCTTTGTGCCCATGTTTCTGTTGCCTCTGGTCCTGCTAAAATTGTGATTAATTTGTTTTTAAAATTTTCATGCCCTTGCCATATTTATGTGAAGTGGGGATTAATTGTTATCCTGTCCATCTCTCTGTCCATACTTATGCATTCCGTGAACAAGTCTCTATGTACTCATTATGCTTGATAACTTTGGTTTCCTTTGTGATGGATTGGTGGTGGCTAGGAGGGTTCCTTTTGATAATCAGTTTCCTGCCATATTCACTGTGGCCACCATGGCAGCCATCTTGGATTTTTTGTAATTTTTGCTTGTCCGTGCAATAACTTGAACATGAAATGCACCATGGTTCCCATTTTTTGTGATGAATTAATGGTGAGTAGAGGACGCTTCCGTTTGATAATCAGTTTTCTTCCATATCTAATAGGGCCATTATTGTGGCCATCTTGGTTCTTTTTTAATTTTTGCTTGTCCACACAAAAACTTGAAAATGAAATGCACCATGGATCTTAATTTTTTTGTGATGGATTATTGGTGACTAGTTGGAGGTTCCTTTCAATAATCAGTTTTCTACTATACCCAATATGGCCACCATGGCAACCATCTTGGATTTTTTTGTGATTTTTGCTTGTCCGTACAATAGCTTTAAAAAATAATGACCAAAGGATCCCAATTTTTCCTGGTGTCATAATTAGTGATTGCAGGTATGTTTCTTTCAATAACCAGCATTCTGGCAAATTCCACATGGCTGTCATGCCAAATCATGGAGAGGGGAGGGGGGGGGGGGGGGGTCAGATTCAAAGTTGTTCAAATCAAACCCCTAGGTATATATTTGGGCTTGCTATGGTAGCCCAAATTTTTACTTAGTGCAATACTTAGTGCAATATGAGGAAATTTCTTTAAAAATAATCTTCTTCTAATCCACCAGTCGGAATGCTTTCATATTTGGTATACAACATCTCTAGGGGGAGTCAGATTCCAGTTTGTTCAATTCAAGTGCCTGGGTTAATATTTGGGCTCCATAGAGGAACCTGAAATTTAACTTAGTACAATATGAGGAAATTTCTTCAAAAATCTTCTTCTTCAGATCCACAAGTCAGAATGCTTTCAGATTTGGTATACAACATCTCTAGGGGGATCAGATTCAAGTTTGTTCAAATCGGATCCATAGGTTAATATTTGGGTTGTACCAAGGGGCTTCATAGGGGAGTTCTACATTTTACTTTATGACCAACGGAAGAAAAGGCATGATGCCGGATTATTTTTGTCACTCCTGAGGGACTCAAGGATTGACAGTGTAGCCTATGGAGATGGCTTGCTTAATGTACTCATTCTTGGACTCTCTTTATATTGTGTTCTGTTCAAGATGAGCACTTCAGGCCCTGTGAGGCCTCTTGTTTTAGTTCTCGTAGTACATTAAGATGCATTCGAAATGTATGAGGTATACATTGCAATGCAAAACAACAAAATTTACATTTAGTGGCCATATACTGATGGCACTGCCCAGCAGAGCTCTTATTCCCTATAATTACAAAATGAAGGCCAAGTTTGTTTTTAGCTTAACTTGACAAAGTCAAGATAAGCTATTGCCATCACGCGTGCGGAAGTCTGTTAGTCTGTGAATCTGTGAGTCTCTTCACATTTTCCTTTAGCACGGGCTACACCCCGCAGTTCTTGTCTGATCGACACGAAATTTCATATGCAGGTTTGAGGTCATGTCTAGATGAGAACGTCCCCTTTTGGGCATGATCTGTCAATCGTGATGGCTGCCCAAGCCCGAAACCCAAAAACTTTTAGCACAGTCTGCAGGTCATGTTTAATATGGAGGGATTTCATTGTAACTTGGTAGGATGACTCCTCATGATGTCTAGATGAGAATTTCCCCATTTGGGTGTGATCTGCCAACCGTGATGACTGCCCGAGCCCAAAACACGAAAACCTTTAGCACAGTCTACAGGTCATATTTATTGAGGAATTTCATTCTAATGTGGTGGGTTGATTTCATATAATGTCTAGGTGAGAAAGTCCCCTTTTGGGCATGATTGGGCAACTGTGACGGCTACAGTGGCCCGAAGCCCAGAAACCTTTAGCACAGTCTACAGGTCATATTTATGAAGGGATTTCATTGTAACTTGGTAGGATGACTCCAAATAATGTCTAGATGAGAACATCCCATTTTGATCGTGATTATTCAGCCTTGATGGGTGCCCGAGCCCAAAAACCTTTAACTTAGGCAAAAGGTCATATTTATGGAAGGATTTCATTGTAACCTGTTAGGTTGACTCCATATAATGCCTAGATGATGACATCCCCTTTTGGTCGTGATTGGTCAACTGTGATGGCTACAGGTGTCCGAAGCCCAAAAACCTGGAGCACAGTCTACAGGTCATATTTATGAAGGGATTTCATTGTAACTTCGTAGGATCACTCCAGATGATGCCCAGACGAGAATGTCCCCGTTTGGTTGCAATCATTCAACCATGATGGCTGCCCGAGCCCAAAGCCCCAAAACCATTAGAACAGTCTACAGGTCATATTTATAAAGGGATTTCATTGTAACTTGGTAGGTTGACTTCATATAATGTCTAGATGAGAACGTCCCCCTTGGACGCAATTGGGAAACTGACGGCTACAGGTGCCCGAAGCCCAAAAACCTTTAGCATAGTCTACAGGCCATATTTATGAAGGGATTTCAATGTAACTTGATAGGATGACTCGTTTTGGAATAATTTCACTGTAACTTGGTAACTTTGGTGGAAATACGTTAACTGTGAGGCCACATACATTAACTGTGAGGTCATATTTACCCACCCCTCAGCTCTTTAGTACAGTATACACCTCATATTATTTTTATCAAAAACATAGCATACAGGGAACAGAAATGAATATATTCCAAATTATCACAATTCTTGTCTTATTTCATAATCCTTTCATAAACATTGAACATTTTCCTTTTCATCAAACACAACACACAAGTTAAGCTGCAGTGTCATTGACACTTTCATTTTTTTTTTAGCTCCAAGTTGTGTTATGCCAGATTTTGAGTGATTTTATGCTGGAAAAAAAACACCTATGGCCCCCCCCCCCCCCCCCTCCCCTTCATTGGGGGTGCAGGGGAGGGGGATAGCTTCACTTGGCAATGCAGGCCTCTTGTTTCCTGCTGTCATTATAGCATTAATTCTCTCTCATGCTTAATATGAACGCCCACATTTCCCAAACCGCATGGAACAGAGAACTGTTATTTGGTGTGAAGCATCCAATCAACTGCAACATCATTAATGGTCTTAAATAAATTCGCCACAATCTCTGGGGCTAAAAATTAATCCTAAGAAAACAAAATTGATAGGGATAGGAACGATAAAAGGTAGAGCCCATGCCCCCTCTGGATATCCTGATGTGGAAATCGCTTCTAATTCACGCTTCTCGGTGTGGAGTTCAATATGGCAGATAAGGACCCGGTCGGAGAAAATTATAGTAAAAAAATGGATAAAATGAAAATCCTAAATCTCTGGAAAAAACGTCAAATGACACCTCTGGGAAAAATAACAGTAATTGAAACCTTTCTAGTTCCCCAATTAAATTATTTACTTCTTTTGATCCACAACCCCTCACCAAAATTCTTAAAAGAAATAAACAGCCTGTTGTTCAATTTTATTTGGGGAAATAGTGTAGACAAAATAAAGAGGCGGCGTCTCATATCAGGGTATGCAGAGGGGGGCCTGAAAATGATAGATCTAGAGATACATATAAACACTATGAAGGTCTCGTGGATAAAAAGACTCCTCACAAAAAATAATTTCTCAACGGTTTTTTTCAAGTTCATAGCTAATATTGCACAAATCGGAGAAAATTTTGCGGAACATAAATTTGTTGAAAAGCTAAAAAAGTGCATTGTGTGTCATCCCTTTTGGCTCGATGTCCTGCAATCATGGCAACAGTATATAGTAACATTCAAATGAACAGCAACAGATTTGATTAAGTCCTTTGGTTATAGCAGTGGATTAAATAACATGGAAAAATTAATTATAATTCCAATCTGGAATAAACGTGGAATCAGATGCATTAGAGATATTTTTAATCCAAATGGTAGTCTCATGTCTTATCAAATGTTTAAAGATAGATATGGAAATTTCACCAATTTTATAAGTTACTCTGGCGTAATAACGGGAATTAGAAAAGCAATGAAAGAGTTTAAGTTAGACCAAGAAACAATTGCATCAATCGAACAACCTATTATCTCCACCCCGTATCAAAATATCTTATCAGAAAAAGGTCACAGATTCCTGAAGCTTCAAAATACACAAAAAACATTAAATGTAAATCACAATTGAAATGGGAATCAGAAATCGAATTAGACCTAAACTGGACTACAATATACCAAAATCCATTTAAATACGGTATTATGGACAACAAATTAAAATACTTTCAATACAAAATAATCAATCGAATATTAGGAGTAAACAAATATATAGCTAAATTTAACAATACTCATTCCCCTCTATGCAATTTTTGCAAAAAAAGAAGAAGAAACTATTTCCCACATCTTTTGGTCCTGCAACATAATCAAACAATTCTGGGAGGAATGCCAAATATTTTTACAAGAACAGGACATATCTATCTGTTTGACTAAAAGGAATATACTACTCGGAACAGAAGACCCTAATGACATAATCAATAGTATCGTCATTTTGGCTAAACACCGTAAAAACTGTTATAAATATCAACAAATGTCTCCTAGCCTCGCCAACTTTAGAATCCGCCTAAAAAGATTTTACGAAATAGAGGAACACATATATACAAAAAATAACCTAGACAGTGAATATTCTGAAAAATGGAACAAACTTGACAATATTGCTTGTGAATAATTACCTTTTCCAACATTACCTCTGTAATAATCCGATAGAAGAGGTCATGTGTATTGCGGCATCTCCTAGCCACGTGAGATTGTACCAAGTAATCTGTATAGACACACAGTGTGCGGATGTAAATCCCTCCGACCTGAAATGTCCGTTCCTCAGACATATATATTTGCTTGTAGCCTGTAACGAGTGGTAAGTTTAAGTGCGATTTTGAGCATTCTTTTCTGGAATTCGGGGGCACTAAAATTTGTGGGGGGGACTAAAGACCTGAGACCATTGCAAATTGCACCTTACTTAGAGTTACGCTCATATCTTCTTCATCTGCAAAGTTCCCGGGAACACCGAATCCAGTCACTAGGATGTCTGCCTTCTAACGAGTGAAAACTGAGCTAATCGAAAAAATATGCCTGCATATACAAATAGCGAATTGTCTCAGCAAGGCATTTCAAATTACCCGTTCTATCATCTTTCTCATAGTAGCAGTCTCAATCTAACCCACCAAGCCCACCCCACCTCCACCACAACACACACGAATACACCCACATAAACATAAACACATGCACACACACACGCACCGACCACCCCTCCCCCCCCCCCACACACACATACACCCTATTGTACATATTTATACATACATACAGGGACCAGCCGTGAGGGCGACTAGGGCGATTATGTCGCCCTTCTAAGCCCAAAGTCGGCTAGAAAAATAGTAGGGGCGATTACAAGTCGCCCTCTAAAAATTGGCCAAAAAATGAGGAAAGGCTGAACTGAGTGATGCGAGGTTTACAATTACATGAAAACGATTATTTTCAAAAATCGAATGTGCTCGAGCGTGATAAATGGGCATTTTAATTCGTCAAATAAACGTCCATTTATTTGAAATCACACGACAATCAGTTATCTATTGTCGCTTTTGGCAGATTTTTTTTTATTTCTGTTTTGTTGCGTTTCAGTCGGAGCTTCAATTGTCGAAACGAAAATAGGTGACTTACGCGACTCAACAAAATGACCCAGTTTGAAAGTAGGTTACGTCACTTAGGATGCCGAAAATGTATACACAATGGACGTATTTTATAACACAGTATTTTCATTTCGTTTTGCTGATGACTGTTAACGGTTGGACTGTCTATTCCCAGAAAAACACGAATGGAATTGAAACACATGAAAAAAAAAGCTTTGGTGATGACAAGAAAAGCTTTGTACAGGACACAAGTGTGCATGTGGACGATCTTGAAAAAGGGTCCTCCTAAACACTGGAATGACACGAAATGACACGGTATGACACCGGAATGCCTTAAAAATGATGCGAAATGACATTTCTTTTACAAAATACTCGACCCCAGAATGTATTTTGTTTATTAACTAACAAAGTACCTCCCAAGCAACCTTCTTACATCTGGTCCTGTTCACAATTTCAGACTTAGGAAATTATTAGTTCAGTAGACTTTGGTGAAAGGCAACCACAGGAGGCTGCTGGGGGATTGACACAAGGAAGAGGGGAGGGGTCATGAAGGAGAGGGTAGCAGTGGGGGGATTTTCAGTCAATAATTACACATTGAAAATATGAATGGGGCGGTGGGGGGCGGTACATGAATATTCTTAATTTTCCCCACTTGCCTATGAAGTCTCCCTACATGACTCTGCAGTCTCCCTATTTTTTCTGGAGGGAGACTTGAAGCCTCCCTAAAATTCTCCCCTAGGCTGGTCCCTGCATACATATACATTTTTTCCAATTGTTAGTGTATCTCGCTGTGACAGATTTGGTAACATAATATGTAATATTTTGTATACCCTCTTGCATCTCCTAGCCACGTGAGATTGTACGGAGGATTGTAAAATTGTGGCCTCTGCAAAATATCACCAAATAGACAATTGGAAAAAAAAAAAAAAAAATTATGCAGTGCCATAACTGAATTTATTATCTCTTGGGACTGCGGTCTCTTTGGGAATTCAGGGCTGTTTATATAGCGGCTCTTCCCTACCTTGCGCGACGATAACTGTAAGTCTCCATTAAGTGAGCCCCTGCAGGGAGACGACTTACATAAGCTGTCAGCTTTTTGTCGAATCCCTTCTTTACATTGTAACCCATCTATTTGTTATCTTGTGTACTATTGTGCATTTTGTGTTGTACCTTTCTTATTATTTACTATGTTATGTATACAAGTAACAAATTTTCCAATAAATATTGTTTAAACTAAGTGAGCCCTCAGGGTCGCAACTTACACCGATATATCTGTCTTCACGTAGATGAAGACTTATAAGCTATGGCTAGCATTGTAAGTCTCCCTAGTGAGCTTCTAGGGCCTCAGTTATCAGCTTTTAATGGTCTTCACGTACTGGAAGACCTTTAGCTGCATCATCTAGGCTGAGTTAGTTGTCCTATCGGACATGATACTGTTTGTTAGAGGAGGTTATTCTCTTCAAACCGGTATGGTTTGGTGTGAGTTATTATGTAAATACACTGTATTTATTCATCACGTCCTTCTCTGCACATAGTGTCATTATGGAGTCAGTCAGACGTGAGGGAGCCTTGCGGTTCCTATATTATTTGATGACTAACACAAGAACTATTCAAGTAATGAGGGTGAGGGGGGGGTTCGATATGAATTTGAATCCCCTCCCCCCCTCCCCCCCCCAATTCCTCCCCACTGCCAATGTGTTAAGAGGCAATTACCGGGCAAGACGTAGTTTTCTTCCCATAAACATCGTATGCATTTAAGTATATACGTGCATTTCATGACTTCTTGATTGGCAGCTGGGTCGTGTTCTGTGGCGACCTCATGGGCACATCCACTTTTTATGTGTACCCATACTATGTATGGTACACATAATGCCGGCATCCGGGGTGACCATCCGTCGTTCGTCCATCCTTTGTCCGTCCGTCTGTCTCTCCGTCCATCCATCTGTCCGTCCGGCATCCGTATCCATTTCTTTGGCATTCGATAACTTGATAAATATTGCTTGGATTGTCAAGTTACTTTATATTTGTGTTCAGGTTACTGATGTACCGAGCTGTATAGTTTTTGGTGTAAATCGGATAATTTGATCCTGAGATATTATCCCTTTATCCGTCAAATTGAAAATTCCTCCAATCCCTTTGGCATTCGATGACTTGAAAAATATTGCTTGGATTGTCTAGTTACTTTATATTTGTGTTCAAGTTACTGATGTGCCGAGCTGTATAGTTTTTGGTGTAAATCTGATAATTTGATCCCGAGATATTAAACCTTTATCCTTCAAATTGAAAATTCCTCCAATCCCTTTGGCATTCAATAACTTGAAAAAAATTACTTGGATTGTCAAGTTACTTTATATTTGTGTTCAGGTTACTGATGTGCCGAGCTGTATAGTTTTTGGTGTAAATCTGTTATTTTGATCCTGAGATATTAACCCTTTATCCTTCAAATTGAAAATTCCTCCAATCCCTTTGGCATTTGATAACTTGAAAAATATTGCTTGGATTGTCAAGTTACTTTATAATTGTGTTCAGGTTACTGATGTGCTGAGCTGTATAGTTTTTGGTGTTAATCTGATAATTTGATCTGGAGATATTAACCCTTTATCCTTCAAATTTAAAATTCCTCCAATCCCTTTGGCATGAGAAAACTCAAAAAATATCAATCCCATTGTCATGTTACTTTATATATTTATTCAGGTTACTGATGTGCTGTGCTGTATAGTTTTTTATGTAAATCTGATAATTTGATCTGGAGATATTAACCCTTTATCCATCAAATTAGACACTCCTCCAATCCATTTCTATATGTACCCATACCTTGTATGGTGTACATAATGTCGGCATCCGTGGTGGCCCTCCGTCATACAGCTTTCTGCTAGTTGTGCGTATGGGTACACATCTGACGATTTCATCGGCCTATTTTTAGTTGGTTGGTTTCCTGTGGTTAATCGTCTATATGTCATATACGAGCATATGATTCATCAATAAATTGCTAGCCTTTGGGTACTTGTAAGGCTGTCTAGTCAGTTAACTGGTATTCAGATGATTACATGCAGGATTTAATGCTCACAGGTATAATAAATGAATTATTAGGCAGACACATTATTGTATGATATGGACCTTAGAAACAATGTCGAGTCTTTTAATCATAGCCCGATCCATTTCTAAATCCAGGTTTCTATTAATTTTGTCTTTACACTCTCGTATATTTGCACGTTTCTGGATATATCGGATAGAACATGTCTGGGAGTGTTATTTATTGGAATTTATTATACCTGAATGGTGTCATTTGTGGGTTACCTCAGATGTGTGTTTACTCTCCAGAGATCATCCATTGTGATTCTATTGGACATGTGTATGTTATATATTATATCACCGGTTTTCGACCTATCTACGTATGCCGACTCCGGTATACGTTACAAGTGGGCGATATTAATTACTGAGATCGCTGCGATAGCCTTAGCTTCTGAAATAGCGATAAGACCCAATTTATTAAAAATATTTAATACCTGGGTGACTGTTCGATGAATATATATTGTTATTTGGTACCGCTTTTACTGATTCCAGAGCGCTCCCCTCTTTGTTTTTGAAGAAGATTCCTTCAAAAGGGGGGGGGGGGGGGGAATTTTTTACCTCTCCTCCGCCTTGATAAGTATGTAACTATGAGTGAAGCTGTTTTATCTGTAGATTATATCCTGGATACAACTTGTGTATTATTGTATATGGCGTATGTTTGTAGGGGATAACCTCTCAAATACGCCATCCTAATTTTTGGGGTTTAGTCCGGACTAGCCTTAAAAATTGGGAACTCGTTACATCCAATTAGCATAGTCTTCATGCTAAGAATACGGAATTACTTGAATTTGGCTCCTTATTTATGATATGTCTTCTCTATTACTGTATAAAGAGACATACATGTAATTCCTTTTAAATTTAAATTTCCTTTCACCTTGGACTACAGGCTATGGAACTATGTTGGTCTACTAATTCTGAAGTTCTAGGCCCTTCGCCTTTTTACGATTCAGCTAGTCTGGGCCATTGGTTTATTGTATAAAAATATAAATTTAAAGTAATTTGTATATTTTTTATACTTACCAATGGCCCAGACGGGTATGGCCCTCCCATGAGTGGGCACTCATACCTCCCCGCTGAGTTATTCTGTAGTACTCCTTTCTACAAAGAATGATGTTGGTGCCAATTTCGGTCACTTCCTGTTGGCTGCACATGCGCGGAGAGGAAAAGTATGGAGGGCCAGATAGGAATTTTAATTTTTGGTTTTGCAAGAACATTTTGGGGATTGGGGGGGGGGGGGGGGAGTTCAAAATTTGTATTTGGCCCTTGATAACTTTGAGTTTGCACCAGCTAGTCTGGGCCATTGGTAAGTATAAAAAATATACAAATTACTTTAAATTTATCATTTTTTACTGGGAAAAATCACAGAGAAAGAAGTTGCAGAGAGAATGAGTGTTGCGGTTATGAGTGTTTGAATAATTCAATAATTCAATTTATTTTTTTCAAATGAACAGTTGAGACTTACATATTTTTAATCAAATCACTAAAATAACATTTGTGGAATTAATTGAGTTTTATTGTTTGTGTAACATCCAAAATAAACAAGGAAATGCAAGAACAGCACAGTCAGTCGACCATTATCATATTTCAAGTGTAATGTGAAAAATATCCATATCACTCCTTCATTTCCTTTCGTCATGAATATTAATTATCAGCCCTCGAAATTGGGAGTATTCTACTATGGCAATATACTGTCGTCATAAAAAAGGTTACTATAGCAGTTGCTACGGCAATTTTTTTAAGGAATTAAAATGAATGTACTATTTGTGATGTGTGTTTTGGATTTTAAAAACTCTATTCAAAGCTGTGCAGTGAGTTTTGTTTCCAGTTTCACCAACTCTAAGTCTTCCTACAAAAGGCCCCATTTTCATGAAGATAATCCGAGCTTTCCCCTACATATAATTCACACCACAACATGGAGTTCTATCATTTTAATTACCCGTTAAATTGTGCATGCATGAATCACAGGCAAAAGGAGATAGCCTGTTAAAAAATAATACAAATTTCCTACCTTTTCTCTGAAGTAATTAGCATGATAAATCATATTATCCTTCGAAGCCAAGTGTCAAAATACCCATGGATACGATAGCATAAATGTATCCACAATAGCTGAGCTGATATAATGGCAGTTATTTGCCACTTATTATTTTTTATCCTTATTATGAAGCAAGCACATGTTGTTGTGTTAAAACAAAAGTAGGAAGTGTTCAGTGCTTTCCGAGAACCTCGGCAGTCTCATTTCCTGGCATGCATGCATAATTAGTTTCCACAGCCAATAATAATAATAATTAATATAATTTCAGAAGTTTATGCAGGAAGGTGCGGCTGCATAAATTACTCTGACGTTAGTGTTGCGATTGGCTGTAGTATTGAAAACAAACTTCGAGATGCAAACACTGCCACATGCCTGCAAAATCAAATTACGACAATGCTATTCTTACATCCTGGAGTGTGACACACATTTTTCAATTCCATGCATTTTTTATGCTGTGTCATCACTGATATTTATATCAGTGGACATCTCTTGTTGAAACATCGCATTGGAATGAATGCTAGGCCAGGTTTTACTTTCACTGACACCCATTATCTGCCATGGCTCTGTGCTCACAACCACATCGATAGACCATTTTACTACGGCAATCATTTGCCATCGCAAATTCAAACTAATGCAGCATTTTACTACAGCACTGCCAATTGCCATAATGAATTTTGAGGGCTGAATTATCCAAACAAACTCTCCCTCAGCTCCAACTAAACATGCTTATGAATATTAAAATGTGTACTGTTGGTTGATGAAAACTGAAGTATTTCTTATCACAAGGCTGTTATTATTATTTTCATCAGCTATTGACACTACTTGAATTTCCTTGCATTTCACTGGAAATCAGCTTGAAACAATGTCTGTCAAATTTCCTGAGTGATAAACTAGGTAATGAATGTGGAACACAGAATAACATGCGGCACTGTGAAACACATGGCTGACGGTTTGTGACAATGACTAATTAAGTATTTCTTCGAAAGCGCTTTGATGTACGATCAAAGATTCCAACTTCGACATGTGTTGACCGTTTGTCTTCTCTGTGTGTCTTTGACTATTTGTTAATAAATACGTAACCCTAAAGCTGTTATTTCGACACACGGAATGAAAAATGCGGTACGTAATTGCAAATAGTGGGACAAAAATCACAATGCTTCGTTGATCTGCATGAAAGTAGAAAATACCAATTGGTTGATGACCAAAATGGTAATCGATTATGCATATGGCCAATGGTTAACCAATTAGTCGATTATTCGTGGCACCCCTAGTACAATCCATTCTTTACAAAAATTATACTGACAGTTCTGTCTTTTTCTAGTGTATATGAGCTGAGAATAGGAATTTTGATATATTGTGTCATGAATGAAATATAAAATTTCTGTAAATATTCAAATGAAGGTGGTGTAAACAAACACCAATGATCTTGATCATAATAACAAGGAGCCTTTTTTAAATAGTATGGCCTTCAGCATCCAGAAAAAACTTGTGCAGTTTCTTAGCAATCCTGGTCATTGTCATGGATGCTTGACTCTCTTTTGTAAAGAAACCTCCGTAATTGTTTTCAGAGAACACTCCACTTGACTGGGTACGATTCAAATTGTACAGTTATGATCACATTACAACAAACAAAAGTGGCAGGTACAGTTCATAAGACTTTTCTCTGGTGAGCTAAAATATTACAATATTTGCAACATTTCTCTTTATATGCAACTGGAGCAATCAAATTGCAATTGACAGACGTATCCGATATTCACTGTTTTCCAAATCAAGTTTATTCAGATGACCTTCCCTAGGATTATATTTGAGTGTTTCCAGAATTCTGTAGTTTTCAGCACATTGGTACTTGGATTGATAAAAAAAAGCTCTTGAAAAGTGAGAATATCGAATATTCAAATTATAAAATAATTTTTTGAAGGTCTCAGCATATCATATTTATGAAAAAGAATACAAGTGCACTTCGAGTGCACTCTAAACTAGGAATAAAAAGAAATTCCACACAACAATTTTGTACAAATTGTTTATGTTTACATTCCCTTTAACTAGTTCAGTGCAGGAAGCCTAAACTCTTTGGATGTGCTTCATATCATCTTTCAAATGAAATTATTTTTTAATATGTAAGGATTTGCCTTGAACATAGCAGTTAAAGTCAGGAGTTCCCATTGGCACTCTCCACTAAATTGTAACAAGGCTAAGATACATGAACAAATTTCACTGACCAAAAATAATTTAGAACTCTACCAGTTGAAAACCATATCTACAATCACCATGGTATGTCATGGTTACCCTTGTGACTTCATACCTGAGTTGCAGTCATGATAAAGTCATAGGTTCCAAAAGTAACCTTAACCCTTTAACTAACCTGAAAAGCAGACCACACTTGTAAACAAAATTCTTGAATAACTAATTTTTTTGCATTTTGTGTCTCAAAATCATAGGATATGACCCCTCATTTGAACGAGCTTGTTCCAATGAGGGGGCATAACCTATGTTTTTGAGACAAAAAATGAAAAAATAATGAAAATTAATTTGCGATTTTTGTGAATAACGCTGGCCAGTTTGGGCCGTTACGTTGGGTAAAGGGTTAAACACTGATAAATAAATATAACATGGCAAAGGTTATTTGTTTGTAATGTTTTAATTCAGTAATTTCTTTTTTTGCAGGTTGAAGCAAATTCATCACCACTTTTGGGAGATAAACATCAATACTCAGGGTTGGTAGATTTTAGTATGAATCTGTTTTACAGAGACTGTTTGACTTTAGATGTAAAAAGATTAAAAATCTGTTTCTCATGCCCTACCACATGGTCATTTGGCAACCACATGCTCTTTTTTTTATTACCAAAGCAGACTAACTAAATTCAAAATTAATTGATTTGTGTCAAATTTGTTAAGGTAATAAAATGGATAAAATCATCTGTGGAGTGCAACAAGGTACCATTAGCAATGCTAAAGCATTGCAGATGGTGCCTTGTTGCACTCAATGGACAAAATACATGGCTGCTCATTTTATTCGATAGCTTTATGAGGCCTAAAAGATAAAACAAACCATGTGAACACCTCTAAGTGTAAAGAAATAATAATTACAATATTTTTAGCTCAACTTGCCGTCAAGTATGAGGTATTGTGATGGGTTGCGATCCTCCGTTTGTATGTCGATATGTTTGTCCATCTGAGCAAACAAATCAGGTTTATGTGCCTAGTTGTTGGTACACAGCACTGTTATGTGTCTAGTCTGATTTATGTGACTAGCCACATAAAGTTGAACTAACAAATGGCATTTATGTGTCTAAAAAAGTTTGTTTTGTTACAAAAATGTTTTTTTATGTGGCTAAAATGGTTTATGTGGCTAAAAAGTGGGTTTTGTATTTTCAGGGATAGAGTTAGGGTTAGGGTCAGTAAGCTGAAAGGGTTAGGGTTTGCTACCACCTAGAAATTAGACTTTAAAAAGAGTTTTTAGTGGTTGTCCATGCATTTTAAATTCCTCAAATATTTTAGCCACATAAACCTGATTTGTAGGAGTGTCCATCCATCCATCCATCCATCCATCCATCCATCCATCTGTTCACAATTCCTTTAGCACAATCCTACAGGCCACAGCTCTCGCCCAATCAGTTCCAAATTTCATATGTGGCTTTGGGACAATGTCTAAATGGGAGCCATCAAATTTTTCCGAATTTTTCCGAATTTTGTTGAAAAATGCCATCTTAGATTTGGCATATAAATTGTCAACAATTTCATTGGCACACCCTACAGGCTGCATTTCTCACCTGATCTTCTTATAATTTCATATGTAGCTTTGGTGTGATGTCTAGATGGGAGCTAACAAATTTTTAGAAAATTCGTTGAAAAACATAGTTGCCAGCAGCCACCTTGGATTTGGCTTATAAATTGTCAACAATTCCATTGGCAAACACTACAGACCGCATCCCTCACCCAATCAGTTCCAAATTTCATGTTACTTTGGGGTAAATGTCTACATGGGAGCTATTGAATTTTTACGAGTTTTGTTGAAAAACATGGCCGCTAACAGTCATCTTAGATTTGGCATATAAATTGTCAACAATTCAATTGGCATACCCTACAGGCCTCATCTCTCACCTGATCTCTTTCAAATTTCATATGTAGCTTTGGTGTGATGTCTACATGGGAGCTATCAATTTTTTCTGTATTTTATTAAAAAACATGGGCGCCATCGGCCATCTTGGAATTAGTATAGAAATTGTCAGCAATTCCATTAGTACACCCTACACTTCGCATGCCTCACCCGATCTTTTTCAGATTTCATATGTAGCTTTGGTGTTATGTCTTTTCTGTAGAAACTTGATTATTTGACTCTATGTTATAGCCCCCATATTATATTGAGATTGCTGTATCCTTAGTTGATAATTCTACAAGTTTGATATTTTTCTGCATTTTCTGTCTGGTCTGACTCATTTACACTGAGTGACCTTTGTTTACATCTTTGTTACACTAATCTATTGTACATATAGCTGTTGATTGTTTAAGTAGGTCAAGGACCTTGTTTACTTGAATTATGATAGAATCACCTAGAAACTAATAGAACTTTGCAGAAACTTCCTCTTCTGGGACATTCTTTCTGGGTACTATATAAAGGTTTGTCAACAGAATTCAAAAACTCATTTTTAGAAAGCCATTTCAGAAAGACTCACTTCAGTCTGCTTCAGTTGGAAATTATTATTGTTTCAGAACAGTGCATTTAATATAGAAGCAGTGCTTTTTTGTGAATTTGGAAGATTGATTCCAAAAGAGAATTTTGAAGAGAATCTATTCGTCTTGGAAAAGAGAATTTATACTTTCTGTGAAACAGAATATTATTTTGTGAAAAGCCAGGATTCTACTGGATTATTTGGTAATTACCTGTGGTGCCAATACTTCTTGGATTTTTACTTCATTTGAATTTTGTGGAGCTTTTTATTATATTTTATTGGAGACTGCTGAAATTTCTAAGTGAAATTTTTTTTACAAATCTCCGGGATATTGTTTCTGAAGACAAATTCTTGGATTTAATACTACCAGCTGGTAACTTTCTTCACGAGATACTTCACCATTGGATTACTGGATTCTGTCAAACTGTATTTTGGACTAATTCTATAATTGATAAGTACCACTGTTTTTATTTTCTGTAAACCAATTAGTGTAAAAGATCTTTGTACCATTTTTTTTACATTAATTTTTTTTAATTAAATTTCAGAATAGTTAAATTCATAGTTATTGTTGCTAATTCTCAGATTTCTTTCTGTTACCAATATCAATAATATTTCAACACTGTAACAGAAATTGGGGGCTCATTGCCGAGATTGAATATAAGATAACGAGAAAGCTTTATTTGCATATTGCAATTATTATTTTGGCTCACTTTCAAAACATTTAAACTTTCTTAGAAAATTTCAGTAGTATTATTTATATAATCTGAGAACCAGCAAACCTTTTCATCATGGTATTTATTGTGACAGAATTTATTTCTGTGTTTGAAAGCTCCCCTAATTTGGCCCTTTTAGAATCTCTTAAGAAGGAGGATTTATTCCAACTAGCTCAGTATCTAAAATTACCTGCCACCCCTGGTCTGAACAAACATAAACTTAAACAGCTCATTGTTAATCATATTGAGGAGAGTCTTTTGCGTCAGTCTGGGGCGCTTGTCTCTGAACCACAACCTACTGATGCTCTTGAACTCAAAAAGTTAGAATTGGAACTAAAGAGATTAGAAATGCAACAAGAAATGAAAAGGCAGGAAAATGAAATGAAATTAAAAGAATTAGAGGCCCAAAAAGAAAAAGAAGATAGAGAAAATGAAATGAAATTAAAAGAAATTCAGGCTCAAAAAGAGGATAGGGAATTAAAATTAAGAGATATTGAAACTCAAAAAGAAATGGAACAAATTCAGGCTCAAAAAGAAATGGAACAAATTCAAGCTCAAAAAGAAATGCATTTAAGAGAACTAGAAATTCAGGCCCAAAAAGAAATAAAAATTAAAGAATTAGAATCTCAACGTCAAGGCTCAAATGTAATCTCACCAAGTAGATTTGATGCAACTAAACATGTTAGGCTAGTTCCCCCATTTCAAGAAAAAGAAGTTGATAAATATTTTTCACATTTTGAAAAAATGGCAGCAAGTTTAGAATGGCCAAGGGATGTCTGGACTCTGCTATTACAAAGTGTTTTGAAAGGGAAGGCTCAAGAAATCTATTCTGCTCTATCTTCTGAGCAAAGCAATAATTATGACAATGTTAAAGAGGCTATACTTAAGGCACATGAACTTGTTCCAGAGGCCTATAGGCAGAAATTATTACAAAAGCGAAAATCAAACTCATGTGGAATTTGTCAGAGAAAAGCAAAATTTATTTGATAGGTGGTGCCATTCAAAAGAAATAGGGAAAGATTTTACAAAATTAAAGGAAATGATGCTGATTGAAGAATTTAAAGGAAAGATACATTCAGATATAAAGGCCCACCTGGATGAACAAAAAGTTGACACATTAAACAGAGCAGCAGTACTAGCAGATGACTACGCCTTAACTCATAAAATGAGTCAGAACTCCACAAATTTGTGGCTCCACAAGAATTCTTTCCAAAGTGCACCTAGACCAACTTCAGATAAAACTCATCCTTCCAATCATCCTTCCAATCCTCCAAACTTTTCACCACCCAAATTTAATAGGAAGCCTAATGAGAATAAATCATCTAATGCCAGCCCTACACCATTACGACCCAACAGTTCAACTAAAACTTGTAATTATTGTAAAAAACCAGGGCATTTACTATCTGATTGCTGGCTGTTAAAACGGAAAAATGAGTCCTCTACTTTATAGAATGCACTAGCCCTGAAAATTATGTTATAATGCAAGATGCTTTAGAAAATTATAAGCCATTTATCTTTGAAGGCTTTGTTTCCCTTGGTGGGGATAAGCACTGTTCGTTACCAATAAAAATACTGAGAGACACAGGGGCTACTCAGTCTTTAATGTTAGAAGGCATTTTGCCATTTTCTGAAGAAAATGCTGCAGGGGCACAAGTTCTAGTATCAGGTATTGAGTCAAACTCTTTAAAAAATGTCCCACTGCATAAAATAAATTTGAGAAGTAGTTTAGTAAATGGGACTGTGACAGTAGGAATCAGACCTACTCTACCTGTAAAAGGTATTTCTTTATTATTAGGAAATGACTTGGCTGGTGACAAAGTCATTGTAGAACCTCAAGTGGTGGGTAAGCCGAGCACAGATGAAAGTATTATAAATTTGAAGGAATGTTTTCCTTTTGCCTTTCCAGCATGTGCTGTGACTCTGTCCATGGCAAAGAAAGCTGAGGTTGATAACAACCTCAATTGTGTTGATCTGAACAGCAAAGCTGAGGATAAGGACAGTCACAGAATTGTGGATTCTAAAGACATTGATTTGTCTCAGACATTTTTGAGTCAATATGATGAAACCTCCAGAAAATGTAAAGAGGCTACTACACCTGAGAGTGATAGGGGAACCTCCTTGAATGTCATTTCCCGGACTTCTTTAATTCAGGAACAGGAAAGTGATCCTGACCTTGCCAAGCCGCTTGAAAGGGCTATAACAGAGGCAGAAGCCCAAAACTCCCCTGTCTGTTATTTAAAAAAATCTGATGTACTCATGAGGAAATGGCGACCACCAGAAGTACCCTCCAATTGTGATTGGGAGGTTATTTATCAAATAGTTGTCCCCACTAAATACTGGAATGAAATAATAAGCCTGGCTCATGAAAATCCAATGGCTGGACATTTGGGAGTTAGGAAAACCTACTCTCGTATTCAACAGTGTTTTTACCGGCCCAAGCTTCGACAGGATTTTGTCGAATTTTGTAAAACCTGCCACACTCGTGAAATAGTAGGTAAACCCAACCAGAAGATTCCTCCTGCCCCTCTTCAACCAATCCCTGCTTTTGAGGAGCCATTAGTAGAATTATTATTGATTGTGTTGGCCAATTGCCTAGAACATGATCTGGAAATGAATATCTTCTTACCATCATGCATGCTTCTACATGATTTCCTGAGGCTATACCTCTAAGAAATATTAAAACTAAGACTCTAGTTAAGGCCTTGATAAAATTTTTCACGACTTTCGGTCTACCCAGGTCAGTGCAATCGGACAAAGGCTCAAATTTTATGTCAAACATTTTTCAGCAGGTGATGTATGAGCTCAAAAGCAGAACACATCAAGTGCCTACCATCCCGAAAGTCCAGGTGCTCTTGAACGCTTTCATCAAACACTGAAGACCATGATAAAGGCCTATGGGGAGGATAATGAGAAGGATTGGGATGAAGGAGTACATCTCCTCTTATTTGCAGTATGTGAGACTGTATCTCTGGGGTTCAGCCCTTTTGAATTAGTGTTTGGACACTCAGTGAGGGGTCCACTCACTGCTTTGAAGGAGAAATGGCTCGAAGAAGAGCCACCTGAAATTTCTCTTCTGGACTATGTGTCCACTTTTAAGGAAAAATTGCACCAGGCCAGAGAAATGGCAAATAAACAATTACAGAAAGCCCAGAGTCATTTGAATACCTGGTATGATAAAAAGGCGAAATTTCGAACCTTTAAACCTGGGGACAAGGTGCTAGTATTATTCCCTTTAAAGGGCAATGCTTTACAAGCAAGATATTCAGGCCCTTATATTGTTAAGCACAAGATCAGTGATACTGATTATGTTGTTGAGACTCCTGACAGACTCAAAAATACTCAGCTGTGCCATATAAATATGTTGAAAACATATTATGAGAGAGAACCAAGCTCTCTACCAGTCTCAACAGTCACCCACATGGATGAGGTGGAAATTCCTGTGGAGGATATTCATGAAGGCAGCAAAAATGTACCTCTGAAGTTACAGAACTCAGATGTCCTGAGAGATCTACAAAATAAGGTGGATTATTTACTGCCTGACCAAAGAAAAGATTTAGTTGATTTAATTTTCAAATATCAACACTTATTTCCCGATGTGCCAAGTAGGACATCAGTTATTTTTCATGATGTTGATGTGGGAGGAGCAAACCCCATCAAACAGCATCCATATAGATTGAACCCTTTCAAAGCTGAGATCATGCGAAAGGAAATACAGTATATGCTGGGCAATGATATAGAACCTAGCCATAGCAATTGGAGTTCGCCCTGTATTCTCGTTCCAAAACCTGATGGGAGTTACCGATTTTGTATGGATTACTGAAAAGTGAACAGCCACACCAAAACAGACAATTATCCAGTTCCAAGAATTGATGACTGCATTGACAAACTTGGCCATGCTAAATTTGTGACCAAATTTGACTTGTTAAAGGGTTATTGGCAAGTCCCTTTAACAGAAAAAGCAAAAGAAATATCTGCTTTTGTTACCCCATTTGGGTTGTATCAATATAAAGTAACCCCTTTTGGCATGAAAAATTCTCCTGCAACGTTCCAGCACATGGTTAACCACTTAATTGCAGACCTAGATCACAGTGAAGCTTATATTGATGATGTTATTATACACACAGATACAAATTGGACTGATCATCTAAAGCATATTCAAGAATTTTTTGACAAAGTGACCCAAGTCAACCTAACTATTAACTTGGTAAAATCAGAATTTGGCAAACCAACTGTAAATTATTTAGGTCATGTGGGTCAGGGGCAGATGAGGCCGATTGCGGCAAAAGTTGACCAGTTTATTGAGCAAAAGGGTTAAGTTTGTTTGGACTGAGGAATGCCAGAAATCCTTTAACAGAATAAAAACTTTATTAAATAATTCCCCTATCCTGGCCAGTCCCAATTATGAAAAGCCCTTCAAATTATTTATAGATGCAAGTGATAATGGAGCAGGTGGGTATATTGCCCAGGAAGATTCCCAAGGTATTGATCACCCTGTATGTTATTTCTCCAGAAAATTTCTCAAACATCAAAAGAATTACTCTACAGTAGAAAAAGAAACTTTGGCTCTAATTTTGGCATTAACCCATTTTGATGTGTATCTAGGAACCACCCAATGCCCAATTACAGTTTACACCGATCATAACCCCTTACCTTTTATCAATAAAATGAAAAACAAGAATCAAAGATTATTGCGGTGGAGTTTAGCCGTTCAAGAATATAATTTAGAGATTAGGCATATTTCAGGAAGAGATAATGTTGTAGGAGATGCTCTTTCCAGAATACCCTAATTTAAAATGATCTGATCTGTCCCCAATTCACTTTAAGTGTATATATAAGTTTATTAAAATTTTGTGAAGATTATGGTGTGTGTATTGTAAACCAGTCAGAGTCTGCTAAAATTATATAAAAAGTTTTCAGTACCTTCAAACTTTTTCTTTTAAGGCGGGGTGTGTTATAGCCCCCATATTATATTAAGATTGCTATATCCTTAGTTGACAATTTTACAAGTTTGATATTTTTCTGCATTTTCTGACTGGTCTGACTCATTTGCACTGAGTGACCTTTGTTTACATCTTTGTTACACTAATCTATTGTACATGTAGCTGTTGATTGTTTAAGTAGGTCAAGGACCTTGTTTACTTGAATTATGACGGAATCACCTAGAAACTAATAGAACTTTGCAGAAACTTCCTCTTCTGGGACATTCTATCTGGGTACTATACAAAGGTTTGTCAACAGAATTCAAAAACTCATTTTTAGAAAGCCATTCCAGAATGACTCACTTCAGTTGGAGATTATTATTGTTTCAGAACAGTGCATTTATTATAGAAGCAGTGCTTCTTTGTGAATTTGGAAGATTGATTCCAAAAGAGAATTTTGAAGAGAATCTATTTGTCTTGGAAAAGAGAATTTATACTTTCTGTGAAACAAAATATTATTTTGTGAAAAGCCAGGATTCTACTGGATTATTTGGAAATTACCTGTGGCGCCAATACTTCTTGGACTTTTACTCCATTTGAATTTTGCAGAGCATTTTATTATATTTTATTGGAGACTGCTGAAATTTCTGAGTGAAAGTTTTATTACAAATCTACGGGATACTGTTTCTGAAGACACATTCTTGGATTTAATACTACCAGCTGGTAACTTTCTTCACGAGATACTTCACCATTGGATTATTTTTATACTATACCAATGACCCAGACTTAGCTGGTGCTAACTCTTAAATTCTAGGGCCAAACACAAATTTTGCCCCCCCCCCCCAATTCCCCAAATTTGCATCAAAATCCAAAAATTAGATGTTCTATGTGGTCCTCCATACTTTTATCCACTGCGCATGCGCAGTGTCAAGGAAGTCCGAAATTGGAGCAGAATCCTCATTCTTTGTTTGGCCCTTCAATCAGTAACATCACACTGATATCTGTGCTTAAAATCTCAGTTTAAATGATGCCAGACACATAATCATGAGAGAAATGGTGGACCTAAGGTTGAAATAAAAGGATAAGAGGAAGAAACAGTGGAAGGATGTGTTCAGGGCTGTAACTTATAATGTTTATGCAAAATTATTTCATGTTCCCTAATTTCGGGGCATGGACCTGATATTTTCATTCTTGCTATGAAATTTCCATTGTTTGTTCAGTGTTTCCTATCTCCCTTTCCTTAATACCAGCCTTGCTATTCTTCCATGCTTTTGGCATAATTAGGCTTTCCCAAACCCAGTTTGGGAAAGACTATTGTTATTCTTCTTTTTCAAAATTTTTCTTCTCTATATTTTTTTTTTTTTTCTTTTTTTTTTTCTTTTTTTTTTCCTCCCTGAATTTTGTCTGTAAAATCTGGTGAAATGCGGTTTCGTCATATCTGTGAAAACACGTATTTTCAAAATATTCTGCCAAAACCTTCAAAATTTCGCCATTTTTCGAATGTCTCAAAATTGTTTACAGTTATTTAGCTCAAATTTTCCACACATTTAGAGCATAATATGATAAAGCTAAATCACCACTCAGATCTTTCAACTTTAACCCCCACTGACCAAAAATGACATGATTATAGAATTTTTCTTCAAAATTGACCAACTTCAAGGGCAAATTTCTCTAATAACAAGGTTGTTGTAACAATTATTTTGGTTTGGATAGATGCAACAGTGATTGCAGAAGAAAGTTACTGTTTACTTTTTAATCTCAAATTTAACCCTCAAGCACAATGAGGGTGAGAATAAGAATACAGTTTGAAAATACCAAAATTAGACAACTTTGGTTGCTTTTTCCATCATTTTGGAAAAGGGTTAATTTCAAACACTTTTTGTGTACGTATTCACAATTGACTACCGAGCATATTTGCTGTTGTAAGTTTGGTTGTAAAGTTTAACCCTATCCCATTCTGGTTGCATAAAAGTAGGTACCGTCCAAAAAAAACTCCAATTTTTTCAGAATTTGGTAAGTTTAGGTGACGATTTACTCCATTTTTAATTGCTTGAGCTCTGAATGTTTTCTATAGCTGCTTGCAGCAGTCAAAGTATGACAAATTTTGTTGTATATGTTATTATTAAAAGTTTAACCCTTGGCAGATTTGAGACTTCCCATAAGGGTACTGTCGGAATATTTGTTATTTTCGCCAACTTCAATAGCAAATTTTCTAATTGCAAGGTAGTTGTAATAATTATTTTGGTATGGCTAGATGCAACAATGATTGTGGAAGAAAGTTACTGTTTACTTCTTAATCTCAGATTTAACCCTCTAGCACAGTGGGGGCGAGAATAAGAGTAGCATTTGAAAATGCCAAAATCAGCCATTTTTGGTTACCTTTTCTATCATTTTGGAATGGGTTAATTTCAAACACTTTTCATGTACGTATTAACAATTGGCTATCGAGCATATTTGCTGTCATTAGTTTCGTTGTAAAGTTTAACCCTATCCCATTCTGGTTGCATAAAAGTAGGTACCGTCCAAACAATTTCCAATTTTTTCACAATTTGGTAAATGTAGGTGGCGATTTACTCCATTTTTAATTGCTTGAGCTCTGAATGTTTTCTATAGCTGCTTGCAGCAGTCAAAGTATGACAAATTTTGTTCTATATGTTATTATTGAAAGTTTAACCCTTGGCAGATTTGAGACTTCCCATAAGGGTACTGTCAGAATAATTGTTATTTTCACCAACGTTTACATGCACTTTCTCAGCACTAGAGCCATATTGTCTCAAAACCTTTTCCATGAGAGGATTGGGCCTTAATCCAAGAACAATTTTGCTGTTATATATTTTATTCAAAGTTTTAACCTTCACCCAGTTTTCAGGCCTTGAATTTGAGTGCCCTAAAATTCTTCATAAAATTGGCTAATTTGGAGCTCACTTTTTTTCCATTTTCGAAAGGAATATCGGAAAATAATTTACATGTTCGTATTTACAATTGCCTACCGAGCATATTTGCTGTTGTAAGTTTGGTTGTAAAGTTTAACCCTATGCTCAGTCTGTTTGCTTAAAGATAGGTGCAGTTCAAAAAAACTCTCGTTTTCAGAATTTGGTAAGTTTAAGTGACGATTTACTCCATTTCTAATTGATTGAGCGCTGAACGTTTTCTATGGCTGTATGCAGCAGTCATAGTGTGACAACTTTTTGTTTTATATGTCATCATTAAAAGTTTAACCGTTGGCAGATTCGAGACTGCCCATATGGGTATGGTCGGAATAATTTTAATTTTCATAAAATCACTGAATATTGATAAGCGTGCAGTGGTAGTTTGGAATAGAATATCCGAAAATGCTTTCGAAATTCGGATTCACAGTTCAATTCCAAGAATATTTTCTGTTATAAGGTTGCTGTAAAGTTTAACGCAATCCCTGTCTCAGATGCATAATGGTAGATGCCCGCCGAAAAAAACTCATTTTTTCAGAATTTCGTAGGTTTAAGTGACAATTTACTCCATTCCTAATTCATTGAGCGCTGAATGTTTTCTATGCCTGCATGCAGCAAGCATAGCATGACAACTTCTGTTTTATACGTCATTATCAAAAGTTTAACCCTTGGCATATTTAAGAGTTCCCATGTGGGTATAGTCGGAATAATTGTTATTTTTGTAAAATCCCTGAATATATTTTTTCCAATGATTTTTACTGAAATTTCTTGGGAGTTTTGGCTTGGTAACAGAATGTTTATTCTGTTTTTCCCCATGGTTACGACCTCACCCTAGGGTGGTTAGGCATTTCAGTCATGCATCTACCATCCGATGTACTTCAGTTTCTTCTCAGGAAGCCTCTGTTTTACATCAGATAGTGTTAAAATTGGTTACTGATTTCAGGCCATATTTTCAGTGCCTGGAGTCTTGTTTCCAGTTTTATTCACTTTTGTTTACAATGAAAACGGTTACTTCTGACAGTGATTCCTTGTCTTCTATTTAGTTCTGCTCATAGCCAGATACATTATATTGTCTGTAAGTGTAACATTAATTTTTAGACATGTTTTAAAATTTTTGTCCACACTTAGGCTTTTTTGGGATCCATTTGGGCTCATCGTTCCCATTGGGAACTTGGGCTCATCTTGAAAATTTTTTCGAAAAAATTTTTTCTTTTGAATTATTTTTCGAAATGTTTGTAATGGATTATATTATTATCATGTATCTTGTTTTCAAGGGTTAGTGCGAGTACGATGACTGTTAAACTTTTTTCATAATAAAAGAAGTTTGTTCAAATTGTAATTTGAGGAAGTCTTCCTCTGATTCTCATGCTCAGTGTATTTCTTGTAGTCAGTGTACTCGCATTAATTCTTGCTCTGTGTGTGCCAATTGGAATGACAAACGTTGGAGACGTGTGTCACGGTATATTGTTAGTCGTGAGAGGTCCATGCCAGTCCTCTCGCCACAGGGTCACTCTAGTTTTTCAGTCTCTTTTTCAGAGGAACAAGAACAGGGTGATGTTTCCGAGATGTCTTCACGAAGTGTGCCTCCAGACAAATGAAGAGCTAGTGGCAAAAGTGCTCAATGAAATTCGGCAAATGCCTAAGAGATCCCTAGTAGGATCGACAGCATTGTCGCCCGCTAGCTTGCATGGTGAAGCAATCATTCACGAAATGGTTGTGACGCCGGGTTCGTCCGTTGCGGTCCAGTGAAGGAGATCGGGTGCTGGGTGCACTATAAACATGGATCGTGCACACCCGGCGACGACAGATCCGAGGATGGAACGGAGGAGACCAGTCAGTCCGGTACCTTGCTCGTCCAGGTCTGCCCGGACCGCGAGCGAGAGAGGCCCACTCTCTCTTACAACAACATCTGGGACCAGATGTTGTTGTACGTAACGTTTGTCAGTCGGAGCATACGTCCACTCCTCGGGACGCTCCGTCGTATAGACAGTCTGGCGCAACTAGTCTATTGGCTTCCTCATCCTCATGGCAGCACACATGACCGCAACTTGGCTACGTGACTTCTGATATCCAGCCTGCTTCACCGACAAGAGATTCCACGTCGATCAGGTCACGCCTTTCATCAATATTAGAAATAAATTTGAAACGGCAGGACAGGGCGTGCCGAGAGTTACTCTGCATTTGGACGACCAGCCAGAAGACTTGGAGTTGTCATTGCCGGCGTCCATGTCTATTAACTCCAGTATACTGGAGACGACAATCTCGTCTAATAGAATTAATTTAGACGCATTATCTTACGCAGATCACCTTACCAGAGCGTTATCATTACATCTCGAAGGGAAAGAATTCCAGGATGTTCAAACTTCCTTAAGAGTTCTTTCGAGGGCTATAGCATATTCTACGTATAACTCTGCCCTTTCAGTGGCAAATCTGGAGTTAGACGTGATGCTGCCCTGGCTGCATCCACTAGAGTGGATAGTAAGGTGAAAAACTCTCTTCGAGTCGCTCCGGTCTCCAGAGAGCTTCTCTTGGATGGAAAGCTTTCTATACTCTATGATCAGATTACTAAGAAAGCTTCGGATTCTCTGCTTTTTAAATCCGCTTCAAAAAAGTCGGACTCAGTAGAGAGGAGTAAGGCAGGCACTTCGGGGGCGAATACGTCCAAGGGAAGTTCCTATAGAGGATCTAAGAAAGCCTCTACGTCTTACTCCAGAGACCGTCAGAGTAGCGACTCAGGTAGGGGCCCTTATGCTGGCCGAGATAACCAGTCAGACGCCCCTAGGTTGACTGGACGAGGTGCGGGTCATGGAGGACGTGGTTTCTCCTCCCGCAAGCCTCGCAGGGCTAGGAGGTGATGGTCTAAACCTCTATTGCATTCCAGTCGGCGAAAGGCTGTCGATATTCTTAACCAATTGGTTGTCAATTACGGACGACCCATGGGTGCAAGGGATGATTTCCGAAGGTCTAAAACTGTCCTTCAAGGAGAAACCTCTGTTAACTCGAAGTCCACGTTGGACTCAGCTTCCGTAAAACGTTCAGAAGAGAGAATCGTTTCTATCAGAAGTTCAATCTCTTCTGGACAAGAATGCTATAGAGGTCGTAGAAGACCAGGAATCTCCAGGTTTCTACAGTCACCTGTTTCTGGTTCCCAAACCAGACGGCTCGTTTCGTCCAGTTATAGATCTGAGCTGGATAAACAAGCTAATCGTGGCTCCGAAATTTTATATGGAGACCATCCGATTGGTCAGAGCGAGCATTCGAGTGAACGATTATGCTGCGAGCATAGATCTCAAAGATGCGTACTTTCACGTCATGGTACATTCGGCATTGAGAAAGTATCTTCGCTTCGCTGTCCTAGGAGTCGTTTATCAGTTCCGAGCAATGTTATTTGGTCTGAATCTAGCACCCTGAGCATTCACTCGAATAATGAACTCGGTAATGACTCATTTCCGAGCTCATTCATCTGTAGTCATGTCTGCCTACTTGGACGACATTCTTCAGAGGTACGGCAACAAGTTAACGCTTCAGAATGATGTTCAGAGTCTGCTTCAATTGCTCCGACGTCTTGGTTTCATAGTAAACGAAAAGAAGTTGGATCTAGTGCCGTCCAAGTCATTCACCCACCCGGGAATGAGCTTCGAGATGCACAACAATCTCGTTCATCTGCCGTTAACCAGAGCGAAATTAGTCAGTTGTTACGCTCGCTTTTGTCTTCACTCAGATGTAGTAACAGCAAGAGAATTCATGAGACTGACAGGTTTGTGCGGAGCCGCTGCGGATCTTTTTCTGATGGGGCGGCTACGCACTCGTCCACTCCAGATATTTTTTACTCAGAATTGGAGTGTGAAGACTCATTTGCTCGAAACGAACATCGTCTTGTCAAATCAAGTGAAACAAGAGATTCAGACTTGGGCAGATATTCAGTGGTTAACTCAGGGAGTACCACTGCAACTGCCGGATCCAATTTTTACGACAATGGCGGATGCGAGTCAAACAGGTTGGGGCGCAACTTTGAGCCCAACAGATTCGAGGTGCCAGGGTCTTTGGGATCCGCAGTTCCTAAACAAGCACATAAACATCAAAGAGGTGATGTCGATGTGGCTTGCGCTACGTCAGTGGATGAACATTATTCAGAATTCGCATGTTCAAATTCTGTCCGACAATTCGACAGTAGTAGCGTATATTCGGAACCAGGGAGGCACTCATTCCATTCCGTTGTTCAATTTAATGGAAAGGATCCTTCTGTTTGTCCTAGAGCATCAAGTTCTCCTATCTGTCCGTCATATTCCGGGTCGTCTGAACGTTCTAGCAGACTCCCTTTCTCAGAAAGGTCGCATGTTGCCGTCAGAATGGACTCTCAACAAACGAGTATTCAATCAGATTTGCTACCAATGGGATCGTCCTATGATAGACTTGTTTGCAACGCATCTCAACAATCAGTTGCAGACGTATGTGTCGCCATGCCCAGATCCTTGAGCGTTCGCAGTAGACGCTCTCTCTATCTCTTGGGATGGAATAATAGGATACGCGTATCCTCCAGCTCCGTTGATTCAACAGATAGTGCTAAAAATCAAGCAATTCCACTGCAAGATTCTGTTGGTAGCATCTCTGTCACCCCAGAGATCATGGATAAATCTACTCAGGTGTCTGTTGTGGGACATCCCGCAGAAGCTTCCTCCACAGGAGGACCTTCTTTCGCAGGGGAAATCGCACACTCTGCGTCACAACCCGCAAGGTCTCAACCTTCACGTATTTCCGTTGTGCGGTCCTTCTTGCACGGCAAGCATTTTACAGGACGAGCAGTGGATGCAATTTCTAACTGTAGGAGGACCTCCTCTTCGCTAAATTATGCTGCTAAGTGGAAGGTTTTCTATCAGTGGTGGATGGATCATTCTGTTGATATTTATGATCACTCCATTCCAGACATTGCTAATTTTCTGGTCTACTTGTTTGATGAGATCAAACTGCAGCCAATAACTATTAAGGGTTATAGGTCTATGCTATCGGATACCTATGCTCATCATGATAGCTTACTAATTCGATCTAATGTCTCTTTATCTAAGTTAGTGAAAAACTTTTCGATAAATAGACCTAGAACCCTTAGGTTAATTCCTAAGTGGAATTTAGCTTGGGTTCTTCTGAAGCTAAAAGAAGTGCCATTTGATGCCTCTTGATACAGTGGACTTAAATTCTTATCTTATAAGACAGCTTTTCTCTTAGCCTTCTCTTCTGCCAGAAGAGTTAGTGAGCTTCATGCACTATCAGTTGATGATTCTCACTATCGTTGTGTTGGTAATACTATTACTTTGACTACTAATGTTGGATTTTTGGCTAAGAATCAGGCTCCTAATAAGTATCCTGAACCTATTGTTATTAAGGCTCTTCCGTCTTCAGACGGTCATAGGCCTTTGCTCTGTCCAGTTAGAGCCATGCGTATTTACAAATGTAGATCTGAGTTTATCTGAAAGGGACGTAAGCGTTTCTTTCTGTCTCTGCTGCCCTACAGTCCTTTCTATTGCAAGGTGGATTCAATTAACTATCCGTACTGCTTATGAAAAATTATCTTCAACTCAGCAGTCTGTGCTTAAGATTTCGGCGCATGAAGTAAGAGCGCTGCCTACATCTTGGGCTTATGCTAATAGTGTTGCTATTACCGATTTGATAAAGGCTGCATATTGGTCTCAGCCTTCCACATTCACAAATTTTTATTCCTCCGAAAAAAATTCGGGGGAATCTAGCCGTGACATCGTCCGTCTGTCCATCTGTCTGTCCATCTGTCTGTCCATCTGTCTGTCTGTCCGTCTGTCCATCTGTCTGTCTGTCCGTCTGTCCGTCCGCTCCATAACTTCTTACAGCCTTCAAGGATATTAATGATACTTGGTATTATTATTGCCCACAACCAGAGGGTGTGTCGCGAATAAGGTTGGAATGGCTATCAAGGCTTTTTTGGGGGGAATCAGCCACCCTTTGGTGGCCATCCTCTAGTTATCTTAGAAATATTGAGTCCATTTCTGGTGACCTGCGTTGTTTAGGTTCGTTATCTGTTGATCAGAATGCCGTCCACAAAACAGTTGCAACTATAGTTATGCAGGCTTTCTGTTCTGGCAGTGACTCTGTCCTGCTGCCCTCTTCTGGGGGATTTGACCCAGAGCAAGGGAAGGGGTGGGGGGGATGGTGTTCCCTTATATCACCTGCTTTATAGTGAAAAGCAAGGGAATAGCTCCTCTGGAGTCAGTAATTCCGAGTCGGTGCCGGGATGGTTTTAAAGTCTAAAGCTAATGTCTATCTCATTTATGTAATATTTTTAAAGTGTAGCTCGGTGTGAAGCATTTGTATATGTCACGTGTCATACGAGCGCTAATATACAATCCTCGGACACTTTTAAATGAGTAGTATAAAGAGTCTCATTCTCTGGACTATCTTTATTTATTGGCTTTCCTTTAAAAAGATTAGTATAATGGTTTATACTGGATGTTAATAGAGATCATTGATGTTATTGTGCTCAATTACGGAATGGTATTGTGTCTTTCTTTTTTGGTATAAACAAGAAAGATACATATAAAGCCTGTTCTCCTCTTCTCCTGGAGGGGATAATTCTGTTTACATGTAATTGAGTCTATTGGATTATCCTTTATGTCCTTGGCCCTCCAACCTTCTATTCAGCTAAGTCTGGGTCATTGGAACAGTATAAAAATGTTAACAAATTTATAGTAATTTATATATTTTTTAGACTTACCAATGACCCAGATGGGGATGGCCCTCCCATGAGTTGGGAACTCATACGTCCCCACTGATTACATAACACTTACCAGGCACTGGTTGTAAGAATGAGGATTTGGCTCCAATTTTGGACTTCCTTGACACTGTGCATGTGCAGTTTTATACTGAAGGTTCAAGTGTGTTTTTTTTTTCTTTTCCTGTTTGGTTGACATTTGGAGTTTTGGTTAAAGTTTGTGGTTAACGTTTTTTTTTCAACCTTAGGTACAGGCTATACCAGGTAGTTCATGTCTGATCATCACGAAATTTCATATGCAGGTTTTTTGGGAACTCATACCTCCCCGCTGATTACATAACACTTACCAGGCACTGGTTGTAAGAATGAGGATTTGGCTCCAAATTTCGACTTCCTTGACACTGTGCATGTGCAGTGGATACAAGTATGGAGGACCACATAGGACATCTAATTTTTGGTTTTTGATGCAAATTTGGAGGATTGGGGGGGGGGGGGGGCAAAATTTGTGTTTGGCACTAGAATTTAAGAGTTAGCACCAGCTAAGTCTGGGTCATTGGTAAGTATAAAAAATATACAAATTACTATAATTTTTTTTTTGGGACTAATTCTATAATTGATAAGTACCATTTACAGTGAGGGCTATAGTAATGACCTTTGTCTGTCCGTCCGTCTGTCTGTCCGTCTGTTAACATTTAGAGTTTTGGTTAAAGTTTGTGGTTAAAGTTTTTTACTGAAGGTTCAAGTGTGTTTTTTTTTTCTTTTCCTGTTTGGTTGACATTTGGAGTTTTGGTTAAAGTTTGTGGTTAAAGTTTTTTATTCAACCTTCAGGTACAGGCTATACCAGGTAGTTCATGTCTGATCATCACGAAATTTCATATGCAGGTTTTAGGTCATGTCTACATGAGAACGTCCCCTTTTGGTCGTGATCGGTCAACCGGTATGGCTGCCGGAGGCCAAAACCCGAAAACCATTAGCACAGTCGACAAGTCGTATTTATGAAGGGATTTCATTGCAACTTCATAGAATGCCTCTGCATACTGCCTAGATGAGAACATCCCTGTTTGGGCATGATCTGTCAACCTTGATGGCTGCCCAAGCCCGAAACCCAAAAACTTTTAGCATAGTCTGCAGGTCATGTTTAATATGGACGGATTTCATTGTAACTTGATACGATGACGCCGTATGATGTCTACATGAGAATTTCCCCATTTGGGCTTGATCTATCAACTGTCACGACTGCCTGAGCCCAAAACCCGAAAACCTTTAGCACAGTCTACAGGTCATATTTATGGAGGGATTTCATTGTAACTTGATAGGTTGACTTCATATAATGTCTAGATTACAACGTCCCCTTTTGGGCAACTGTGACGGCAACAGGGGCCCGAAGCCCGAAAACCTTTGGCACAGTCTACACGTCATATTTATGGAGGGTTTTCATTGTAACTTGATAGCTTGACTTCATATAATGTCTAGATGAGAACATCCCTTTTTGGGCAACTGTGATGGCAACAGAGGCCCGAAGCCCGAAAACCTTTAGAATATTCCACAGGCCATAATTATGAAGGGATTTCATTGTAGCTTGGTAGGATGACTCCAAGTTTGTGGTTAAAAACACAGACAAACACCACCATCCCCTACCAAACCCCCCCCCCCCCCCCCCCCCTCAATTAGGCTTTTTTTTTCTTCTTTTCTCCAATATGCATTTTGAAACTATTTACAGTCACTACATGCGGAACCTTTTTTTTAAACTTACGTACCCCCCCCTCCCCCCCCCCCCCTTTCTTTCGTCAAAAATGCTTGTTTACAGTTTTGGTTAAAAACCCAGACAAACACCACTGCCCCCCCACCCCCCCACCCCCCCCACCCCACCCCCAATTAGGCATTTTCTTTTTTTATTTCCTCCAGATAGTGAAGTAGATCCCGAAATTATTGAGGCTAGCAAACGAATCATCAAAAAGGTGTTCAGCATGAACATACTCTCCGATAAAGACAATTTAACAGCTGGTGAACGGAGAGCCCTCACGAAACTTCGGAAAAATAAGAAATTAGTAATTAAACCAGCCGACAAAGGTGGGTCGGTAGTTGTTCTATCTCGGGATAATTATATAAAGGAAGCCATGAGACAACTCAGCAATACTAAACATTATAAGAAAATAGATTCACTTATTTGGCCTAGTAATATCGAAAAATTCAATAAGATCTTAAAATTTCTCCTCGACGAAGGTCACATTACCAAACAACAATTGAAATATTTAACAGCTAAGCTCAGTGCTCAAACAAGACAATTTTATATCCTACCAAAGATCCACAAGGACCGTTCTTCATGGACGGATGACTTAACTCCACCCGGGAGGCGAATTGTATCAGATTGTAATTCGGAATCTTATGCGATCTCGGAATTAATTGATTATCATCTGAAACCTATAGCAAATAGACATCCGAGCTATCTAAAAAATACACAGGATTTCCTGTCAAAAATTTCGAAATTGAAAATATTGAAAAATGCAATTCTGGCTACTTTGGATATCGACAGAATGTATACGAACATTGATATTGATAAAGGTGTTAAATCAGTTAAAAATGCATTTGAAAAATATCCGGATGCGAAACGCACCGATGAACAAATTTTGGATCTTTTAGAGCTGAGCTTAAAAGGTAATGACTTTCAATTCAATGGAGAATATTTTCTACAAATAATGGGTTGTCCTATGGGTAAAAGATTCAGTCCTAATTTTGCAAGCATTTATGTAGCGGAATGGGAGGAAAATGCCTTAAGCAAATGTGCAAAGCATCCTCTCGTATATCTCAGATATTTAGATGACATTTTTATTATTTGGGAACATTCAAAAGAAGATTTTGATGATTTTTTTTTTGATGAATTTATAGAAATTTTGAACAATCACGATCCAAATATTAAATTGAAAGCTACTATCAGTGAAAATTCTGTTGATTTTCTCGATGTGACCGTGTATAAAGGCAAGCAATTTCAGGCGTCCGGTCATTTAGATTATAAAGTGTATTATAAACCAACTGATTCACATCAATTGTTGCACACAAAATCATTTCATCCTCAACATACATTTAAAGGTATCATCAAATCACAGCTCATTCGTTTCCACCGCAATTCAAGTGATAAGGTAAATTTCAATGAGGCTTGTTCTACTCTATTTGGCGCCCTCAGATCGAGAGGGTACTCGCTGCGCCTTTTGCGTAGCCTGAAATCCCAAACCCTGAAAAAGCTCGAAAGTCCAGCTGAAACTACCGATTTCGAACCACTGAAGATTGAACACAGCAGACCATTGCAAAATAGGAGTGGCGCGGTATTTAATTGCAAAAAGCCTCGTTGTAGACTGCATACATTTATGCCTGATCAGAAAGAGGAATTTTCCTCCGAACAAACGAAAAATCATTATCAGATCCGTAACCCCCTCCATTGTGATTCACCAAACATTATTTTCCTTATCACTTGTAAGCGATGTCGGAAACAGTATGTTGGTCAAAGTCAAAATCCTTTCCGAGAACGTGCTACTAGACACAAACAGGATATAAAACATAATGCTGATGCCCCAGTAGCACAACATTTTAACCTTCCTGGCCATTCTTTGGACGATTTCGAAATCCACCCAATTGAACAACCACCAATTAAAGACACATTAGAAGAAACGGATGAATTTAGAAAAAAACGTGAAGCTTTTTGGATCAATACGCTTCAAACCCTCTGGCCATTTGGTATGAACATATCAGAGGGCGAATGCGAAAGGAGGTCCATCATTCCTTTCACTTTAACGTACAACAGAATGAATATCGAAATAGCAAAAATATTAAAAGATGAATTCAATTTTACCAATGCTAAATTAAATGAACCTTTGAATCTTCGACCTGTCATCGCCTATAAGAAAAACAAAAGCTTGCGTAACATCCTTGTAAGGACTAAATTAGAGCCCATCAGTGAATAACATCAATTATTGCCAGTCAGTTTAACCAGTTCCTAAGCTCATCACTTAGTTTAAATCAATTTTATGTACTTTTTTGTCATGTTTGAAACCCATCAGGGTTCAGTAAATGAAAACAATTTTTCGGCGGCATATTAAAAGAAAAAAACGTTTCTGTGTTTTAACCTCAAACACACACACACACACAGTCTTGTTTTCCCTACATACCGAGGTACCCCATTGTTTGTCCTTTGTGTGGACTAACGGTTTCTACCTCGTTTTGCCGGTACAGTTCTGGGAAAACAACCGAGGTAAAGGGTTTCTTTTGTCTTTTGTACCTCGGTAAGGCGAAACACGCAAACTCTTTTGTCTAGTTACCTCGTCAAGTTGGTAAGACAAACCCACACACACACACACACACACACACACACACACACACACACACACACACACACACACACACACACACACACACACACACACACACACACAGAGTCTTGTTTTCCCTACATACCGAGGTACCCCATTGTCTGTCCTTTGTGTGGACTAACGGTTTCAACCTCGTTTTGCCGGTACAGTTCTGGGAAAACAACCGAGGTAAAGGGTTTCTTTTGTCTTTTGTACCTCGGTAAGGCGAAACACGCAAACTCTTTTGTCTAGTTACCTCGTCAAGTTGGTAAGACAAACGCACACACACACACACACACACACACACACACACACGCACACACACACACACACACACACACACACACACACACACACACACACACACACAGAGTCTTGTCCTTTGTGTGGACTAACGGTTTCTACCTCGTTTTGCCGGTACAGTTCTGGGAAAACAACCGAGGTAAAGGGTTTCTTTTGTCTTTTGTATCTCGGTAAGGCAAAACACGCGAACTCTTTTGTCTAGTTATCTCGTCAAGTTGGTAAGACAAACCCACACACACACACCCTCACACACACACACACACACACACACACACACACACACACACACACACACACACACACACACACACACACACACACATCTTTGTCTACCCCACATCCCGAGGTACCCCATTGTTTGTCCTTTGTGTGGACTAACGGTTTCTACCTCGTTTTGCCGGTACAGTTCTGGAAAAACAACCGAGGTAAAGGGTTTCTTTTGTCCTTTGTACCTCGGTAAGGCGAAACACGCAAACTCTTTTGTCTAGTTACCTTGTCACATCGGTAAGACACTTTGTGTGGACTAACGGTTTCTACCTCATTTTGCCGGTACAGTTCTGGGAAAACAACCGAGGTAAAGGGTTTCTTTTGTCTTTTGTACCTCGGTAAGGCGAAACTGGTTGAACCACCTAAATTTAAACTAAGTAAAGTCAAAGGTAACAGCCGCCTAACAGATGTGGGATTAGGAACTAATGTGGTTAACCTGTCTGGCACCAATGACCTAACAACCCAAGAGAAATCGCTTTTAGATCGCGGTTTAACTTTTGTACCAGCACCAAAGCCTAAAACTGATAACCAAACAAATTTACCATCATACAACTGTAATTTTCTTAGGCAAATGAAATTAGCCGACCGCTTTAGAAACTCCAGCGGTCGGAAACTTCCTTTTACAGAATCATCTGGTTGGTCACCTCCAGATAGTGAAGTAGATGCCGAAATTATTGAGGCTAGCAAACGAATCATCCAAAAGGTGTTCAGCATGAACATACTCTCCGATAAAGACAATTTAACAGCTGGTGAACGGAGAGCCCTCACGAAACTTCGAAAAAATAAGAAATAAGTAATTAAACCAGCCGATAAAGGTGGGTCGGTAGTTCTATCTCGGGATAATTATATAAAGGAAGCCATGAGACAACTCAGCAATACTAAACATTATAAGAAAATAGATTCACTTATTTGGCCTAGTAATATCGAAAAATTCAATAAGATCTTAAAATTTCTCCTCGACGAAGGTCACATTACCAAAAAACAATTGAAATATTTAACAGCTAAGCTCAGTGCTCAAACAAGACAATTTTATATCCTACCAAAGATCCACAAGGACCGTTCTTCATGGACGGATGACTTAACTCCACCCGGGAGGCCAATTATATCAGATTGTAATTCGGAATCTTATGCGATCTCGGAATTAATTGATTATCATCTGAAACCTATAGCAAATAGACATCCGAGCTATCTAAAAAATACACAGGATTTCCTGTCAAAAATTTCGAAATTGAAAATATCGAAAAATGCAATTCTGGCTACTTTGGATATCGACAGTATGTATACGAACATTGATATTGATAAAGGTGTTAAATCAGTTAAAAATGCATTTGAAAAATATCTGGATGCGAAACGCCCGGATGAACAAATTTTGGATCTTTTTGAGCTGAGCTTAAAAGGTAATGACTTTCAATTCAATGGAGAATATTTTCTACAAATAATGGGTTGTCCTATGGGCAAAAGATTCAGTCCTAATTTTGCAAGCATTTATGTAGCGGAATGGGAGGAAAATGCCTTAAGCAAATGTGCAAAGCATCCTCTCGTATATCTCAGGTATTTAGATGACATTTTTATTATTTGGGAACATTCAAAAGAAGATTTTGATGAATTTTTAGAAATTTTGAACAATCACGATCCAAATATTAAATTGAAAGCTACTATCAGTGAAAATTCTGTTGATTTTCTCGATGTGACCATGCATAAAGGCAAGCAATTTCAGGCGTCCGGTCATTGAGATTATAAAGTGTATTTTAAACCAACTGATTCACATCAATTGTTGCACACAAAATCATTTCATCCTCAACATACATTTAAAGGTATCATCAAATCACAACTCATTCGTTTCCACTGCAATTCAAGTGATAAGGTAAATTTCAGTGAGGCTTGTTCTACTCTATTTGGCGCCCTCAGATCGAGAGGGTACTCGCTGCGCCTCTTGCGTAGCCTGAAATCCCAAACCCTGAAAAAGCTCGAAAGTCCAGCTGAAACTACCGATTTCGAACCACTGAAGATTGAACACAACAGACCGTTGCAGAATGGTAGTGGCGTGGTATTTAATTGCAAAAAGCCTCGTTGTAGACTGCATACTTTTATGCCTGATCAGAAAGGGGAATTTTCCTCCGAACAAACGAAAAATCATTATCAGATCCGTAACCCCCTCCATTGTGATTCACCAAACATTATTTACCTTATCACTTGTAAACGATGTCGGAAACAGTATGTTGGTCAAAGTCAAAATCCTTTTCGAGAACGTGCTACTAGACACAAACAGGATATAAAACATAATGCTGATGCCCCAGTAGCACAACATTTTAACCTTCCTGGCCATTCTTTGGACGATTTCGAAATCCATCCTATTGAACAACCACCAATTAAAGACACATTAGAAGAAACTGACGAATTTAGAAAAAAACGTGAAGCTTTTTGGATCAATACGCTTCAAACCCTCTGGCCATTTGGTATGAACATATCAGAGGGCGAATGTGAAAGGAGGTCTATCATTCCTTTCACTTTAACGTACAACAGAATGAATATCGAAATAGCAAAAATGTTAAAAGATGAATTCAATTTTACCAATGCTAAATTAAATGAACCTTTGAATCTTCGACCTGTCATCGCCTATAAGAAAAACAAAAGCTTGCGTAACATCCTTGTAAGGACTAAATTAGAGCCCATCAATGAATAACATCAATTTTTGCCAGTCAGTTTAACCAGTTCCTAAGCTCATCACTTAGTTTAAATCAATTTTATGTACTTTTTTGTCATGTTTGAAACCAATCAGGGTTCAGTAAATGAAAACAATTTTTCAGCAGCATATTAAAAGAAAAAAACGTTTCAGTATGAAATGTCTGTGCCAGTGCGATTTTTTAACCTCAAACACACACACACACACACACAGAGTCTTGTCTTCCCTACATACCGAGGTACCCCATTGTTTGTCCTTTGTGTGGACTAACGGTTTCTACCTCGTTTTGCCGGTACAGTTCTGGGAAAACAACCGAGGTAAAGGGTTTCTTTTGTCTTTTGTATCTCGGTAAGGCAAAACACGCGAACTCTTTTGTCTAGTTATCTCGTCAAGTTGGTAAGACAAACCCACACACACACACCCTCACACACACACACACACACACACACACACACACACACACACACACACACACACACACACACACACACACACACACACATCTTTGTCTACCCCACATACCGAGGTACCCCATTGTTTGTCCTTTGTGTGGACTAACGGTTTCTACCTCGTTTTGCCGGTACAGTTCTGGAAAAACAACCGAGGTAAAGGGTTTCTTTTGTCCTTTGTACCTCGGTAAGGCGAAACACGCAAACTCTTTTGTCTAGTTACCTTGTCACATCGGTAAGACACTTTGTGTGGACTAACGGTTTCTACCTCATTTTGCCGGTACAGTTCTGGGAAAACAACCGAGGTAAAGGGTTTCTTTTGTCTTTTGTACCTCGGTAAGGCGAAACTGGTTGAACCACCTAAATTTAAACTAAGTAAAGTCAAAGGTAACAGCCGCCTAACAGATGTGGGATTAGGAACTAATGTGGTTAACCTGTCTGGCACCAATGACCTAACAACCCAAGAGAAATCGCTTTTAGATCGCGGTTTAACTTTTGTACCAGCACCAAAGCCTAAAACTGATAACCAAACAAATTTACCATCATACAACTGTAATTTTCTTAGGCAAATGAAATTAGCCGACCGCTTTAGAAACTCCAGCGGTCGGAAACTTCCTTTTACAGAATCATCTGGTTGGTCACCTCCAGATAGTGAAGTAGATGCCGAAATTATTGAGGCTAGCAAACGAATCATCCAAAAGGTGTTCAGCATGAACATACTCTCCGATAAAGACAATTTAACAGCTGGTGAACGGAGAGCCCTCACGAAACTTCGAAAAAATAAGAAATAAGTAATTAAACCAGCCGATAAAGGTGGGTCGGTAGTTCTATCTCGGGATAATTATATAAAGGAAGCCATGAGACAACTCAGCAATACTAAACATTATAAGAAAATAGATTCACTTATTTGGCCTAGTAATATCGAAAAATTCAATAAGATCTTAAAATTTCTCCTCGACGAAGGTCACATTACCAAAAAACAATTGAAATATTTAACAGCTAAGCTCAGTGCTCAAACAAGACAATTTTATATCCTACCAAAGATCCACAAGGACCGTTCTTCATGGACGGATGACTTAACTCCACCCGGGAGGCCAATTATATCAGATTGTAATTTGGAATCTTATGCGATCTCGGAATTAATTGATTATCATCTGAAACCTATAGCAAATAGACATCCGAGCTATCTAAAAAATACACAGGATTTCCTGTCAAAAATTTCGAAATTGAAAATATCGAAAAATGCAATTCTGGCTACTTTGGATATCGACAGTATGTATACGAACATTGATATTGATAAAGGTGTTAAATCAGTTAAAAATGCATTTGAAAAATATCTGGATGCGAAACGCCCGGATGAACAAATTTTGGATCTTTTAGAGCTGAGCTTAAAAGGTAATGACTTTCAATTCAATGGAGAATATTTTCTACAAATAATGGGTTGTCCTATGGGCAAAAGATTCAGTCCTAATTTTGCAAGCATTTATGTAGCGGAATGGGAGGAAAATGCCTTAAGCAAATGTGCAAAGCATCCTCTCGTATATCTCAGGTATTTAGATGACATTTTTATTATTTGGGAACATTCAAAAGAAGATTTTGATGAATTTTTAGAAATTTTGAACAATCACGATCCAAATATTAAATTGAAAGCTACTATCAGTGAAAATTCTGTTGATTTTCTCGATGTGACCATGCATAAAGGCAAGCAATTTCAGGCGTCCGGTCATTGAGATTATAAAGTGTATTTTAAACCAACTGATTCACATCAATTGTTGCACACAAAATCATTTCATCCTCAACATACATTTAAAGGTATCATCAAATCACAACTCATTCGTTTCCACTGCAATTCAAGTGATAAGGTAAATTTCAGTGAGGCTTGTTCTACTCTATTTGGCGCCCTCAGATCGAGAGGGTACTCGCTGCGCCTCTTGCGTAGCCTGAAATCCCAAACCCTGAAAAAGCTTGAAAGTCCAGCTCAAACTACCGACTTCGAACCACTGAAGATTGAACACAACAGACCGTTGCAGAATGGTAGTGGCGCGGTATTTAATTGCAAAAAGCCTCGTTGTAGACTGCATACTTTTATGCCTGATCAGAAAGAGGAATTTTCCTCCGAACAAACGAAAAATCATTATCAGATCCGTAACCCCCTCCATTGTGATTCACCAAACATTATTTACCTTATCACTTGTAAGCGATGTCGGAAACAGTATGTTGGTCAAAGTCAAAATCCTTTCCGAGAACGTGCTACTAGACACAAACAGGATATAAAACATAATGCTGATGCCCCAGTAGCACAACATTTTAACCTTCCTGGCCATTCTTTGGACGATTTCGAAATCCACCCAATTGAGCAACCACCAATTAAAGACACATTAGAAGAAACGGATAAATGAAAACAATTTTTCGGCGGCATATTAAAAGAAAAAAACGTTTCAGTATGAAATGTCTGAGCCAGTGCGATTTTTTAACCTCAAACACACACAGGCGAGTGCCAGAGTTCATATATGCCCAAAAACAAAATAGGTTCTAATTTCAATCATGTGTATGTATTTCCTAAATAAAATTATCATTTATATATTTATTATTTTAAATTTTTTATTAATTTTTATTTATTTATTTATTTATTTATTTATTTATTTATTTATTTATTTATTTGGTTGATTCATTTATTTAAATTATTATTTTTATTTTAATTTTAATTTTTCATACCTTTCACACAATGTAGAGGTTCAGAAGGTAAAACACACAATTTCTACGTGGTGTAAAATATTTTCCGTCATAAACCTCCGTCGGGGGATTTTCATTCCAACTGATAACATTCGTGCGGCAGGCACCATGATCTTTGGCGTTATTTTTTCATTTATTTCTTTAGTCTCAATATATTTTATCAAACCATTTTTTCATATTATTTTCACATACTTCTGAAGCCAGTAAAGCAAACCGCTCCCGATTGGTTTTACTTAAATCAAAGCCAACCAATAGGGCTTCATGAGGTCAGTAAAGCAAACCACTCACTGACTGATTAAAATTCAATGGAAGCCAATCAATAGAGCTTCATCTAATTTGTTTGGACGACACAAACTGAGTTGTGAAAAACAAACTTGGGACATCTCAGATTGAAAAGAATTAATTAGATGAGTGACATTTGTCAGCTTGTTACCGAGTTTAATTATATACTGAGCTGTGAAAAACACCCCCAGCCCACATATGGATATATACCATGCATGCCCTCCCAAAGTTGGATTCATTTTCCTCAAAGTCTCTTTGAAAAAGCCAAACCAAGCGAAACGCGTCGAGACAGACGGATTATTTTCTACCTTTGCTGAAGACTACAACCAATCCAGGTATCTTCTCTAATAGGTAATATCTAGATTTCATTTTAATTTATTTCATTTCTTCATTTTAATTTCATTTTATTCATCTACCTATTCTTCAAATGGCTCAAAAAAGACAGAATCATCAGGGAAAGAGAGTTGCCCAGTCTGGAAGAGGCCAGGAACAATCGTTCCAGGCCTATTCTAGATTGGTCAAGGCCCTTTTCCAGGTGATTCAGTGTATGCACCATATTGGGCTCTTAGAGCAGCATTTGGCCAACCGGGATTTCCCGAAACAGTTGGAGAAGAAAGTAGATGAGTTAGGTGGCTTTCTAAAGCCGGCTCTTCCCACCCCACACATTTTTTCTGTTTTTCGACAGATTAGTGTGGGATGGGCCAACCAAACGTTAAATGCTTTAGTTGAGCATTACAAGATAAATTTAAACCAGTTGAAGTCTAAGATAATTTTGGCTATGCGACCACCTCCTGGACTCGAAAAAATAGACTTCAACAGCGCTTCGGCGCGTGCCTTGATCTGGGCTCAAAAAAACTTTAAAAATAAGTTGACAGATAAGACGATTTCGGCCTATGAGTCTTACATTTCGAAACTTCGCCCAGCGTCTGGAGTAAGGAACAATACGGGAGGGAGCAAGCGAACTCCGGCCCGTGTTGTCCCTCTACCCCAACGCGAAAAGCAAAATAAGAAAAGATCAAGGCAAAGCACTTCTCCCTCTTCTTTTCCTTCTACTTCTTCTTTCTCTCAGAGTAAGCGCCTCAATTTGCAAACATCTCCGGTCCATATTGTGACTGAAGATGCTCGCAAATTGAGTAACGCTGTCTCGCCTCGTCTTGTTCCTCTACCTCCTACTCCTCCTCAGCCTTTCTTCTCTAGTTCTCCTAGTGCTCTCACTAGAACTCCTCCTCCTCCTTCTGTTTCTTCTCCTGCTTCTGTTTCCTCTCCTGCTTCTGTTTCTTCTCCCCCTTCTCCTGCCTCTAGTGTGGTTCAACCAGGTATATCGTACTCAGAGAAAGTCAAGTCACCGAGCCGCAACTCGGGCCGCTCATTTGATTCTAAATTCTCCCAGTTTCGGCATAAAAGCAGAGTTAATTTTGACAAAAGGAATTGGCGCCTCCCCGATGTTTGTAAAAACATCCTTATGATTGGAAGTTCAAATTTAGGACGCATTGATCGAAATCCCCATCCGGACATCCAGGTGGAGTGTTACCCCGGCGCCAAATTCAATCATCTGCGCTCTATGTTTAAAGGGCACAGGGGCCAGTCCAGTCCCCAAAAAATATTATTAAATATTGGCGTGAATTCTCGAAACGATAATTCTGATCTCGTAGTTAAGCAGTTGCGGAATATGCTTAGCGATATCAGGGTCAAGTTTAGATCAGCAAAAATTTATTTCGCTGAACTAAACTTTTCGCAAAAACTCCCTCAGGCTGAGAGGAGAACCCTGAGCATCATCAACGAAACCATTCGGAAAGTGAAGGACGTTAACGTTATACCAAAAATTGATGACGCGAAGTTTGATGTTGCTCAGGATTTAATCCATTGGACCACGAGAACCGCCAATATTATGTACGATCACTGGTTGAACCACCTAAATTTAAACTAAGTAAAGGCAAAGGTAACAGCCGCCTAACAGAGGTGGGATTAGGAACTAATGTGGTTAACCTGTCTGGCACCAATGACCTAACAACCCAAGAGAAATCTCTTTTAGATCGCGGTTTAACTTTTGTACCAGCACCAAAGCCCAAAACTGATAACCAAACAAATTTACCATCATACAACTGTAATTTTCTTAGGCAAATGAAATTAGCAGACCGCTTTAGAAACTCCAGCGGTCGGAAACTTCCTTTTACAGAATCATCTGGTTGGTCACCTCCAGATAGTGAAGTAGATCCCGAAATTATTGAGGCTAGCAAACGAATCATCCAAAAGGTGTTCAGCATGAACATACTCTCCGATAAAGACAATTTAACAGCTGGTGAACGGAGAGCCCTCACGAAACTCCGAAAAAATAAGAAATTAGTAATTAAACCAGCCGACAAAGGTGGGTCGGTAGTTGTTCTATCTCGGGATAATTATATAAAGGAAGCCATGAGACAACTCAGCAATACTAAACATTATAAGAAAATAGATTCACTTATTTGGCCTAGTAATATCGAAAAATTCAATAAGATCTTAAAATTTCTCCTCGACGAAGGTCACATTACCAAAAAACAATTGAAATATTTAACAGCTAAGCTCAGTGCTCAAACAAGACAATTTTATATCCTACCAAAGATCCACAAGGACCGTTCTTCATGGACGGATGACTTAACTCCGCCCGGGAGGCCAATTGTATCAGATTGTAATTCGGAATCTTATGCGATCTCGGAATTAATTGATTATCATCTGAAACCTATAGCAAATAGACATCCGAGCTATCTAAAAAATACACAGGATTTCCTGTCAAAAATTTCGAAATTGAAAATATCGAAAAATGCAATTCTGGCTACTTTGGATATCGACAGTATGTATACGAACATTGATATTGATAAAGGTGTTAAATCAGTTAAAAATGCATTTGAAAAATATCCGGATGCGAAACGCCCGGATGAACAAATTTTGGATCTTTTAGAGCTGAGCTTAAAAGGTAATGACTTTCAATTCAATGGAGAATATTTTCTACAAATAATGGGTTGTCCTATGGGCAAAAGATTCAGTCCTAATTTTGCAAGCATTTATGTAGCGGAATGGGAGGAAAATGCCTTAAGCAAATGTGCAAAGCATCCTCTCGTATATCTCAGGTATTTAGATGACATTTTTATTATTTGGGAACATTCAAAAGAAGATTTTGATGAATTTTTAGAAATTTTGAACAATCACGATCCAAATATTAAATTGAAAGCTACTATCAGTGAAAATTCTGTTGATTTTCTCGATGTGACCGTGTATAAAGGCAAGCAATTTCAGGCGTCCGGTCATTTAGATTATAAAGTGTATTTTAAACTAACTGATTCACATCAATTGTTGCACACAAAATCATTTCATCCTCAACATACATTTAAAGGTATCATCAAATCACAACTCATTCGTTTCCACCGCAATTCAAGTGATAAGGTAAATTTCAATGAGGCTTGTTCTACTCTATTTGGCGCCCTCAGATCGAGAGGGTACTCGCTGCGTCTCTTGCGTAGCCTGAAATCCCAAACCCTGAAAAAGCTCGAAAGTCCAGCTGAAACTACCGATTTCGAACCACTGAAGATTGAACACAACAGACCGTTGCAGAATGGTAGTGGCGCGGTATTTAATTGCAAAAAGCCTCGTTGTAGACTGCATACTTTTATGCCTGATCAGAAAGAGGAATTTTCCTCCGAACAAACGAAAAATCATTATCAGATCCGTAACCCCCTCCATTGTGATTCACCAAACATTATTTACCTTATCACTTGTAAGCGATGTCGGAAACAGTATGTTGGTCAAAGTCAAAATCCTTTTCGAGAACGTGCTACTAGACACAAACAGGATATAAAACATAATGCTGATGCCCCAGTAGCACAACATTTTAACCTTCCTGGCCATTCTTTGGACGATTTCGAAATCCATCCTATTGAACAACCACCAATTAAAGACACATTAGAAGAAACGGATGAATTTAGAAAAAAACGTGAAGCTTTTTGGATCAATACGCTTCAAACTCTCTGGCCATTTGGTATGAACATATCAGAGGGCGAATGCGAAAGGAGGTCCATCATTCCTTTCACTTTAACGTACAACAGAATGAATATCGAAATAGCAAAAATGTTAAAAGATGAATTCAATTTTACCAATGCTAAATTAAATGAACCTTTGAATCTTCGACCTGTCATCGCCTATAAGAAAAACAAAAGCTTGCGTAACATCCTTGTAAGGACTAAATTAGAGCCCATCAATGAATAACACCAATTTCTGCCAGTCAGTTTAACCAGTTCCTAAGCTCATCACTTAGTTTAAATCAATTTTGTGTACTTTTTTGTCATGTTTGAAACCAATCAGGGTTCAGTAAATGAAAACAATTTTTCGGCGGCATATTAAAAGAAAAAAACGTTTCAGTATGAAATGTCTGAGCCAGTGCGATTTTTTAACCTCAAACACACACAGGCGAGTGCCAGAGTTCATATATGCCCAAAAACAAAATAGGTTCTAATTTCAATCATGTGTATGTATTTCCTAAATAAAATTATCATTTATATATTTATTATTTTAAATTTTTTATTAATTTTTATTTATTTATTTATTTATTTATTTATTTATTTGGTTGATTCATTTATTTAAATTATTATTTTTATTTTAATTTTAATTTTTCATACCTTTCACACAATGTAGAGGTTCAGAAGGTAAAACACACAATTTCTACGTGGTGTAAAATATTTTCCGTCATAAACCTCCGTCGGGGGATTTTCATTCCAACTGATAACATTCGTGCGGCAGGCATCATGATCTTTGGCGTTATTTTTTCATTTATTTCTTTAGTCTCAATATATTTTATCAAACCATTTTTTCATATTATTTTCACATACTTCTGAAGCCAGTAAAGCAAACCGCTCCCGATTGGTTTTACTTAAATCAAAGCCAACCAATAGGGCTTCATGAGGTCAGTAAAGCAAACCACTCACTGACTGATTAAAATTCAATGGAAGCCAATCAATAGAGCTTCATCTAATTTGTTTGGACGACACAAACTGAGTTGTGAAAAACAAACTTGGGACATCTCAGATTGAAAAGAATTAATTAGATGAGTGACATTTGTCAGCTTGTTACCGAGTTTAATTATATACTGAGCTGTGAAAAACACCCCCAGCCCACATATGGATATATACCATGCATGCCCTCCCAAAGTTGGATTCATTTTCCTCAAAGTCTCTTTGAAAAAGCCAAACCAAGCGAAACGCGTCGAGACAGACGGATTATTTTCTACCTTTGCTGAAGACTACAACCAATCCAGGTATCTTCTCTAATAGGTAATATCTAGATTTCATTTTAATTTATTTCATTTCTTCATTTTAATTTCATTTTATTCATCTACCTATTCTTCAAATGGCTCAAAAAAGACAGAATCATCAGGGAAAGAGAGTTGCCCAGTCTGGAAGAGGCCAGGAACAATCGTTCCAGGCCTATTCTAGATTGGTCAAGGCCCTTTTCCAGGTGATTCAGTGTATGCACCATATTGGGCTCTTAGAGCAGCATTTGGCCAACCGGGATTTCCCGAAACAGTTGGAGAAGAAAGTAGATGAGTTAGGTGGCTTTCTAAAGCCGGCTCTTCCCACCCCACACATTTTTTCTGTTTTTCGACAGATTAGTGTGGGATGGGCCAACCAAACGTTAAATGCTTTAGTTGAGCATTACAAGATAAATTTAAACCAGTTGAAGTCTAAGATAATTTTGGCTATGCGACCACCTCCTGGACTCGAAAAAATAGACTTCAACAGCGCTTCGGCGCGTGCCTTGATCTGGGCTCAAAAAAACTTTAAAAATAAGTTGACAGATAAGACGATTTCGGCCTATGAGTCTTACATTTCGAAACTTCGCCCAGCGTCTGGAGTAAGGAACAATACGGGAGGGAGCAAGCAAACTCCGGCCCGTGTTGTCCCTCTACCCCAACGCGAAAAGCAAAATAAGAAAAGATCAAGGCAAAGCACTTCTCCCTCTTCTTTTCCTTCTACTTCTTCTTTCTCTCAGAGTAAGCGCCTCAATTTGCAAACATCTCCGGTCCATATTGTGACTGAAGATGCTCGCAAATTGAGTAACGCTGTCTCGCCTCGTCTTGTTCCTCTACCTCCTACTCCTCCTCAGCCTTTCTTCTCTGGTTCTCCTAGTGCTCTCACTAGAACTCCTCCTCCTCCTTCTGTTTCTTCTCCTGCTTCTGTTTTCTCTCCTCCTTCTGTTTCTTCTCCCCCTTCTCCTGCCTCTAGTGTGGTTCAACCAGGTATATCGTACTCAGAGAAAGTCAAATCACCGAGCCGCAACTCGGGCCGCTCATTTGATTCTAAATTCTCCCAGTTTCGGCATAAAAGCGGAGTTAATTTTGACAAAAGGAATTGGCGCCTCCCCGATGTTTGTAAAAACATCCTTATGATTGGAAGTTCAAATTTAGGACGCATTGATCGAAATCCCCATCCGGACATCCAGGTGGAGTGTTACCCCGGCGCCAAATTCAATCATCTGCGCTCTATGTTTAAAGGGCACAGGGGCCAGTCCAGTCCCCAAAAAATATTATTAAATATTGGCGTGAATTCTCGAAACGATAATTCTGATCTCGTAGTTAAGCAGTTGCGGAATATGCTTAGCGATATCAGGGTCAAGTTTAGATCAGCAAAAATTTATTTCGCTGAACTAAACTTTTCGCAAAAACTCCCTCAGGCTGAGAGGAGAACCCTGAGCATCATCAACGAAACCATTCGGAAAGTGAAGGACGTTAACGTGATACCAAAAATTGATGACGCGAAGTTTGATGTTGCTCAGGATTTAATCCATTGGACCACGAGAACCGCCAATATTATGTACGATCATTGGTTGAACCACCTAAATTTAAACTAAGTAAAGGCAAAGGTAACAGCCGCCTAACAGATGTGGGATTAGGAACTAATGTGGTTAACCTGTCTGGCACCAATGACCTAACAACCCAAGAGAAATCTCTTTTAGATCGCGGTTTGACTTTTGTACCAACACCAAAGCCTAAAACTGATAACCAAACAAATTTACCATCATACAACTGTAATTTTCTTAGGCAAATGAAATTAGCCGACCGCTTTAGAAACTCCAGCGGTCGGAAACTTCCTTTTACAGAATCATCTGGTTGGTCACCTCCAGATAGTGAAGTAGATCCCGAAATTATTGAGGCTAGTAAACGAATCATCCAAAAGGTGTTCAGCATGAACATACTCTCCGATAAAGACAATTTAACAGCTGGTGAACGGAGAGCCCTCACGAAACTTCGAAAAAATAAGAAATTAGTAATTAAACCAGCCGACAAAGGTGGGTCGGTAGTTGTTCTATCTCGGGATAATTATATAAAGGAAGCCATGAGA